>CM053775.1:17167497-17189757 GCA_028658325.1 Potorous gilbertii
TAGCTGCTTGCAATATTTTCTCCTTGACCTGGGAACTCTGGAATTTGGCCACAATGTTCCTAGGAGTTTCTCTTTTTGGATCTCTTTCAGGCGGTAATCGATAGACTCCTTGAATACTTATTTTGCCCTCTGGTTCTAGAATATCAGGGCAGTTTTCCTTGATAATATCATGAAAGATGATGTCTAGGTTCTTTTTTTTTGATCATGGCTTTCAGGTCATGAGGATTGGAGAAAATGTCTAATCTACCATCTTTTTGCTCTGGTACTTAGCACAGTGCCTGGAGTAAAAGTAGGCACCTAATAAATGTTATTTATTGGTTGATTGATTGATCATGTAACTCAGAATTCCTTTCCGAACACTTTGAAATATGTTCTCCTCAAACGTATGGTATGTGTTAGACTATGTCTGCTGTCCTATCTTTATCTTATATGTCCTATCCTTATCTGTCAGGACTCTAAGATGGCATAGTCATTTCCCTCCAGGGAAGTAGTATCAACCTCAGTAACCCATTCTTCTTCACTCCTAGGGATTAGGTCCAGATGAACAGCTGTCTTCATTTTATCTTTATTCTTGAAAAGAAGAATAAGGTAGAAGCAGCAGCTTAGCCATGTTCTCCCAACATTTCCTTCCACGCAACTTTAAATACACCTCAAATCAAATTCTAGTGCTTCAGAGCCAAGAAAAGGTCAGAGTGAGACATTTTTCCAGCCCAAGACAATTTAAGAGGCCAACAGGAGAGGTCTGTGACAACAAGGTGGGGGCTAGAAAACATTAGTGATGAATCTTAGAAGAGGCTTCAATAGTGGTGGTGGCAGCTTTGGGAGCTCTCAGCCCAGAGACAGAATTGGTCAGAAAGTGATTATAGAGGACCCTGAGCTGAAACTGGATGCAAGATTGGGCTTTGTTCATCAACTCTGTTGACCAAACATAGTTCTGGGCTGTAGATCCAGGGTAGAGAGGAGAGCTAGCACTTGCAACTGCAGGAGAGCAGGGATCCTTCCTGGGTAAAGATCAGCACACAGATCAGGAAAGTAGTGACCACACCTCTCCCCAGATCATACTGCCTTGGAAGCACCAAAAACTTTCAGATTCCCAGAACTACCTCTGAAAATAGCAGCATGCAAAAGCCTGAAGCTTGGGGAAGCACCTCCTCTCCCCTAGGTGAACAGATCCCAACTTTAACATAATGTTCAAAGTCAAGAAATAGGCTGCAAAATGAGCAAATAACAACAAAAAAAGAATTTGATTATAAAAAGCCACTATGGTAGCAAGGAAGACCAAGACACAAACTCAGAAGAAGACAACTCTATGGAAACACCTATAAGCATAGCCTCAAAGAAAAATGCAAATGGGACACAATTCAAACAAGAATTCCTAGAAGTTAAAGAAAGAGATGAGTGGTAGAGAAAAAATTAGAAAAAGAAATTTAAAAAAATATTATGAGAGAATTAACAACTTAGTAAAAGAGGCAACAAAAATGTTAAAGAAAATAACACCTTAAAAATATAATTGACCAAATGGTAAAAGAGGAACAAAAATTTACTGAAAGAACTCCTTAAAAAGCAGAATTAGCCAAATGGAAAAAGAAATAAAAAAGCTTACTGAGAAAATAATTCCCTAAAAATTAGAATTGGGCAAATAGAAGCTAATGACTCCATGAGATATTAAAAAACGATAAAACAAAATCAAAAGAATTTTAAAAATAGAAGAAAATGTGAAATGTCTCCTTGGAAAAATAGCTAACCTAGAAAATAGATTTAGGAGAGATAATTTAAGAATTACTGAACTATCTGAAAGTGATGATAAAAAAAGAGGCTAGATATCATATTTTAAGAAATTATCAAGGAAAACTACCTTGATGTCCTAGAATCAGAGGATAGAATACACAATGAAAGTATCCACTGATGACTTTCTGAAAGAGATCTCAAAATAAAAGTCCAAAGAATATTATAGCCAAATTCCAGAGCTTCTAAGGTCAAGGAGAAAATATTGCTAACAGCCAGAAAAAAACTCCAGCAACAATTCAAATGTCGTGGAGCCACAATAAGAACAACAAACAATTTATCAGTTTCCTGATTAAAGGAGTAGAGGACTTTGAATATGATATTCTGGAAAGCAAAAAATCTGGGATTACAACCAAGAATCACCTACCCAGCAAAACTGGGAAGAAATAATTATTTAATGAAATAAAGGACTTTCAAGCATTCTTGATGAAAAGACTAGAACTGAATAGAAAGTTTGACTTTCAAACACAAAACTCAAGAGAAGGATAAAAAGGTAAAGATAAAACAGAAATCATAAGGGACTCAAAAAGGTTAAACTGTTTACATTCCTATATGGGAAAATGATCATTGTAACTCCTTAGAACTTTATCATTATTAGGGTCATTAGAAGGAGTCTGCATAGATAGAGGGCATGCATATGAGTCAATTATGTTGTTATGATCTCAAAATAAAAGGAAAGGGTCAGAAAGAGCAATGCACTGGGAGAAGGAGGAAGGAAAATTATCTCACATAAAAGAGCTGCACTAGGAAGAACTTTTACAGTGGAGGGGAAAACGGGAGGCAAGTGGAATATGCTTTAACCTCTTATCAGAATTGGTTCAATGAGGCAAGAATATTTATACACACTCATATGGATATAGAATGTATCTTACCCAACAAGGAAGTAGATGGGGAAGGCTATACAATAAAGGGAGGGAGGGTAATAAAATGGAGGGCAGATTAAGGGAGGCAGTGATTAGAAGCAAAACAGACTTTTGAGAAGGATAAAAGAGAGAGAAGGATAAACAGAAGAAAATAGGATGTAGGTAAATACACAGTAATCATAACTGTGAATGTGAATGGGACAAACTCTCCTATAAAATAGAAGCGGATAAAAATGGGTTAGAAACCATAAGTCAACCATATTTTTTTTCAATAAGAGACACTTGAAATAAAGACACACATGAAGTTAAAATAAAGGACTGGAACAGAATCTATTATACTCCTGCTGAAGTTCTAAAAAAAGGTAGGGATAGGAATCATGAACTCAAACAAAAAAAGCAAAAATAAACCTAATTAAAAGAGAAGCAGGGAAAATACATTTGCTAAAATGTACCATAGACAATGAAGTAATATCAAAAATGTTTACAGCAAGTTTCTCTGATAAAGGCCTCATTTCTCAAATACAGAAGGAACTGAGTCAAATGTATAAAAATAAGAGTCATTCCTCAATTGATGAATAGTCAAGAGATATGAACAGGCAGTATTCAGAAAAAGAGATCAAAGCTATCTATAGTCATATGAAAAATGCTCTAAATAACTATTGATTAGAAAATGCAGATTAAAACAACTCTGAGTACCACCTCACACCTATCAGATAGGCTAGTATTGATAGAAAGGAAAAATGACAAATGGAGAACAAATGGAAAAATAGCAACACTAAGGAACCATTGATAAGAGCTGTGAACTGCTCCAACCATTAGACAGAACAATTTGGAATTATACCCAAAGGGATATAGAATTTTGCATACCCTTTGACCCAGCATACCACTACTAGGTCAGAGATCAAAGAAAAATAAAAGGGATGTATGTGTATAAAAATATTTATAGCAGATCTTTTTGTGATGGCAAAGAATTAGAATTTGAGGGGATGCACATCAGGGAATCACTGAATAGTTGTGTTACATGATTGTGATGGAATATTATTGTGGTATAAGAAATGATGAGGGATCCCTAATTGATAAATGGTCAAAGGATATAAAAAGTCAGTTTTCAGATGAAGAAAATTAAAGCTACCTATAGTCATATGAAAAAAATGCTCTAAATCATTATTGAGTATAGAAATGAAAATTAAAACAACTCTGAGGTACCACCTCACACCTGTGAGATTGGCTAATATGACAGAAAAGAAAAATGATAAATGTTGGAGATGTGGGAAAATTGGAACACTAATGCATTGTTGGTGGTGTTGTGAAGTGATCCAACTATTCTGGAGACAAATTGAAACTATGCCCAGAGGGCTACAAAACTGTGCATACCCTTTGATCCAGCATTATAAGTACTAGGACTGTATCCCAAAGAGATCATTTAAAAATGAAAAAGAACCAACATGTACAAAAATATTTCTAGCATCTCTTTTTGTGATGACAAAGAACTAGAAATTGAGGGGATGCCCATCCATTGGGGAATGGCTGAACAAGTTGTGGTATATGAATGGAATGGAATACTATTGTGCTATAAGAAATAGTGAACAGACAGATTTCAGAAAAACCTGGAAATACTTACATGAACTGATGCTGAGTGAAGTAAGCAAAACTAGGAGAACATTGTACACACTAACAGCAACATTGTGCATTGACCAACTTTGACAGACTTAGCTCTTCTCAGCAATACAATTATCTAAGACAATTCCAAAAGACTCATGATGGAAAATGCTATCCACATCCAGAGATGGTATTGTGGAGTCTGAATGCAGATCAAAGCACACTATTTTCACCTTTTTTCATCATTTTTCCCTTTTGTTCCGATTCTTCTTTCATTAATGTGAAATATGTTTAATATGATTGTGCATGTATAATCTATGTCAGATCTCTTGCTGTCTTGGAGAGGGGGAGGAGAGAAAGGGAGACAGAAAAAAATTCGAACTCAAAATCTTATAAAAGTGAATGTTGAAAACTATACATGTAATTAGAAAAAAATAAAATACTGTTAAGTGGAAAAAAAGAAATGATGAGGTGAATGGTTTCAGAAAAATCTGGGAAGACCCATATGAACCAATACAGAGGGAAATAAGCAGATCATTGTACACGGTAACAATAGTATTGTAATGATGATCAACTGTGAAAGACTTAGCTGCTCTGATCGAGACAATGATCCAAGATGATTCCAAAGGACTCACAAAGAAAAATGCCATCCCTACCGGAGAAAGAACTGATGACTCTGAGTGCAAAATGAACAATAATTTTTCACTTTATTTTTCTTGCCTTTTTGTGACATGGCTAGTATGGAAATATGTTTTGCATGATTTCACACATATAATTGATATCATATTGCTTGTCTTCTCAATGAGCGGGGCAAGGGCTGGAGGTAGGGAGATAATTTGGAACTCAAAATTTTTTTAAACGATTGTTTATAAAAGCAATGATTTTGGGATCAGTTTTCTTTTGGAGTTTACAAAATTTTTTTTAATTTTTTTTTATTTTTAGCTTCCACAAGATTTTGAGTTCCAAATTTTCTCCCCATCTCTTCCTTCCCCTACCCCAAGACATCATGCATTCTGATTACCCCTTCTCCCAATCTGCCCTCCCTTCTATCACACCCCTCCCTTCCCTTATCCCCATCTCCTCTATTTTCTTGTAGGGCAAGATAGATTTCTATACCCCACTACCTGTATTTCTTATTTCCCGGTTTCATGTAAAAACAACTTTTAACATTCATTTTTAAAAGTTTGAGTTCCAACTTCTCTCCCTTTCTCCCTCTTCACCCATCCCCACTGAGAAGGCAAGCAGTTCAATATAGGTTATACATGTGCAGTTATGCAAAAGACTTCCATAAAAGTCATGTTGTGAAAGACTAACTGTATTTCCCTCTATCCTATCCTGCCCCCCATTTGTTCTATACTCTCTTTTGACCTTGTCCCTCCCCCAAAGTGTTTACTTTCGATTACCCCTTCCTCCCATTTGACCTCCCTTCTATCATCCCCCTCACACCCCACTTATCCCCTTTTCCCTTACTTTTCTGTAGAGTGAGATAGATTTTCATACCAAATTGAGTGTGCATATTATTCCCTCTTTATGCCAAATGTGATGAGAATAAGCTTCACTTTTTCTCTCTCACCTCCCCCTTTTCCATTGAAAAAGCTTTTTCTTGCTTCTTTTATGAGAGTTAATTTGCCCCATTCCATTTCTTCCTTTCTCCTCCCAATATATTCCTCTCTCATCCTTTAATTGATCAATTTTTTTTTTAGAAAAAGTAAAGAAGAATGAGCTCACCAACAAAGTGAGTTCAAAATTTATCACTGGTTTTGCACTGGCAGATGTTTGGATAGCTGAAGTCCCACATTACTCCTATATCATGCCTCTTTGACAGCTTTGTGATCACTTCTGGAATCCATCATCCATTTCCTTCTTCTGGCCAGGCAGTCCATAATATATTTCCTGCACACTCACTTATGCTTTTTTCCTTCATTGATCACTACTCTAATGCTTTCCACCATGCTTGCCCTCTCTGACTCATAGATTTCCTCACAAGAGTATATCTTTTTGATGTATAATGCTATTCCATCACACCTTTTATCTAATAGCTATTATTATTCATATATTGCTTTTGAATAAGGCATTGTCTTCCATTGCCATACTCTAGTCATGTATCATATCACCAAATCTGTGTGATACATATGTAGTTGATTTTGTCTCATCACATTTCTAGGTCACCCTCCTATTCATATCCTGCACATTTGCATATAGATATATGAATTCAGCATTGTTATTTCTATTCTCTCACTGGATGTTGTCTCCTGAAAATTACTAGTCTTTTCTGCTGACGTTCTTCTTACTGTGTGGTATTTTCAGTACCACAGATACTCTCTGTAGTATCTACCTTGATGACTGGATGTAGGCAATTTCCTCTCCTCTTCGATTTCCAATTTAGAGTTGTTTTAATCAGATTCCCTTAGACCTGAGGCAAATATTTTAGTGATTCTTATTAATTCCACTCCATCCCTGGTCAAGATTCCTATAGCTTAAGCAGTGTCCCAGAAATATGAATTCTGTTATCAAACACCGTCTTCTTAAGCAGCTATTTCCAAATCTGTCTCCCATCAGTCAATAGCAGTGATGGAAATACCACTTGTGATGCTAAAACCTTCAGTGTGTTTTCCAGTTTCCACATAGTCCGTGATTTACTCTCACAAGAGTCATCAGAACTTGGTATAAGTTATTGAGTTTGAGAAGTCTTAGACGCTTTCTGTCACATCCTAGATGTATACTCCAACATACCTTCCAATTTTTCATACTAGAGTGACATATGGCTACATCAGGAAGATTAGTGCCATGGTCACTCCCAAGGGAAATATGATTTTCCAACATTTCGAAGGTGTACTGTGGCAGGTGATAAACACTGAGCCTCAGGAGAAGCCAGATGTCACCAAGTCACTGTCATAACTACTTCAAAGACTGAACTCCATCCTTTATATACCTCTAGCCAGCAAATCACTTAAATTCTCTAGGCCTCAGTTTCTTTGTCTGTAAAATAAAAGATAATCTCTACAGTCCTTCCCATTCCACTTCTTCGAGTTTTAGTTTTGCCACCTGTAAAATGTGGATAGTCATACCTGCCTTATCTTGCTTTACAGAGTATTAATCAGGCTCAAATGAGATTGAAGGAGTTCACGTAGAATAGTGGAAAGCCCACTGAATTGGGAGTCATAAATCATGTACCCATCACCCATGTGACCTTAGGCACCTTTTTTATCTTCTGTGAGCTTCAGTTTCCTCTTCTTTAAAATGAGAAGACTGGATTAGATGACCTCTGAGGTTTTTTCAAACTCTAAGACCTGGGATCATCTATGTTGAACATGCTCTATTCTAAAGTAGGGAGCACAGCCACTAGTTCAGCACATGGTTGCCTTAACGGATCCCTGGGAAAGAGAGCTCCCCATTCTGGTAAGGTCATGCTCATCTGCACCTGTTAGGAGAGACCTCGTGTTAGTGAAGCCACTGGCCACACTGTGCTCTGTACATCTCGTCTTGTCTGAGGCCTGATCAAAGGTCCTACATTTCCTCAAAAATAGAAGAGGGTTTGCAGCCAGCTGCCACAACACTAACGAGCCTGCATAGAATTTCCCCATAACAAATTAGCTTCTCTGAAACACCAGAATTTGGCAAATCCATTTCTCTGGCCTCTCTTTCTTAGGCTGATTTCAGGATATGTTTAGAAAGGAAACCATTCCACTTTGAACTGAAATGAGAGATGTCAAAAGTTCTTCAGAAAAGCTCTGTACTTCCCCATGAAGGGAATATAGGGGATGAAAGTGAAGTCTCTCAAGCACATTTGCTTTTTACCAGCCAATGGCGATCCCTTCTTCAGGAAGGAATGCCCAGTCTAGATAAGGTCTCCCTCTGGGCCCTCGTTAAAGGATGCCGCCGAGCTGCCTTGAGGTTCCAGTAGGCTCTTTCAGAAGAGCAACCAACACAAGATCTTTGCATCACTGGGCCCTACTGAAGAGGACACAAATGAAGCCCAAAGATCGCTAAAATGTATTTGTGTGTTGTGTCTCCAGACAAGCTAGGGCTGCTGCAGATGAAGTCATGGCCTACCTGACCAGGTGACTACTTTATGATATCTGGAATCCAGAACTTCTATGGTGTCGTGCTCTTGTATATTGTTTAGAAGGGGTCTGTTTGTAGGGATAGAGGGCCGATGGCAACTCCCCCTGCCTTTTATTGGTTAGTGGAAAGGAGCTATCAGGATCCTGATGCCTAGTTACCCTGCTGTTTCTCATCCCACCCACCCTTCCTCCTCCTCCTGTCCCAGGAGACAATGCAATTCCACAAGCTCCTATTAAGTGTTTACTATGTGCGAGGGAAACTACAGTATTTGAGCATCACACAGTGGGAATAGAGAGATACAGGTTATAGCAAGCTAGGAATGCAAAGAAGAATTGGAAACATTTCATTGAAAAGGAAGATGGGCTTGAGAGGAAGCGGTAATTAATGGTTAGCCACCAGTTCTCTGCTTCCAAAAGAATTTTTCAGTAGAGTTTTCTACTTTAAATAGAATTTTCCTATAGAGTCCTCCATTTTCAATGCCAGAAGAAAGAGAAGAATGGCCTCCTGAGATAAACTTATGGGAGGATCTGGGCAAGGGTCATGCAAGATGAGTAAGCACAAATGGGCTGCGGGTTGCATCATTGGAGGAAATGCCTATATCTGGGAGATTAGAGAGCCATCTGATGATGTGCCAGGGACTTTAAGGGCTCTCAGGATACAAAGGTGAAAACACATTAAGACCCTCCTGACATGCAGCCCCCAAGGCAAAACCAAGACATACTAGTAAACTTGGAAGATCTATGGACAGGTATTGGAAGGGACAATCCTCAGGAGAGGAAGAGGAGGCTAGGAAGAGGAAAGGCAAAAAGCCAAAGCAAATCAAAAGCCAGGCTGAGCTAAGGTACTGAAGTGACTTCAAGGTGCTGACATCTAAGGGTTAAGCCAAGCAGATAAATCCATTGCAAGGCAGACTTCAAAAGCTGAGGGAATTTGCCAAATGTTAAAAATTCAAAATAGAGGCTATGTAGAGAGATGGCACTTTGTCTGCTTCATGCTGCTTCTTAAAAGCTTAATTCTTTTTATTTGGAAGACACTCACATGTGTGCCTTGCTTTAGACTGAAAATAATACCCACTCCTTGTGATATAGGCAAGCCCTGCAGACTCAGTCACACACTCTGAATTGATGACCCGTTCTTTGAGCTGCCATCAAAGAGTTTGCCAGTTTCTAGAGGAATAGATGGACATAAAACACATACACAGATAAGTATAGCATATGGTAGAATGTGATGAGGGCAAAGGAAAGATTCAGAGAAGTTCCTCAATACAAATTTGAGAAGATACTTTCAAAGGGAAATCAGACACATTCTACTGGTTACCTCTGGGCACAGAATCAAAGGCCCTTGGAGATCATCTACTCTATTTCATTTCTTTTATAGACTAGGAAACTAAGAAACAAAGAGAAAAGACTTCCTTCCTTCCTTCCTTCTTTCTTTCCTTTCTTCCTTCTTCCCTCCCTCTTTTCCAAAGTCACACAGCTAGTTCATTAATGGTAGAGATGATAGAAACCCAGGGCTCCCAGATCCTAAGTCCCATGCATCTTTCCCTAAGGAAGCCTGCTTTGCAAGTTTCTAATCAGCAGATGTGGCCCCTTCATTGCTGGAATTACACCCCCTGCCACTCCCACACTCCTCTCTGTCCCCACCCCTTACCCTGTTTCCTATTATGTTGCTCATTTCTGGTGTGAAATTATCAAAGTGAGAAAATACCCATGCCCTTCCCTCCCCATTCTCTGCACGCACACTTTTATTGCTGTGCCCTTCCCTCCCCACTCTCTGCACGCACACTTTTATTGCTGTGTCAGAGACTTAAAAAGATAAAGACATTGAATTATTCAAGTAGCCATAATAATGGCCCCTCAATTGTGGTAGTGGAAACAGTACCTGACCAGAAGGAAGAAGTCTTGGGTTATGATCCTGGGTCTGCCACTGACCAGCTGTACGCCCTTGGGTAAATTTCACTAAGGCTTGGTCTCAGCCTTTCCCTCATGGATATTTTATGCTCTATGGGCTCCTCTGCCTCTAACAGTCAGTGGTTCTTTTAATCACTAAACAAACATTTATTAAGCACCTTTGTTGTGCCAAGCTACCAAACTACCAAGATTATGCATTAGCAATTAACCTTTGAGGCAACAAATGGATCACTACAGTATTCTTAAATATGTAACTAAAATAGAAGGAATACTGAAGAATCAACAAACTGCAGACATTGTCCTATGTGATAAAATCTATATAGCAGGAATATTTGTTGATAACATTCCCAGTCGGACAAAGTGTCCCAAGAATCTATGCAGAAAGATAAATAAAGATGTCTCTGTCAGAGGAGCTAAAGCAAATGTGGAAACTCAGGCAGAGTCAATGAATCTGGTGTTTGAGATGGCTTCGAAGACTCTCATTAGATGGGGTCTACAGGCCTGGAGATTCTTTGTGTCATGCTTTGGCACTAATTCAAATAGTAGTCCCAACCCCTAGCCAAGGTGGTAAAGTAGAAAGAGCATTGTATCTAGGATTAGGAGCCCTGGATTCAAATCCTGACTGTACTACCTTCTAACTATATGACCCTGTACTCTTCTCTGAGCCTCTTTCCTCATTTGTAAAGTAATAGAGTTGGACTAAATGTTTTCTAAGGCCCCTTCCAGCTCAAAATTCCATCATCTTAAGTCACTTAACCTATCTGAGCCTCAGATTTCTCTTGGAGATAACATTTATACTACCTACTTCACAAAGTGGTTTGGAAAAAGTGCTTTTTAAATCTCAAACCACCAGAGAAATGTGAGCATTTATCTAGAGATATTTGGGGGAGGGAGACCTCTAATTTCATCTTTGTAGAGAACTCCCAGTCAATCAACAAGCATTTAGTAAACGCTTACTCTGAGGCAAGTGCTGTACTAAGCATGAAGAATACAAGTCTAAAGAAAGCTAGATGTTGCCTTCAAGGAATTGTTCATCTTTTGTTTTCCAAGAGAACCAATATCATGAGAGTGATGTCTTGATTCTCCGGAGAATTAGGTTTAAGTGAGGCAGAACTGGGCAAAGTCCTCAGTCTCACTCTCTCTTCCGGGCCATCAAAGTCAAGTGGCAGGACATAAGTCAAGATGTTTGGTGATGGCCTGGGATGCAGTGGATGACCTTGGAGGCCTGGGGATCAAAGGAACCTTCCAGGTTGAGGAGGGATATTCCCCCTGTAGGAACTGCCTTCATTGGTGCAGTTCAGGAATGTGGTCTGTAACCTTTAATAGTCTTAAGAACTAAGAGGTTATCTAACTTACCCAAGGTCACACAGTTACTAAGTGTCAGAAGCAGACTTCTTCCTGACTCCAAGACCAGTCCTTTGTCCACTGGGCCCTTTATTACTACTTCACAAGGACATGTCTAGTGCATTAGTATATCATTAGAGTAATGTCCTTGGCTAGGAGGACCAATACTGCTCTAATGGGCCTACATCAGGCTCGTCTGAGCCTTCATATGTATCAATAATAATTATTGATTATGTAGCAGCTGCTACATGTACAGAGTCCTTCAGACATCATTGGCCTCCCTGGCCTCCTCCACTTTGGGGTAAAGAGGCTTGTTTCAGTATTGAGATAATTAGGGAGGATGAGCCGGAGGTGGGGGCTCATGGATTAGAAGATGAGAACAATTCAATGAATAATTAATGCAATAATTTGGAAAGACTTCGGGGTCCTGATATAACTGAAATATTTTTAACCATCCCCCACCCAAAGACAACAAGGTTATGCTACATGAGATATGGAAGACCCCACACTGAGTGAGATGAGGTTTGGTAGAAGGGAGTCAAGAAGGAGGCAAGAGGATTACAGTAAATATTTAGAGCTAGGAGGACCCTTAGAACATTGGAACGTCAGAGCTGGAGCAGGGGGGAGACTTAAAATAGGGAATGTCAGGGTGTTAAGGAAAGTTCGAGCTCACCTAGTCCAGTGCCCTCATTTTGCAGGTGATAATAACTGATATTGACATTGTTCTTTAAATCTTGTGCTTTACTTGTATCATTATGTGAGCCTCACAACAACCTTTTTGTGATAGCCAAGAATTGGAAACAAAGTAGATACCCATCAATTGGAGAACGGCTAAACGAAATTGTGGTGTGTGAATGTAATGGAATACTACTGTGCTATAAGAAATGATGAGTGTGATGAATACAGAGAAGCTTGGAAAGATTACTATGAAATGATGCAAAAAGAATAAGGTTCAAGTGCCCCACCCTCCCACTTCTCCATCATCCCCTCCACTGTAAAAGCTTTTTTGTATGTTTTTTATGTGAGATAATTTAGCCCATTCTATCCCCTTTTCCCAGGGCACTTCTCTTTCTCATTCCTTAAATTTTTTAAACTAATCATCCTATCATATTCGATTCACACCCATAATCTCTATGTCTATATCTAACTTCCCTAATAAAACAAAATTCTTAGGAGTTACAAGGATCATCTTTCCATATAGGAATGTAAACAGTTTAACCTTATTATATACCTTATGATTTCTCTTTTCTGTTTACCTTTTTACGCTTCTCTTGAGTCTTGCATTTGATAGCCAAATTTTCTATTCATTTCTGGTCTTTTCATCATGAATGCTTGAAAATCTTCTATTTCATTGTATTTCCATTTTTTTCTCCTGAAGGATTATACTCAGCTTTGCTGGGTAGCAGATTCTTGGTTGTAATCCTAGCTCCTTTGCCCTCTGGAATATCATGTTCCAAGCCCTCCAGTCCTTTAGTGTAGAAGTTGCTAAATACTGTCTTATATTGACTGGCTCCATGATATTTGAACTGTTTCTTTCTGGATGCTTGCAATATCTTCTCCTTGACCTGGGAGCTCTGGAATTTGGCTGTAATATTCCCGGGAGTTTTCATATTGGGATCTCTCTCAGGAGATGATTAATAAATTCTTTCAATTTCTGTTTTACTCTCTGATTCTAGAATATCAGGGCAGTTTTTTCCAGGTCTTTTTCTTTCTGATTCCAGTGCTCTTTCTACTACTCCATGATGTGGGGAAGAACTTCCCCCAGGAATGTTTGGAGAGGGGAAGTGACTTGCCCAAGGTCATACAGCTGCTGATTCAAATTCAGGTCTTTGGGGGCGGAGCCATGATGGCAGAGTAGAAAGATGCACATACTATAGCTTTTCCCCCACAGCCCATAAAATACCTGTGAAAAATAACTCTCAACAAATTCTAGAGCAGCAGAAGCCACAGAACAACAAAGTGAAAGAGATTTCCAGCCAAAGGTAACCTGGAAGGCCAACAGGAAAGGTCTATCCCACAGGACTATGAGTAGAGCAGAGCACAGCCCTGGCCACGTGGCCAGGAGGAATGGAACTGGAACAGGGCTCTGGAGCAGAATCTCCAACAGGGAGGGTCTCAGATCCCTCAACCCACAAGTGCCAAAGAAAGTTTCAAAGGTCAGTGAGAGGGCTTTCCCAGCTGGGCGAGAGGGGAGCAGGGTCCCCCCTGGCAGCTTCCACTGTGGGAATGGGTCAGATTAAAGCCCCTGGGGGAATTGAGCAGCTGATCTGAATCTCAGCCCTGAGTGGTGGCCCTGCCCCCACCTAAAGTCCCTGGGCAAATTGAGCTGCTGATCTGAACCTCAGCCCTGAGCATGATCCTGGGGTAAGGAGGAGCACTAGGACCCTCCTCTTGACAAAGGATTCAGAAGTCAAGTAACTGGTTGGGAAAATGCCCCAAAAAAGGAAAAAAATAAGACCATTGAAGGTTACTTTCTTGGTGAACAGGTATTTCCTTCCATCCTTTCAGATGAGTAAGAACAATGTATACTGTCAGAGGAAGTCAAGATCTCTGCATCCAGTACCTCCAAAATTAATATGCAATGATCTCAGGCAACGGAAGAGCTTGAAAAGCAAGTAAGTCTACAGCTTGCTAAAGGAGACCCAAAAAATGCTGAAGAAAATAACACCTTTAAAAATAGGCTAACTCAATTGGAAAAAGAGACCCAAAAAGCCCATGAGGAGAAGAAGGCTTTAAAAAGCAGTATTAGCCAAATGGAAGAAGAGGTTCAAAAGCTCACTGAAGAAAATAGTTCTTTAAAAATGAGAGTGGAGCTGAGAGAAGTTAATGACTATAAGATAAACCAAGAAATTACAAAACAAAACAAAAAGAATGAAAAAATAGAAGATAATGTGAAATATCTCATTGGAAAAACATGGAAAATAGATCCAGGAGAGACAATTTAAAAATCATGGAACTACCTGAAAGCCATGATCAAAAAAAGAGTCTAGACATTATCTTTCCTGAAAGAGACCCAAAAAGAGAAACTCCTAGGAATATTGTAGCCAACTTTCAGAGTTCCCAGGTCAAGGAGAAAATAATGCAAGCAGGTAGAAAGAAACAATTTGAGTGTTGTGGAAATACAATCAGGATAACACAGGATCTGGCAGCTTCTACATTAAGGGATCAAAGGACTTGGAATAGAATATTCCAGAAGTCAAAGTAACTGGGATTAAAACCAAGAATCACCTACCTAGCAAAACTGAGTATAATACTTCAGGGGAAAACATGGTCATTCAATAAAATTCAGGTCTTCCTATCTCTAAGCCCCGTGATACTATGCCATGCTGCCCCCAAATGAGGAGACTTCAAGTGAAAGAGAAGAGGGAGGATTGAGGATAATGGTTCAGGAAACTTCTCTTTGGGAAAAGGTGTTTGGGAAGATGGGGTTGATGGGAAGAACATTGGACTCAGAGTGAAAAGGCTTAAGTCTTGGTTTACTGGCCATGCAACCTTGAAGAAGGCATTTCTCCTCTCTGGGGCTCAGTTTCTTTGCTCAACAAGCATTCGCTGAACACCTATAGTAATATGTACCAGGTCCAAATGAAACAGACTACCCTCAAGGAGCTTCTATTCTATCATGAGAGGCAACATGTATATATGTGCAATGGGAGTTTGGGGCATACCTAGAATACCATAAATGCTGATTCCATGTGGACATCAGCAATGAAAAGGTGGCATATCTTCCTATGGAGGGAACAACTTCCAGGAGAATTGTGCTGATGTGTAAGGAAAGAGTCGCCGAGAGACTAGGGAGCATCCTTTGACCTTCTCTAGCCAGTTCTGATCTGCTAACCACGTGTTGAAGAAGAGGCTCTTTGCCTCTGAAGGCATCAGTTTCAGCTGAGTCTTTGCCTCATTTGATTCTGGGGAATCTTGGTGACTCCAGGTCATCATGTCATCAAATGAAGGGAAGTGTCTCCAAACATGGGAACTTTGGAAAGAGAATGAGCCCCAGGAATCTGGGAGTCTGAGGCCAGGCTGCTTTTCTCATCTAGCATAGGTAGCACTGGGGCCCTAAGGGAGAAGGAATGACCTTTGGGAGTGGCCTCTAAGACCCCATCCTAGTGGCAGCTAAGAAACAAACTCATCCAGCAGTAATGCCACAACTGGACATGAACTTGGTGGGCTTTGTAGGAAATAAGCTAAGTTTCAAGCCTACTGCCCCTACTCTACCCCAAGAAAATGCCTCCAAAGTGTGGGGAAGGGGAGAAATGTTGGTATGTTTTTGCTAATTCAAGATTATGTGGTTAAATAGAACTGGGAATACTAGTAAGTAGCCCCCTAACAAACGAGGGAGTATAGCCAATCAGGGTTTGAGCTGATGGCAGCGGAGAAAAAAGATGTCTCTTAAGGTATCCTGATCCCCTGAAGGGAGGAGTAGCTCAGCTGGCACTGAGAGGAGGGTCAGGGAACACGTTTCATATTTGTGTATACAAGTGTGTGCCCAATATAAACAAATGAAATACTGTACAAGGTAATTTGGAGAGAGGGGCACCAGCAGATAGGAATGTCAAGAAAGGCCTTGTGTAGATAAGCAGTGCTGTAAAGGAAATTAGGGATTCTAGGAGGAAGAGGTATCCATTCTAGCCAGAGGACAGCACAGAGACAAGGGATTGTGTGTGGAGATTGGCAAGAAGATGTGTTTGGCCAGGCCATGGAGCATGATACGGGAGAGGGGAAGAGGTGATATATGGTCAGGTCACAGAGCGTAGGAAGGAGGGGAGGTGGTACATGGCTAGGCCACAGAGAGTAGGAAGGAGGGTGATACATAAGGCTTGAAAGGGAGATTGGAGTTTGATTGCGAAGGGCTTGAAATGCTAAACCCAAGAGTTTGCATTTGATCCCAAAGGAAATAAGGAGTTCCCAGAGTGTACTGAGTAAGGGAGTGACATAGAGGACCTGTGCTTAGTAACAGAGATTATGACGATGATAGTAATAGCTAGTATTTATATAGTACTTACATGTGCTATCTCATGTAGGCCCCACAGCATCCCTCTGAGGCAGGTGCCACCAATATGCTTTCTTACAGGTGAGGAAACTGAGACTGAAAAAACTTAAGCAACTTGCCCAGGGTCACACAGCTAATAAATGTTTGAGGCAGGATTTGAACTCAGGTCTTTTTGACTTGAAATCGAGCACCTAGCTTGGATAACCTGTGCGGTCCCTTCTAATTCTAGCATTTTGTGGTTCTGAGTGGCAACCCCTGGTTAGGTTGGGATGGGGACCTGTGCTGGGTAAGGAAGCCCCTTCTGCCTGGAAGATCAGCTCCTGCTCCATAATTTACCTGCTTATAAAGTCACCTAGAGCACTGGGAGGTTAAGTGACTTGCCCAGCACATGTCAAAGGCAGGATTTGAATTTACATCTTTCTAGATCCAAAGCCTGATTTCTCTCCACCCTGCTATGGGGCCTCCTCTTAATGAAAGTCTGTTGTCTCCCTTCTCATGGCAATAGTGAGCCACTGAGGATTTTGGAGCAGAGGAATAATGTCCAAGTACTGACCAGATCTGACCCTACAGAACTTGTGAGGATCAAACCAGATTGGGTGCATTCAGGGTGGCATGACTATAGTTGACTATAACCCATAGGAGCTGATCAAAACCCTCTCTCTCTCTACTCTATCAGAAAGGGAAGAAAGGGCCATGGAAACCCCACTGATCTCTCAGGGTTGATTTGCAATGGTCACAAAGGCAGCTGAGCCGGAACCTTGCATCTGTTTCTGAGAATCTTGGCCCCAAGCATTTATGGCTTTGGAGATTGATTATATTGCACACCTGGAGTCATACTTCCAACAGACAGGTGGCTGCTCCGGACAGTAAAGAGCAGGAGTTTTTGGAACAGCCCAGGTTCCCAGGGGATAAGAAAGGAGGAAACACACCTGGGACTGGCAAGGGGAAATCCCTGTCTGGAGAGGGCTCTTCCTTCCAGAAGTCTGAGGCCTTTAATTGACATCAACATAATCTGTGCCAGCTACACATGCATACACAGGGCCCAGGGGAGAACTTCACCCTGGGCAGGCAAGTTTGAGTTATCTGGCTTCCTTGGAATGATAAGGTCATAGGATTTAGGATCAGACATCATACAATCCACTCTTCCTTCATATAACAGAGGAAGAAACTTGGGCCTAGAGAGGTCTGGCTGATGGTCACCCAGTGGAACTGAATCTCAGATCCAAGTGGCTTGATTCCAAGGTCAGTACTCTTAGCACTGTGCCACTCTACTCCAGTCTCAAGGCAGATGCAGAACCAGAGTATTCCAAGCACAGAAATAGAGAACCAGGAGAAGGTAGGACAAGAGTGCTAAATGGTGCTGCTCAGTCTGACTGGGCCAGAGAGTTCATCAAAGACTGTAGTGTGAAATAAAGCTTGATAGGTTGAGAGTAGCCAGACTAGGGATGCCCTTAAATGCCTGGGTAAGGAGAGGCTATTTTATCCTGCAGGTCATAGGAAACCACTGCAGGCTAAACCACAATCCTGTTGTATAGACAACTTACAGTTTACCATTTGGATTCTAGACATGACATTTTAAAAAGATGGCTGAGCTAACCTCAGAATATCCTCAGGAATGAAAGACTCCTGGACTGTGAGTGAGGAGATCTATTTATTATTTTTTTTCCAAATTTATTAATTTATTTGTTTTCAGTTTTCAACAATCACTTCTATATATGTTCCAATTTTCTCCCCCTCCCTCCCCATGAGAAACCATGAGAAAAATAAAACATAACAAAATAGAAAATAATCTGCTTCATTCTGTGTTCTGACTCCATAGTTCTTTCTCTGGATGTAGATGGCATTTTGCATCGAGTCCATTGGGAATGCTTTAGATCCTCACATTGCTGTGAAGGGCAAAGTCTGTCAGAAACAGTCCTCGCACACTGTGGCTATTGCTGTGTATAACATTCTCCTGATTCTGCTCACTTTGCTCAGCGTCAATTCATATAAGTCTTTTCATGTTTTTCTGAAGTCTGCCTCTTCATCATTTCTTATAGCACAACAGTATTTCATTACATTCATATATACCACAATTTGTTCAGTCATTCCCCAATGGATGGGCATCCCCTTGATTTCCAGTTCTTGACCATCACAAAAACTGCTATAAATATTTTTTGTACATGTGGGTCCTTTTATCATTTTTATGATCTCTTTGGGATACAGCCCTAGAAATAGTATTGCTGGGTCAAAGGGCATGCACATTTTTATAGTCCTTTCAGCCTAGTCAGGAGATCTATTTAGATCCAAATTCCATCTTTAATACTTATGAACTGTGTTGCCATGGGAAAGTCACTTAACTTCTCTGACACCCAATATCTTCTTTTGTAAAATGCAGATCATATTTGTACCCATTACTGCACAAGATTATTGGGGAGAAAGTGTTTTGTAAACCTTAAAGTCCTAAAGAAATGGATGGCACTGGTGGTAAAACACCCTCAGAAGCTATTACTCTCAGATCTTTCAGGTTGTGCCTCTGGTCCTTTTGCACAGTACAGTGTGGGTTATAGATTGCTTTGCAAATGGCCATAGAATGTGTAGTAGGAAAGAACCTTTGAGATCTATCGACCCCAATCCCTTGATTTTATGGAGGATGCTGAGATGCTGAATAACCTCTTTAAAAGTTTGGTGGACAGAGGTATAGATGGGCATTGACCGGACTATGAGGCCTCTAGAGTATAAGAGATATGGGAGTAGTAAAGCACCTACAAAGGAGCTTTATCAAATTAAACTATGCTACCACCCTCCATTGAAGACCCAGGAAATGGGCAAGATCCAAAGGGTGATGTTCATTCATGGCTGACATTGAACTGTCAAGAGCATGTCAGAAGTAGGACTTGAGAAAGGAGGCTCAAAATCAGCCATCCCAGTAGGGGAGATAGGAGACCTAAGGATCAGGATCACCCTGAAGATTTCTCTGGCTCTAGCTCATGGACCTGCCCCCACCAGTCCACTGAGCTCTCTGTTGATGGTCATCATGTTCAAGCATGCTAAACTGAATGGGAGGCCACAGTCCACCTACCCATCTGTTACCTAAACCCAAATGAATCCTCTTGGTATCAGAGGATTTTGACCTGGCTCTAGAGGCCTTCTAGAGGCCCATAGGGATCATGACCCACAGTTTAAGAAGCACTGAAGAGATTGCAAGTGGAAAAAAGTTTAAGCAGCCCTGAATTCTAACCCAAACCCCTCATTTTATAGAAGAAACTAAGGTACAGAGAAGGGAAAGGAATTGCTCAAGGTTACTGGCATCAAGCTAGCAGCAGATCCAGAATTTGAGATGGCATCATCTAACTCCAAATTCAGAGAGGGCTCTTTCCCTTACACTCCTTAGCACTTCCAGCCTTGAATTTCCAGTGGACAATGTACCTACTCCTGGTGGAGATACCATCCCAGGCTTTTGAAGGAGGGGAGTGACATCACTTGGATAGGAGGAAGCCCAGAGTTCAAAGAAAGTCATTTACATTCTGTCCATGCCACCCAACATTGCTGAGTATCCTTCGTCAATAACATGATGACCTTTAAATATGGCAGAAAGGAAACTGGAAAGGGGGAATTAACTACTGTGGAGAGACTTCCCCAAAGCAGATTGCTGTTTCCAAGCCATGGAGTATTTATTCACTTGGACCAGAATGTGCTCTTCATTTTGAAATTTCAGCTGGAAATTTAAGAAGGAAAAAGAAGAAAGAAATCAAAGGACTCTACCCTCACTTGGGGGCAGCTACATTGCTCACCAAGGGCCGGATTTTAACCACACACACACACACACACACACACACACACACACACACACCTTAACATCTGGTGCTCTGATAATTTCTTTTTCAGGACCTTTAGCAAACAGTAACAACTGTATTGCTGCACTTTATGAAGGGGCCAGACTGCCTCTCTCCTTAGCCTCCCTTCCAAAAACTTCACTTGCTTATGCATTCCCAGAACGTATTTTTTTTCTTCTGTAGAAAGGTCAAGCAGAAACATTGATGCAAGGCCTGTTTATGGCAAGGCAGGGTGATTTCCAACAATTACAATGGAACATCGTTATAACTGAAGTATGTTTTCCTCTAGGGGGATACCATTAGTCAAAATATGTTTTCTCATATTTCCAGAGCACAAACACAAATATGGCTGGAGGATGCTGCTCCGTGGATTGGAGACCCTTCAGAACTGCATCTCAAGGATGTGGGGATAGCAGGTAGGATTGGAGAGAGGAAATATCATAGAAGAGACCTCGGAAGTCATCTAGTCCAACACTTTTCATTTTGCAGAGGAAGAGACTGAGGGTCTTATACATAAGAACAGGGTTAGAGCTGGAAAGGACCTCAGATGGTGTCTGGTTCAACCACCTCATTGTACAGAGATAGAAACTGAGACCCAGGGAGGTAAAGTAACTTACCCAAGATCACATGGCTAACAAGCTGATAGCACAGCAGGCCCAAGTGACCCCCTTCTCCACAGGCCTCGAACATGCTGCATAAAGTGATACCAGAGTCCCAAGTGCTTCAAGACATTGAGTCCCATAATCTCTAACACATTACGGGTTGCCTTGGGAAAGAACAGAGAGCACTGGCTCAAACTGAAGACATATTAACTTTTATGGGCAAGTCCTTTCCCCTTTCTAGACTGTATACTTTTCTTCCTCAGCAGACTGAGAAGTTTGAACTGAATGATCTCAAAGCTCCCTTCCATCCCTAAGCCCAATGATCTTAGAGCTGGAAAAAACCTCAGTGGCCACTACCTAGTAAAATTCATTCCTACAAAAATATTCTCTTCTACCACATGCTTGACACTGGCCATCCATCCTCCTTGAAGGCCTCAAAGGAGGGGAGCTCCAGAACTCACAGCCTCCAAAGATGGCCCAGTGCACTTTCAAATGGTTCTCATTGTTGGTTTTGACAGCAAGACTCAATGGGCCTCTTTCTAACTTCCGCCCATTATTTCTGGTTCTGCCATTTGAGGTCAAGCAGAATGAACCTAATCACTTTTGCATGTAATAGCTCTTCAAATATTTGAATATAGATCACAGTCCTTTGAAGTTTTCTCTTCTCTGGGCCAAACATCTAGTTCTTTCATCTCATACTCATCTATCATGTCTCTAGTCACCCACTGTACCTATCCTGGTTACCCCACCTTTGAATTCTCTACATTTTATCAATGTACTTCCTAAAATATGATGCTCAGAATTAAACATAAGTACTACTGATGTGGTCTGGCCAGGGCAGATGACAGAGGGATTATCACCTCTTTATTCCTAGAAACAACACCTCTCCTAATGTTACCTAGGGTCCCAGCTATTTTCTTGGCTATCATTAAATATTGTCAGCCTAAAACAAGCTTGAAATCTACTGAAGCCTCCAGGTTTCTTTCAGATGAAAGGGACTGTTGTCTAGCCATGCCTTTTCCATCTTGTATATGTAAAGTTAGTTTTTTTAAACCCATGTATAAGACTGTAATTCAACTTTATAATCTAATTTGATCATGTTCTAGCTTGTCAAGAATTTTTTGGACCCTTTATCCAAATCATTGATACAAATGTTGGGTAACACAGATGCTCCCCTGGAGACTTCCTTCCCAATTAGTATTGACTCATTAACGATGACTCTCTGGGTCTGACCATTCTGACTTCTTCTATTTGTACTTTCATTTTGTCTACATTTCCCCATCTTTT
>CM053775.1:17190257-17215658 GCA_028658325.1 Potorous gilbertii
AATTAATGAATAGCTGGGCTCATTTCACATGCCAGCAAGGTTATACTTAAGATTCTGCAGGCTAGGCTTCAGCAGTATGTCAATGGAGAATTACCAGAAGAACCAGCTGGCTTTCAAAAAGGCAGAGGAACCAGTGACCAAATAGACAATATTCCCTGGATTGTGGAGAAAGCAGCTACTTCTGCTTCATTGACTACACTAAAGACTTTGACTGTGTGGGTTACAACAAAATGCGGCAAGTCTTCAAGGAGATGGGAGTACTAGATCATCTTGTCTCCTGAGGAACTTGTATTTGAGCCAAGAAGCAACGGTTAGAACCACACATGGAACAACTGATTGGTTTAAGATTGGAAAAGAAGTATGACAGGGCTGTTACTATTTAACTTATATGCAAAGGACATCATGTGAAATGCCAGGCTGGATGAGTCAAAAGCCAGAATTAAGGCTGCTGGGAGACATATCAACAATCTCAGATATGCAGAAGATACCATTCTGATGGCAGAAAGTGATGAGGAATTAAGAAGCCTCAGTGAGGGTGAAGGGAGAGTATAAAAGCTGACTTGAAGCTTAACATCAAAAAAAGAGAAAACAACCAACTAAGATCTTGGCAACTGATCCCATCACTTCCTGGCAAATAGAGGGAGAAGAAATGGAAGCAGTGTCAGATTTTAAATTCTCAGGCTCAAGGATCACTGCAGATAGTGACTGCAGCCATGATATTAAAAGATGTTTGCTCCTTGGAAGGAAAGCTATGGCAAATCTGGACAGCAGACTAAAAAGCAGAGACATCACCTTGTTGACAAAGGTCCTTACAGGCAAAGCTATGGTTTTCCCAGCAGCAATGTATGGCTGTGAGAGTTGGATTATAAAGAAAACTGAGTGCCACAAAATCGATGCTGCTGGGAATTGTGGTACTGGAGAAGACTTGAGAGTTCCTTGGACAGCAAGGAGATCAAATTAGTCAATACTTAAATTAATTCAGGCTATTCACTGGAAAGTCAAATACTGGAGCTGAAGTTTAAATACTTTGGCCACATAATGAGAAGATGGTACTCATTGGGAAACACCCTAATGTTGGAAAAGACTGAAGGCAAAAGGAAAAGGAGACTACAGAGGATGAAATGGATAGATAGCGTCATGGAAATGACAAACATGAGCTTGGACAGTCTTCAAGAGATGGTAGGGGCTAGAAAGGCCCTACGTGCTATGGTCCATGGGGTCACGAAGAGTTGGATGCAACTCAACAACAACATGAAATGATGCCTCTGGGGGGAGGGGAGGGGATGAATATATTTGGAAATGGATGGGAAATAGAAACAAAAGATATCAATAAATATAAGATCCCATTTTAAAAAATAAAGTAATGGGAAACATTCCATAGCCCTGGTGATAGTATTACTTGAAGTACAAAAGTGTAGTGCTGTAATTTACCATTAAAAAAAATCTTAGAACACCAAATATCAGAGCTAGGAGAGGCCTTATGCTGTCAGATCCTCCAGTCCGCACCTCTCATTTTCTGGATGGGTAAACTGATCCCCAAAGGGCACGGTGACCATTGTGAAGTCCATATAAGCTCTGAAGATCCTTTTCCCACTGCTTCTTTCACAGAATACTCTCCTGTCCTGGAGCAAAGCTACATCTACCCCCTCAGAGTCCTACAAAAAGCCCTGAGGAGTCAAGGGGTGATTGTCAAGTGCCATGGGCTAGACTCGAGCCCCAACTGCTGGGCTTCCCTCCAAGATTAACAGTTGAGAATCATTTGAGTCAGTTAGCCTTAAGTAACTTGGAGAAAGGGCTATTTATTAAGGTGATATAGTAAGAACAGTTGGTAAAAAAAAACTCTCTTCTCTCCCCCACCCAGGACACACTCTCCCACAAAGTAAATAGAAAGTCCAAAGGAAAAGAGGGCTCCAGCTTGTGTCTGGAAGTCCTTTCTCCTATTTGTGGGGTGCTCAAGAAGTCCCCCTTAGGCTAGGGATAGTTTCTGTCCTTGGCTCTCAATTCAGATTCTGCCATCAGTTGACCTGCAGTGCTTCCAATAGGAAAGTGAAAACACCAACAACTTCCATCCCTTTCGAATCTCTCAAGGTCCTCCTCTAGCCAAGAGGGAGGTGGCCAAAGCCAAGGCCTCTCCTTCCTCCTAAACCCCACCATCAGTTCCTCCTCAAAGGTTTGCTGGGGCACTCTCTCTTCTGGCTGGCATTTATATGGTCCTTTTAATATATATATATATATATATATATATATATATATATATATATATATATATATGTTTTCTATGGTTCTGTGTGTGCATGAGTGTATGTGTGTGTGTGTGTGTGTGTATGTGTGTGTCTCACTGACTGTCTCCCACACCTGGAATATTCTGGAATGCTCTCCCTTCTCATCTCCACCTTCTGGTGTCTCTGGCTTTCTTTAAGTACCCGCTAAAATTCCACCTTCTACAAGAAGTCTTTCCTGATCTCCCATAGTGCTAGAGCCTTCCCGCTGAGATTACCTCCAGTGTAGTCTGTACATAGCTTGTCTTTGCATAGTTGTTTATATATCCTCTTTCCATTAGATTGTGAACTCCTGAAGTGTAGGGACTGGTTTTTGCCTTTTTTTGTATCACCAGTACTTAGCACTGTGCATGGCACATAGTAGGCAGCACAGGACTGGTTCATGGTAGGTATTTAATAAATGTTTACTGACTTTCCCATATGACATCATTTTAATTCATCCAATGGCTTTCAAAGACTTTTCACACTTAGTCCAAAGCCTATGATTGAGACTGATTGAGCATCTTATTACTTATTTTAAATAGGGTAGGAGATTTGATTGAGTAAATAGCAACCCTACCCTTACATTACTATCAGAGCTGGGACTAGAACTCCTGTCTTCCAAGTGCCAATGATTTTTCCACTGTACTGCCTTAGGACAGGAGTTCAGTTATTCCAAACTGGTGTTGCCCTAAAGGCCAAGGGACTCATGGTGAGGGGCTAGTCCTGACGTTTTGTGAGAGTGTGAACAAATCAAAACATAAAGGCATTCTGGGATACTGAATTCACCAGAGGACAAATGCTCTGAGCCCTGTTCAAAGCTCCCACATCCAGGACAGAAACTGTCAGTAAGAAAATAGTTCATGACAGGGCCCTCTTTCCCACTGTTCTTTGTTCAATTATTAGTTTGATTGGAAAAATACAGCTTTTTGAAAATCTCCTTGTGACGTAAGCATGAAATTATGTTATTGACTCAAATTATGTGATTGACTAAAAATAAAACACAAATGGAACATGCCGGAAAGGAGCAGCAAACATTTCAAATGTCATCTGGGATGTAATGCACTACTGGAAAAGGCCCTTTTTAAAAAGGTGCCTTTTATTTCTAAATTATAATTTTACAGCCAGTGAAAAGAAAAAAGCAAAGAAAGAATACCAGAAACTATGGGATCCAAACAGAGAAAAAAGGAGGAGGAGGAGGAAGACGAACAGAAGGAGGAGGAGAGAGGCCAGAATACCATCCTGGAGTCTGGCCAAGGAGTTCAGTGCATTAATAGGTCTTGAGAATAAGGTGCAAATTGAAGTGAATGACACTCTGTCATCAGTAATACTGGTAGCATTTGAGACAAAAGGTCTCTCATGGGGCCTTCTTCTTGCTCAGTCAGTTCAATGGACCCCAGAGCTTTTGACCAGGCAAAATATAGAAAAAGGCTCTTCACTGAAAATGCTTGGCCTGCTAGAAAATGTGGGAACTGAAGATGGGACAACTGAGGTCCAGAAAGCTTAAGATATTAGGATTCGCTCTTTTCCATAGCTAAGGCCCAGCAAGCTGGTTGTGCCCTGAGCTTAGCATAACAAGAATCCTTTCTGTTTACCCTCAGGATGATCTGAGCCACAGGAAAATCCCAGAACCAAGTGTTCTCTGAGCACCTACTGTATCCATGTTCTGGTCATGGAGCCCTGCTATAAATCAAACTTGTCTCATTTTTGCTACTAGCCTTTACTGTTGGAGCTACAGCTCACTGCATAGCCAAAGGCCTAAGTATTGAGATCTGCCTGCAATAAAGGGGCTCCCCCACATATACTAAGGGAGGGACTCTGGTACACATCTGCTTGCAAGCCATTCCCCTCATGTTGAAATTAAACTCTCTTTGATTCCTAACTCTCCTGAATCTGGCCTGCTTTGTTTGGCTTTGGCTGCCCGTAATCAGTTTGATCCAGTTAACATGCCCAATGTCACACAGGTAGTAAGTAGCAAAACAAAGATTTGAACCCAGATCCACTGACTCCAACCAAATCCCAGAGCTCCATTCTCTGCACCTTATCTTGAAATGAAGTTGTAATGTTTGCTGTCACTTTATTGGTTGATGTTTAAGAACCTCTTCTGCAATTAGGATATCCAGCTGTAACACCACTTTGGGTGGGCCCTGAAAGATAACTCCGTGCTTCATGTTGCATAAACAGAGGTCAATGTGACTCCTGAGTGGCTGAGAGGATGCTGAGGGTGATGCTATATACCTGTCATCAGAGACTTATTTGAGTTGATTGCAGAGATGTGGAGAGAAGACTTCCAGGGAGGTGGCCAAAAGAAAGGGAGAGGGTTTTGAATGGCACTAACTTTGAAAATGCCAACTGGAACCCTAGGAGTTACAGATTTCCATGAGAAGCCCTCCCCTTGGTGAGATCACTCCCTGTTTCCAGGTTTGAGCTGAGATCTTATTTCACAACCAGTGGAAGAGCTCATTTATTCTTGTGTGTTCTTTGGTATGTCCTGATCTGTAGAACTTTTATTTATTTGCTGTCTTGCTTGGATAAATAAGTTTATTTGCTGTTTACTATTTGTGATGGCCTTTTGTGTTAACCAGCATTTGGAGAGATGAGGTTAAGCTGCTGAAAGTAAACAGAGGTCTACCATCCCCCTTAAGAGCAACCAGGGAAAAAGCTTTCCTTCTGAATTCCAAAAAAAAAAAATTATCACTGTCATGGGTGTCTCTTCTCCATTCAAACTGCCACCATCCTAGATCAAGTCCTTATGACCTCTTCATTTGACTATCGCCATGACCCAGGGTGATACAGCTAGTCATATCTGAGGCAGGGTACAAAGTTAGGTCTTCCTGAATCCAAACCCAGCACTTTATTCCCTCTATTCATGGCACCGCCTAGCTGTCTTGGAATAGCCTTCTAATCAGTCTTCCTACCTCAAGTCTCTTCCCTGCTCCAGTCCACCTTTTGCTCAGAAGTCAAGGTGACTTTTCTAAAGTGCAAGTTGAGTGACCATGTCCCATTCTACCTGCCCAAGTCTTGCTCACTCTGTCACCCTTGGGATGTGACTCTAGTGTCCACAGAATCTCAGAAGTGGAAGATATTTAGGGGTCATCTAATTTGAGCCTGGCCTAATGGGGAATCCCAACTCCAAAATGGCAGCCCAGTGGGCATCCATTTTTCCCAAGGAAATCTTAACATAAGGGATCTCATTACCTCCAGGCAACCTGGTTTCTGGCACCTTTGTTCTACTTTCACCTTCAGCTTGGTGCCTTCCTCCCTATTTTGATTTTGCCTCTAACTCTGGGCTTCACTTAGGCTCTGCTTCCATTTCTGGCAGCTTCTGGCTGTGACCTGTGACCCTGGTGACTTTGACAATCATTCTGACAGCCAAAGTCAAGTCCTTGGTGTGATTGATTGGTTCCCTCCCTTCTTTATGCTGTAGTTTTGTACCTGTGACCACATGTTAAAATGAATTTAACAAGCATTTACTGAGCCACTACTATAGTCCAGTTACTGTCCTGGGGCTGGGAATAGTCTCCGCCTCCAGGAAATGTAATTTATTTTGAGCCCTTGGAAGAGGGATTAGAAGGAATAGCTCTCAGCTCAAGGACTTCTGAAGGTTTGAAAGTGGGTGGCAGTTGTCTGGGAAAAGTTTGTTGAGAGAGGCAATAAATCACAATATGTACTCGTTTCTTAGTTGTAAGAAGCACTAATTTGAAGGCTACATTGCTGTAGAGATAAGCACCTAAGTCTAGAATGACTTCTCTGCAAACTTCAACTCCACAGAGCAGTTTAGCTCTGCAGAGAGAGCCTGGGGCAGAGAATCTTTTTTTTGACCTGAGCTGACTACATTAAAGAAGGAATGAGGGAAGAAGAAAGAATGTGGGGTGGAGAGCCATGGTGTGATGGTGGACAGAGATGTCCCTAGAGCCTGATGACTGGGGCTTTGTCCAGGCTGCTAACATTACAAAGACATGCATGTTTTCTTTTGGGGGTCACTACCTCTACGACCTTGCCCCGTCTTTGTACTCTCTTTCCCCATACTAGGCATACTCTGCCACCTCATGTTTGCCTCGGCTTCCTTGGCTTTCTCCAAGTATCAGTTTGAATGCCACCTTTTGCAGGAGGCCTTTCCAAGTTGCATTCACACCCCGACACCCTCGCTCTCACAGCTCTAGGGCTCTTCCTCTGAGAATATTTTCCATCTACTCTGTATTGTATATCCACCTAGTCTCCTCTATTAGAATTTCAGCAGGAACTCCTTTTGCCTTATTTTATCCCTTGTGCTTAACATAATGCCTAGCATATAGTCAGCAATTAATAAATGCTTCTTGAGTCTTTATTTAAGGTACTGTACTTGCTTAAGGTTGAATTGCTGCAATGCAATTCTCTTACTGGCTACCTTCCTCCATGGCGCTGCCACATTCCCTCCCTGCCACCTGGAGGGGTGGGAATTGGGGTAGTGTCATTCACTGGCCCTGCCATGGGGGCAGTTCCTAGATTTGAGGGGATAGAATGCTCCCTTCTTCTACTATGACTGTACCAGAAGAGAATGGCCTAGGAGCCCCCTCCCCATCTTTCACAGGGGATGCTCATGACATCCCTCCTGAAAGCCACAGAAAGTTGGGGGTTACTATTCTGCTACCACCACCACCTCACCACCCTTCCCCAAACACACAGGGCTATATCCCAAGGTCTCTTTCTCCCACAAGGCCTTGTCTTCAGATAGCTACCTCCACAACTGAATCTGCTCTAGCTGCTAGAATTCTTAGTTATAGCTATGTTTTTGAGAAGCATCTAGGGATATATCCTGTCTCATATCCATCAGAAGTATACTCATGTGAGAAAATTCAGTAGCTCAAGGGAGAAATATGGTAGAGATCATGAGGGCAGATCATCAGCAGCAGAAAAAGTGTTATTGTCTTTGGAACAGACTATATTCCAAGACCACTTGGACAGAAAGAAGAAATAGATAAAGACTTTAGGAAACGTCATAAAGCTATCATAAAAGCATGGTATTTTAGCAACAGGGAACCTCAGCCATACAGAGAGCCGAAGCATCTCTCTCTCTCTCTTCCCCCCTTCCCCCCCTCCCCCTTTCTTTCCCTTCCTCCCCCTCTCTCTCTTCCCCTTCCCTCTCTTCTCCCTTCTTCTTTCTCTCTCTTCCTCCCTCCATCTCTGTCTTTGTCTCTGTCTCTCCCTTCTCCCTTCCCTTCCTCCTCCCTTCCTCTTTCTCTCTTTTCCTCCCTCCATCTCTGTCTGTGTGTCTCTCTCTGTCTGTCTCTCTCTCCCCTCCCATCCAAGAAATTCGCAACTCAACTAAATAACTAAAAAATATGGAGAAAACAACAAGGAGATTTCTCTTTGGAATTTAATTTTGAACAGCAAAGGGAGTAAAAATTATTGATTGCTGAATTAAAAATGACTGAAACCAGGACCTCTCCTTCACAGAGTGTATGCTAGAGCTTGAGAAGCTGTCCCACCACCTAGATATGGAGAGACCAAATTCCAAAGGGAAGTAATAGGTACGATCCAATTCATTCCACAAGTAAGCTTGGCACATAAGAGATAGAAAATGATAAAAGATGACATTTTAAAGATGGAAGGAGAGAATATTATGCTAATGAGGAAAAGGGAGAGCTGACTACTTGAATCAATTATCGTCTCTCTTCAGATGATTCAATCAATCAAGCACTAAACATTGATTAATTGCTGGCTATGTACCAAGCTCTCTGCTGAGCCCTGGAGTCACGAACACAAAAGCTCTTGCTTTTGTCCTTGTTCTCCAGGAGCTCACATTGCCACCTACGGAAGGTTTCAGCTGCAGGTTAAATGGAAGGGTCCCAGTGTCCCAGGAGTGCAGCAGCAAAGCAGATGGTAAGGTTCCTTCTTTAATGTCACTTCTACTGATAAAATTATATCATATTTTTGGTACCGAATGATTTGGGCAACAAGAACTTTAGGATCTGGGTCTATGGGAACTGCAGCAGTAGCCCCTGCCAGAGCCTCAGGAGCTGCTGTCCAGGATGATGGCTCAGGGCTCAGGGCTGTAAGTTTCGATACTGCCAAGGCTTTGGGGTTAAGAATTCCCAGCAGGGTCTCAGGGGAGATGGTGGTCAAGCGGGTGGTGGTAGATTGACTTGCCTGGCATATACTGCCTTCTGTCTCTCTCTTAGGGTACCCTATTGCTTCAGTTAGGCTGACTAACCTGCTCTGTGTGTGGCAGTCAGTTGTCATTCGTTGGGGATGATTGACTCCTCCATAGGAATTGCTTCCCTGGTCGATGGCTGTGAGGACTGGGTGGGAAGCAGGACCAGAGGTTTGGGAGGTGCTGCCACTCCCAGGGTCCCCCCACCCCATCTGTCTGTTGGTAGCAGTTGGTTGCTGGTAGTGATAAGGAAGTTGGGCCTCTTCTCCACAATGGCTCCTACCTTTAATGATGGCTGCAGGAGCTAGGCTAGGAGAAGATCTGATATATATTACACTACTATGCCCTGTATTCAGAGTTCCAGGCTATCTCCATCAGGGTCTAACGGGAGATGATGATCCAGGTGGTGGTGGTTTGACTTGTCCAGCACAGATAATCAAGGTCTGCACCATGGTGATGGCTTCATGAGTAGAGAGAAGATGATGTGGATAGATACACAGACAGACAGACAAACAGTTGATGATGAGAGACTGGTGGTTCAGAGAGGAGTTAGGGCTGGATAAAGAGGAGTGAATGAATGAATAAAGCATTTAATATTCTCTCTTGTTCAGCTACATTGGCCTTCTTTCCTGTCTGCATTTCCTGTTTGAATCTCAGGCCTAGGATGTTCTACCCCTCTTTACCTCCACCTTCTCAATTCCTTGGCTTTCTTCAAGACTCAGCTCAGATCCCACTTTCTGTAAGAGGCCTGTCCTGCCTGCTCACCCACCCCCAATATCTTGTTTGCTCAGTTTCCCCCATTAGAATATGAGCTCCTTGAGGATTTTTGTGTCTTTGTATCCTCAGGTGCTGATTCACTGCCTGCCTGATGGACCAGATCAAAAAAGACAGGGTTCTTTAGAGAAGAACATACAGTTCTGTATATAGTCATAAAAAATGGAATCAATTCTGTCAACATGTCTCAGGAAGGACATTGATAAACTAGAATACATTCAGAGGAGAGCATTCAGATTGGGGAAGACTGAATGGGAGCAACTGGAAAGAGCACGAACAAGGGAAGACCTAGAGGGAATGGAATAGTCATTTCCCAGCATGTGGAGGAACAAAAGAGTGCCCCAGACAACAAAGTTCGGGTCAGTGGGTTAAAGTTGCACAAAGATTTAGACTTCATCTCAGAAAAAATTTCCCAATAATTAGGGCTGATCTACAGTAAAGTAGGCTTCCTTAGGAGGTAGTGGTCTTCCTTGTGTCTGAGGTCATCAAGGGAAGAAGGAAGGCCCACTTATCAGGGATGCTCTGGCTCAGGGCCTCTGAAGTCATTCTGGGAAGGTCACACATAAGAATTCTGAGCTAATGAGGCATGGGGGGACTATGGGTCTCATTCATTCAGTGAGATCAGTGAGGTCACAGAGCGGTCAGTCCACAAACATTTATTGGGCCAGGCACTGTGCGAAGTCCTGGGGATAAATTGGGATATAGAAGATTTATACAGAGTAGATGGCAGCCAGAGAACTTTAGAAGGGAAGGCATTAGGGAAAGGCCTCCTGTAGAAGGTGGCATTTGGGCGGAGTCTTGAAGGAAGCCAGGGAAACTAAAAGGTGGAGGTGTGGAGAGAGACAGCCAGTGCAAATGTACAGAGAGGGGAAATGACAGTGTTGTGTGCAAAGAACATAAAGACAATCGAGTTGGCCATTGTCGCTGGATAATAGAGTGGATAGAGGGGACTAGAGAGGCAGGAAGTAGTCCAGCTCTAAAGGGTTTCAAACACCAAAGAGAGAACTTGATATCGGATCTTTTGTAGTGGTGCTCATTGTGGAAGGCAGAGGGGCACAATCAGCCCAATGCTTTAGAAAATCACTTTGGCAGCCTAATGGAAGGTAGATTAGAGAGTGGGGAGAGATCCTGAAGGCAGGAGGCCACTTAGGAAGCTATTTCAACAGTCCCAGAGAGAGGTGATGAGGCCCAGAAATACTCTAGCCTGCCTCCTCAACAATAATGTCTAACTTTTGTATGGTGCTTTAAGGTTGCAAAAAAAAAAAGCTCTCCCATGTCTTCAATGGAAGGAAAAGGATGCATTTCCTCACCTCTTTCATGAGGCCAAGATTGAACCTTACAATTCCAAACATTTGGCTATGTTTTCATGTTCTTCTTCATTGACATCATTTAAATAGCTGAATACTGTTTGTCCTGGTTCTATTTACTTCTCTCTGTATCACTTCAACTCCCTCATATTACAGAGAAGGAAACTGAGGCCCAGAGAGGTCTAGGATGTCACAGATAGTTTGCAACATAAGTTAGAGGAGAACCTAGGTCTTCTGATGGATGGTGGTAGTACCCTTTCCCCTATAATCTGTAGCTTCTCATGTATGTTTTCTTTACATTCATTTTTGTCTTATTTTCAGATCTACATTCTCTCCCTTCCCCAACTAAGAAAGCAAGGAAAACAAAACCGATTACAAATAGGAATAATTGAGCAAAACAATCCCTGCATTGACAATGTAAAAAAAATTATGCCCTAGTCAGCACTGAGTCTATCAACTCTCTGTCTGGAGGTGGGCAGCTATGTCTCTATGTTAAAAGCAGGGAGGAACAGTCTACCACTAAAAGGCAGTTTTACATTGACTCAGCAAAGGATGTCACTTGCTTATTGCCCACTCCTACCATGGCTTGGCCATGACCCATGACTGGGGATCTCTTTGGTGTTTGCTATATATGTAAAGCTATGGGCTGGGGGGAGGTGTTGGTGTCACACATCTATGTAGCAATTCAGTTAATGTCTCTTTCTTTGGGAATCTTCAGATTACAACCTGATGTTTTCTGGAAATGAAAGCTCCTTTTGGCTCTATCTTCTTATTGCAGAAACCCCACCATGGTGCTAGAACAGTGTCATATACCCAGTAGACATTCAGTAAATGATAGCTAATGAAGGGAAATGGAAAATTGCCTTGACAACTGTTCTTGCATACAGTTTGCCTCCTGTCTCAGGAATAATATAACAAAGTGTATCAACGAATATAGGCTTATGGGAGGGTTGGACAGAAGAAGAGAGGATGTTACTAAGAGAGATGTTACTAAAACAGGATTTGGAAACTGCTGGGATGGGGGAGGGGAGACAGAGTGAGAAATTGATGATGACACCTAGGTATCCAGCTGGGTGACTGGAAGAATGATGGCATGTTTGACAGTAATAAGGATGTTAGGAAGAGTGCAGGTCTCTGTGGAAAGGATAATGAGTTCAGTTTTGGAGATGTTGAGTTTAAGATGTCTATGGAACATTCAGTTCAAGATGCTGAAAAGGCTGTTGGAGATGCAAATGCGAAGAGTAGGAAAGAGCTGGACAAGTAGATCTAAGAGTCATCTGCAGAGATGATAACTGAAATCATGGGAGCTCATGAGATCACCAAGTAAAATAATATAGAAGGAGAAGAGAAGGAAGCCCAAGAGAGAGCCTTGGGGGACCCTCAGGTACTGGGTGTGACATGGATGGAGATCCAGCAAAAGAAACTGAGGAACAGTCAGACAGGTAGGAGAACTAAGAGAGAACAGTATTATGAAAACCTAGAAAGAGGAGAGAATCAAGGGAAAGAGGGTGATCGATAGTGTGAAAGGCTGCAGAGAGGTCAAGAAGAATGAGGATTGAGAAAAGATTTAATAGTGGTGAATCTGGAGAGAGTATATGAGTTCAGTAGAGGTCAAAAGTCAGACTGCAGAGAGGAAAGAAGAGAGTGAGAGGAAAGTAGACACCCTTCTCAAGAAATTTAACCATAAAATGGAGAAGAGATACAGGACAATAATTATCAGGGATGGCTGAACAAGCTGCTAGAAGCAGCTAGGTGACACACACAGTGAGTCCTGTAGTCAGGAAGATGTGAGTTCAAATCCTGCTTCAGATACCTACTAGCTATGTGACTCTGGGCAAGTCATTTAATCTCCATATGTCTCAGTTTCCTCATCTGTAAAATGGGAAAATAATAATAGCACCTACTTTCTAGAGTATCAAATGAGATAATATTTATAAAGTGTGTTGCTACAATTATTTCAGCCATTTTAGCGTTTTCTTGGCAAAGATACTGGAGCGGTTTGCTATTTTCATCTCCAGCTCATTTTCCAGATGAGGAAACTGAGACAAACAGGGTTAAGTGACTTGCCCAGGGTCACACAGCTACTAAGTTTCTGAGGCTGGATTTGATCTCAGTTCTCCTGACTCTAGGCTTGGTGCTCTATCTACTGCAGCTCCATCTTGCAGCCCCTTGTAAGGCACTTAGCAGACTTTAAAGCACTACCTAAAAAAATGCCAGCTGTTATTATTTTATATTTAATGTTCTCTGCAGTATTGAAAGTGGCTAAAATAATTATATCTCGTATTGTTGTTGTCGTCATCGCCATTAAGCTTGTTCTCATTTTTTGTGGTAAAGTTTAGATAGAAATGGTCCTGGGACAGGCCACTATCCTGCTGTTGCTCTTTTATGTTTAATGTCCTGCAGACCACTGCAAAAGTTGATAAATTAACTGCCTTTTGTAATTGAATAAAATTATTGGTGTGTAATCCTATCTTCTATAAGCTCACAGAAAGCAACCTTGGGGGAAACTCCAGCAGCAGATAAAATAACAGGCATGAAACATACCTCCTTTTGTTTGCACATAATTTTTATTTTTTCTCCTAGGTCTCTGTAGCTTGAAAGCTTTTTCTTCCACGTATTGTGTAGATCATGAATATTTGATATGGTGATATCTAATTAATATAGTGTTCTTAAATTTTTATGGATCTGTGTCATCTCTAGGTGACACCACAGTTCTGTAGATTTTGTGTTCTGTATTTATAATGTGGAGATTTGTAAACTTCTGATTTATGAAAGATAGTGGGCATCTGATATATAATTCTAGCCATCAGGTCATGTCTTGCTAAGTATTTGGTAGATGCTAAATTCTGACAGCCTGCAATAATGTATTACCCACTTTTTAACATTTCCTTATGTAATTTGCTCTGATCAATAAGTCCAGAATCCTTGACAATATACCCATAAATCTGATGTCAATAACCTTCCTGAATTGTCAGTAAAAATCCATCTATTTTAATGCATAAATCTATAGGACTCAGCCAACCTGAGTTGGCTGCTGGACTCAACCATATCATTGGTTGGGTTCATATGGATGCCACCCATGGAGGGTCTTTTGATTGTATTGGATTTTAGCCATTGCACTGGGCTTCACCCAGAAGTGAACCACTCTTGCGTACATCTGACAAATCCAATAGTACATACCTATTTTCAGACTTTGGGAAGTGATGCCTGTTTGATTCCAAAGTATTTCTATAAATTTGTGATTTGCTTAGCATAGGCTCTAAGACCATCTATCAATTCCTTTTCTTCTTTTTGATAAGGAAGCATCCATCTTTCCGTAGCTACCTTAGGGGGATGGACCCTGTGTTTTGTTAACATTGCACAAATTTTCATTAGAATACTTTACAAATCTGTTTTGTTCTATGTTAAAATTCCAAAAGTATTTTTTTTAAGATCAGCATTGCTTAGGTTTTAATTGCTTTAAACACGCACATCCCATTGAACTTTGATTTCAAAGTACCGGTATCTTTCTTGATATAGACAGTCACAGTAATTTCCTTGACAGCTTTATGCTCAACATGCTTTGGTGGAGAAAATTAAGGCATTTGTAAGTATCACCTTCTTCCTTTGGTTCAAGTGGACCTTTGGATTCAAGTTCAAAGCCTTAAGTCCTAATATGTCCTTGGTGTGCGTTAAAAATTTTATTCTCATTGATTCTAAATGTTGCTTTCATATCACTGAAGGAAGATTCCATGAGATAGAAAAGTTGTTTAGTGTATTTTTCTTTTTTTATTATTTTATATATTTTCAAGTGTTCTACAATCACTACCATATAACTTAGATTTTTTCCCTCCCTCCCCCTCCTTACCCCCTACCTTTCCCCTCTGAGAAGATGTACAATTTTATATAGGTTCTACACATACATTCCTGTTAAATACATTTTCACCATAGTCATGTTGCATAGAAGAATTAAAATGAATGGGAGAAATCATAAAACAAACCAAAATGTAATACAAAAGAAAATGATCTGCTACATTCTGCAATTGAATTCCATAGTTCTTTCTCTGGAAGTGATTGTTGAAAATGTTTTAAGCCCTTGCATTGCAAGTTCTAAGTCTATCAGAAAAAATCCTCACACACTGTGGTAGTTGCTGTGTATGAAGTTCTCCTGGTTCTGCTCCTTTTGCTCAGCATCAGTTCATATAAGTCTTTTCAGTCCTCTCTGAAGTCTTCCTGTTCACCATTTCTTATAGCACAATAGTATTCCTATTTAGTGTATGTTTCGATGGAGACATAACTTAATGTTTTGGTATAGCTCTTATAACTTAAAATCTATTCCCAATTATGTTTAGCAGAGATTATTATATTGGGCTTGAGACTGAGTCATAAAAGGCTTAAACTGCCTTCCCAAAAGATGCCACATTTTGATATCAAATGCTCTTGATATTGTGGCGACTAAAAAAAAAATGTTGCTCTTTTATTTTTATATCGCCTAGATTTCCTATTATGTCTCTCTCCCCTCACTCCTAGTTCATCACAACTAACCAATATATCAGAAAAGGCTTTTCACTACAGTCAGTGTTTTATACTTAAAGTCCTTGAATGCTTCAAAGAGGATGTAAGGAGATGTGGTGGTATGTTTTAGATAGAGGGCAGTTTTCCAGGTTGACATTTCCAGTCCTCCAACTGTACTATTTTATATATTTGCAGTGACATGAATAAGCCATGAGTGTGGAACTGAATCAAAGGTTTTATCCTGATCAATAAAGGCAATAAAAAAATCTGAGTTTGAGTGTGATTCACTGTCCACTAGCTGTGTGCCTTTATGCAAGTAAATCTCTTAACTTCTTGGAACCTCAGTTTCCTTATCTGTAGAATGACACTAATCATACTTCTTTTATGTATTTTTTAAACCCTAAAGCCCTGAGGAAAATATGAACAAGGGTTAGGAACTAGCTCTTCTTTTCATACTCTAACAAAGATAACACCTCATGAATCCCTCCTTAAACCCTTAAGCAAGAAATAAAAAAGATCAATGATTCATTTTGAAAGACCATCCAAATGAAGGCTATTGCCTAGTTCGCATCTGGTGTTAATGGCAAGTCCTAGTCCAGGGTTGATAAGGCACATAGTATGCTTGGCACTCTTCTTTTCTCATGAAGCATACTGTTAACCTTCCAAGTAGATGCATTTCCATGAGTATACCATTTTATATGGAAATCTCTGGATTTCACATTCATATATCTCTCAAGCACTTCTCTGTCCAAATCTCCCATGAGCACACTCCTGATGGATTTTTGCCTGTGCTGATTTAGCCTACTTACACAGCTAAGCCATTTCCTATGTCTGCATAGAATGTCTTCTAAAACATGAAGATCTAAATGAGGGTAGTGCTGGCAGCCTGGAGAAATATGAAGAATGAGGAGATTTGCAAAAATAATGGGGAGATCTTTGTTATCCTCTGGAAATGAAGCTCTTACTTCTCTTTACTCTAAGGCTGGCATATTTAAAAGGAAACCCTGTGCAGTGATGAAAGGGGATCTTTCTGTAGACTTCCCTTGGTTGGAGTCTTAGAAAACGCACAGAAGGAATGGAAAACATTGTGTAAGAGTCTTCTGTTTTGTTTTGTTTTGTTTTATCCTTTGGCTTTCAAGGCAAAGGAGGAAATCTTTGCAAGGGAGATTGTCAGTGAGCGAACAAGGTTGTACTTGATGTTGGTATCAAGACTTCCGTGTTTGCCACACATCTGTGAGCTTGGGATAATGTTTCTTACCTATTGGGAGGATTAATTAGTGCCATAGGAAAGCTCATTACTATTAATTTAATCCCCTAAATTCACTGTATTCAAGCAGCAGGAGAATACAGTTACAAACAATTTCTATCCTATTTTAAAAAGCTGCCTTATTGAGCATCTCAGAAACTGTGATGAATTGTAAAGTGCTCTGGATAGGGAGTCAGAAGACCTGGGGGATACAGGCAGTCCAAGATCAGCCACTTGCTGGTTGTGTGATCCCAGACAAATCGCTTCACCTTCCTGGGATTCATTTTCTGATCTGAAAGATGGGGATAATTCTTGTACCATCCATCTTATGGGATTCTTTTTAAGGATTAGATATTACTGTAAATGTCAGCTTTCATTCATTCACTAAACATTATTAAATATTAAGTCTTTCCCCGCATCTTTCTGGGGGAAAATAGAACATTTAGATAATCCTCAGGCGTCTAACAGGGGTATAAGATTATAAGCACAGGGACCTAAAATATATAGTATTATTACATGAGAAGTACCCACCAAAGTACTATCTTAGTTCAGAGGGGGAAGGTACTTTTTATGATTAATGAATTTGATTTTAAATACAGGCATCTAGGTGGCACAGTGCTGGACATGATGTTAGGAAGACCTGAGTTCCAATTTGGCCTCAAATACTTAGCTATGTGACCTTGAGCACGTCACTTAACCATTGTCTGCTTTGGTTTTCCCAACTGTAAAATGGGGATAATAATAGTACCCACCTCAGGCTTGTTGTGAGGATACAATGAGATGATATTTGTAGAATGCTTAGCACAGTATCTGGCAATATATTGTTGGTCAATCCATAAACATTTATTAAGTGCCTACTATATTCCAGGCACTGTGCTAAGTGCTAGAGATACAAAAAGAGGGAAAAGAGAATCCCTACCTCGAAGGAGCTCACAATCTAATAGAGAAGACAAATAAATATAAAGCAAGCTCTAGACAGGATAAATAGGAAGTAATTAACAGAGGGAAGGAAACTAGAATTGAGAGGGCTTGGGGAGGACTTCCTGTAAAAGGTAGGATTTTTGTGCAGACTTAAAGGAAGCCAGGAAAAGTCAGGAGGTGGAGAGGAGAAGAGAGAACATTTCAGTCCTGGAGTACAGACAGCCCAGAACTGAAAGATGGAGTATCTCATTTGTGGAACAGCCAGGAGGTGGGGTGTCGCTAGATCATAGAGTACTTGTTGGGGAGTAAGGTGTAAGAAGCCTGGAAGGGCAGGAGGGGGCTAGATTTGGAAGGTCTTTGACTACCAAACAGAGCAATTTGTATTTGATAATAGAGAGAGTAGGAAACCACTGCAGTTTATTGAGTGGCAGAGGGTAGGGGTGGGTTGGAGCGGGGAGGAAAGGAATATGTGCTATACAACCTTCACTTTAGGAAAGTCACTTTGGTGACTGAATGAAGGACAGATTGGAGTGGGTAGAGACTTGAGGCAGGCAGACCCACTAGAAGCCATTGCAATAATCAAGGAATGAGGTGATAAGGGCCTGTATCAGAGTGATGGTAGTGTACAAGGAGAGAAGGGGGCACATTTGAGAGATGTTGCAAAGGTGAAGTCGACAGGCCTGGCATCAGATTGGATATGGAGGATGAGTGATAGTGAGGAGTTGAAGTTGCAAGCCTGGGAGGCTGAAAGGGTGGTATTGGAAAAGGTAGGAGGAGAGAGGGTTTGGGGAGGGGGGGAAATAATGAGTACTATTTCAGACATGATGAGTTCAAGTTGTTTACTGGACATCCAATCTGAAAAGCAGTTGGAGATGTGAAATTGGAGGTCAGCAGAAAGGTTGGGGCAGAATAAGTAGACTTGAGAATCATCAGCATAGAAGAGATAGATAGTAATTAAGTCATTAAAATAATGGGAGTTGAGGAGATCATCAAGTAAAGTAGTATGGAGAGAGAAGAGGACCTAGGGTAGAATCTGAGGGACATGTATAATAGAGAGCATTGTCTGGATGAGGATGCAACAAGGGACACTGGACGGAGAGGTCTGATAGGAGGAGAACCAGGACAGAATGGTGTCTGGAAAACCTAGAGAAGAAAGTGTCAAGGTGATCGATGATGTCAAAGGCTGCGGAGAGGTCAAGGAGAATGAGGATTGAGAAAAGGACATTGGATTGGGCCACTAAGAGATCACTGATAACTTTAGAGAGAGAAGTTGCTTGCCATGAAATGATGGGGTCTAATACCTTCAGGTACCAAAGTTTTTTCAGTTTTCCACCAATCAATGAAGATAAGGTTAAGATTGATTCCAACTGCTTTTACAAACAGTAGTGCTAAGAATATTTTTGCACAGTTTTTTTTCTTATTAATAACATTTTGAGGCATAGTCTTCCCAGTGGGATTATTGGTTCCAGGGATATGGAATTTTTGTAGCAGTTATTGCCTTCCACAACAATTATAATAGCTAGTATTTATATAGGGCAGCTAGGTGGTCCAGTGGATAGAGCACTGAGCCTAGAATCAGGAAGACCTGAGATCAAATCTGGTCTGAGACACTGACTAGCTGTGTGGCCCTAGGCAAGTCACTTAAACCCTATTTGCTTGTTTCCTCATCTGTAAAATGAGCCAGAAAAGGAAATGGCAAACCACTCCAAGATCTTTGCCAAGAAAACCCCAAACAGGGTCAAGGAAGAGTCGGGACAAAACTGAAAAGGACTGAACCACAAAACCAAAAGTATTTATATAGCACTTGAAGGTTTGCAATGAACTTTACATGCTATCTTACTTGATCCTCCAACTAATCTGTGAAGTGGATGCTATGATTATCCCCATTTTACAAATAAGGAAACTGAGGCAGAGAGAGGTTAAATGACTTGCTCAGGATCCCACAACTACTAAGTGCCTGGGGCAAGATTCAAATTCTGGTCTTCCTAACCACCATTCCAATACTCCATTCATTGCACCATCTAGCTTCATTACATAAAGATGGTATCAATTCCATAAAGAAAGAATTAATTCCCAGCTCCCCTAGCTTGTCTGGTTTTTCCACAGTTGTACCAACATTGCATTTTATCTTAATATCTTTAGCAATTTGAGAGGTGTAAAATTGTCCTTTAGAGTTATTTTCAGTTGTATTTCTCTGATCGTTACAAAATTTGAAGACAATGACGATTATTGTTTCTTATTTGAAGATCTGGGCTCTAGGGAGGCTTCATAGAAGAGATAGCATTAATTTGTTAGGCTTTAGAAGATCAATAAGAAAAACAAAAGGAGTTAACAAAAGAATTCAACAGATGAAGAAGGGGAGGGAGGGAGGGATTTCAAGCATAGGGACCAGTGTGAGCGTGAAAGCAGAAGAGCCCAGTGTCAGTTGGGGCAGAAAAGCAAAAGGCATTAAAAAAAAGATGATGTAGCCTGATGAGTGGGCTGTTTACCTTGTGTGGGTTGCAATAAGTATAATAACATAATAGCTTTAAGGTTTGCAAAATGCTTTACATATATCTGTGTGTGTATGTGTATAGGTATAGATTCATATATGTATGTATGTATATCTCATTTCCTCACAATAACCCTGGCAGAGTGGCATTATTGTTATCTCCATTAGCACACAGTGGTTGAGTGACTTGCCCAGGGTCACTCACCTAGTAAACCTCTGACTCAGGATTCAAACTCAGATATTTCTGACTCACTGAGGAGGGGGAGGTCAATTGAGAACTGGGTGGCATAGTGGGATCTGAAATATTGAGGGATATGCATTGTCACTCAGCCCTGAGAGCAATGTGGAGCATTTCTGATCATTGAATTCACTTCCCAGAAGCTTTTGAAAGGACATATTCAGATTCTGTGAGGGTAGACTGAGAAGAAAGCTACTGCAGTAGTGAGATAAGGTCCTTAGCCCCAGTTGAGGCATAGGAAAGACATTGGAGGCATAGGGGTAACAGGTGACACAAGAAACAGAAAGAAGAGTTCCCTTGCATGAAAGAATGGAAAACCCAAGATGGTCCAGTGAGCTTCACAGGTATCTCAGAATGAAACTGGAATGGAAGTAACACTTGTTTCAACATCTTCGAGGATTGAGGAGCTTCCAAAAAGGTTCCTTCTCCCCTCTTCCTCAATCTTCTTTATGCCTGATTAACCATAACAGGCACTGTACCCCAGTACCCTCTGCCCTCTTCTTCCACCTAAGTGCTTCCTGTATTCTGATTCTGTCTTGACGATGCCTGGAGCAAGCTGGAGAAGCACAAGTTTTAACTTGTGGCAATGTACAAAATCTCTGTCTGAGCGATAGGGATTGATTTTCCTATCTAGGTACTCAGAGCTAGGGTGATGTTTATGAATAACTTTTTGTTATGATATAAACTCCATAAAATAGCAGAAAAAAGAACTATGTGAATCTGAGGTTGATTATATCCGCCCCTAGGCTAATAGTGAGCTAATGGTTGTCCTTGACAACTGATTAACTGATCTCCAGAGAGAAGAGGGATTTCGAGGAGAGGGTGGTAACTTAAGATAAGATACTTCTTTAACTACCCCTCCTCCTCCAAGGAGAAAGTAAGTGAGGCTTGGATTAACTCTCCAGTGGAAGGAAGGAGAGAGCAAAAAGGATTAATTTAAGTGTATTCCTCAGTGTCACAGCTGGTATTACTAGTGATTTGTATTAAAGGCCTGTAGGTACCTAAAAGGAAATGACATGGAAGAGATGATGTAAATGATATTGAACAACTATTCTCCATTTCTTCCAGAAGAAAAAATAAATAGTATAGTGGTAAGAATGCTAGATTTAGGCTGGAATTCTGTTTTTGCTATTCACTAACCTATATGAGCTTAGGCAAACTGCTTCATGTTTCTTCATCTGTAAAATGGGTGTATGTGGCCCTTTTAATGAGCAAAAGAAAAAAAAACTAAATAAAGCTGGAAGGGAAAGAGAAATTGTTACTATTGATAACCACTCCAAGCCAGCCATTAAGTGGAACTTGGGCAGGAACCTATTGATATTCAACCTATCGGCTTCAGAGTGCCCTGTGTTTAAGGTTCTGGAAACGACAAGAAAGGAAGGAAACTATGAAACCTATAAAAGGGATTTAGATGGGAAAGTGATGCCCATGGTAAGAGTTCACAGAAGAGAATAACTGGGGACAACGAAAAATAGGTTATAAGGCCCTGATGCTGAGATCTCTTCTCTCTCCAAGATTATCATCCTATACTCAGATACTTCATCATAAATATGGAGCTGAGCCTGGATTCTTGAAGGCTCTGCTAGCTTTTTAGGCTGTTAGTTCCTACTGAACAGGGAGGATTTCAAGTATAGACCTGGTGATGGACCAACTTAGTATCGTTGCTAGAAGGCTGGCCATCAAGGGATAAACTGATTTTAACAAGGGAGCATTCAGTTTGCTACTTACTGTATTCAAATCACTGGGCAAGTCATTTGACCTCTCTTGGGTTCAATTTCATCTGTAAAATGAGGGAATTGGTCTAGATAAGAGCTTCTTAAACTTTTTCCACTTATGACCTCTTTTCATGTTTCAGCAGCATTCAGTGGTGTTGCATGGCATGACAGCCAGTGCAGTGCAAAGTGCACATGATTTGTGTTCAGAACCCAGGCTGCAGTGAAGTTGTGCAATGCAACATGACAAGTGCTTCCAGAAACACCTCGAGTTCATTATGCATTTGATATTTAGTTAATTTTTAGTCTCTGCATTCAAAAACCTTTTATTGTTGGCAAATGACATCAGGGAGATGATGACATGACTTGCAGTTGACTTTGATGTGAGGGAGGGAGGGCTGTTAAAGGTCACCAGCCTCACTTTCTCCTCGAGAGTCATCTGGGTCCAGTAACCAGATCTTCATCCAGAGGACTGGAGATAGTACAGGATTTGATGAGACACCCTGGCCATTTTAGGCTAAGGTCTTATCAGATTCTCACTTTGAGTGAGATATACCCATTCAATGAGTAGACTTCTTTAAATAATTACTCAAGGGATGGTCCCTTCAACAACAACAAAAAAAAATCAAACTGGGAGGGGAAGGTTCTCAGGGTTCCTGGGGAAAAGAGAAATTACTATTTAGTATTTACTCTTTCAATATTGAGGGTGGGAGATACTGATGGGTCTTGTCTGATTTTCCTAGAAAGCCTCACTTTGACCTAAAGTCTAGTGTCCAGAATGTTGGAATTAGAAAGTACCTAGTCATCTAGTCAATTCCTTTATTTTACAAACGAGGAAACAGGCCCAAAGAGATTAAGTGACTTGCCCAAGGTCATGCAACTTATAAGAAACAAGACTTCAGTATAGATGGAGAGACACATCGAAAGGCAATGGCAATAACAGTACCTAACCAAAGCTCAGGAGCTGGGATGTTCCTCACTGCCTTTTATGGATTTGAAGCATAGACCTTGCTTCTTGAGCTTCTTATACCTTGTTTGTAGTTTCTTTGAATATGCTTGCAACCTATAGACTGTTCAAGAGCAAACCTATTCCTTAACTGGACTGATCTGATCCCACTAATGCCAGGGTGGCACACACTTCAGGTTTAAGAACTTTAGGTTTCTTCTTCTTTTAAAATTTCTTTTCTTCAGTTTTCAACTAATGGCTACTGTAGCATCTTTTATTTATAGACACTTTCCATAGGTCAGCTCGTTCATATTTCCCAGAAGTCTGTAGTCTTCACTGGTCTTTCCTATTTTGTAGGAACGTGGATATACCAGCATACACCTGTCATGTCAGCCTTCATGATGTTTGGTCGTTACTACTCATCTAAGCTGAGGAAGGCAGGAAAGAGAAAAGACAGAGAGGGGAAAGGTGGGGGAGGAGAGGAAGGGGAAAGGACAAGGAGATAGGGAAGGAGATAAACAAAGGAAGGAGATAAACAAAATTTACTGTTGTATTGCCCTACCAAACTACACATGTCTAGCCAATCCTTCCTTATCTAGTTCAGATAAGATGCCCACTCCCCAATCCTGGGCTCCATGTTTGTATGCCCTTTTTTCACATACCCCATTCATGAGATATAGCAAATTTCAATACCTTCCTCCTCCTTTGTACACTAGAATATACCTTTGACCCTCCATTCTCTTTCCAGCCTTCAAACCCTTAGAACAGGACCAAACCACCAGCTCAGGTCTTCTGTTTCTCTTAATTCTCTCATTAGCCATTAAGAACACTGAGTTTCTAAAGGGACACTTGTTTCTTTTCCCCCATTAGAATGATAGATACAAAATCCTCTGCCCCTTTCAGTTATTCAAAAAATTTACCTTTCTGGGTTTCTCTGAAATATTGTGTTTCCATTTCAAAGTTCCACCACAGCTTGGATCTTTTCATCAGAAAGTCTTCTGTCCATTAAAAATTCCTTTTTTTATTGTAGGATGATAATCAGTTTAACAAAATAAGCTAAACTTGGTTGTAAGCCTAGATATTTGGCCTATCGTAAAGTTATATTTCAACATAAGTTTTTTGTGTTCCTTCTTTGTTTTCAAAGAAGACCATGACATCAGAGAAATGATGACATGACTTGCCTTACTTTGTTTTGAGTGAGGCAGGGCTGTACAAGGTCACCAACCTCACTTTGTCCTCCTGAGTCATCTGGATCCAGTGACCAGATATTCATCAGGATGAATGGAGATGGCCCAGGATGCAGTGGGAGACCTTGGCCTTATTAGGCTAGGCCTTTTTACACACTCACTTGAGTGAATAGGACTCTTTAAGAATTAGTCAGAGAATGGCTCTTTTGATGAGAAAAAGAAAAAAAAAACTAAATCAAGCTGGGAGGGAAAGAGAAACTATTACTATTGATAATCACTCTAAGCCAGCCATTAAGTGAAGCTTGGGCAGGGACCTATTGATATATTGATGTCCAACCTATGGACTTCAGAGTGCACTGGGTTTAAGGTTTTGGGAAAAGGAAGGAAGAAAGAAAGGAAGGAAGGAAGGAAGGGAGGGAGGGAGGGAGGGAGAGAGGGAGGACATATGGACATCTAGCCAGTAAACTACAAAGGAAGAAAGGAAGGGGTGAGGGAGACAGAAGGGAGAGGATGAGTTGGGTGACCAAGCTAGCTGGGAGCCCACTCAGGCAGCTCAGTTTACTCAAAGGTTGTGTGTGTCCTTCATTTTTTTTTCATTTTTAAATTCTTTTACTCTACTTATACTACATTTTATAGAAATTGGCAGAATTTCTTCCATAATGGAGGGGAAAGTCTTCTTCCATAGGACTGAGACCAGCCATGCAAGAAAAGAGATGTGAAGTTATTTACATAATACTAGAGTGAAGCACCATGGTGACAAAAGCCGAGGCTGAAAGTAGATCGAAACAATGGCTGTATATGTAGGAGTCAGGCTACACATCAGCATGAATCACTGCTGTTTTCAAAGGAATGTTTTTCAAACATGATTAAAGCATAAACCACCACAACTCTACTCATATACACAGGCCCAGAAGGGGAGAAATAATAATAGGTCATAGTTCTACAGGTTTCTAGGCTGATCAATTACCACTAAACAGCAGTCGATCCTACAAATGACTGATATAATCATGATCTCTCCAAATAATCCCAATAACCTAATATCAACTAGTGGAACTCGTGGGCTAATAAATAGCCCCATTGCATATACAACTTGGATACCATGTATTATAGGAAAATCACAAGACCAAGGTCTCAAAGAAGACTATAGAATAGGAAGGGCTATTCAAACAGAAGATCTTCATCTTTCTCTTCAGCCAATAGATTACCAGGCTCCAATACTTCTCCAGATGCTTTTCGTAACTCCAATTCTCTGTTTTCTCTTTGAGAACTTTCTTATTCTCCTATATTTTCTTTAATCCATAAAACTCTTCACGTTCTCGTTCATTCAGTTCTGTGATGATGTAAGTAATCGTACGTTCGATCTGGGGAATGATCACATGCTCGATGGGATTCACCCATCTGTTCATAATTTTAATGGCCTCATTCAGTGTAACAAATGACATCTGCAGTGATGCTAGTTCCACCAGCAGTTCCACTGCTTTGGCATAATTCCTCTTCATTTTGGCCAGTTGTTGGACACCTCTGGCCAAACCAGTCAACTCATAGCTGTCAGCTACTTCTTGATAATGTTCAAACACTGGCAAGGTGACACCTTCTATATTATATTTCTTTGCTCTGAGCTTCACTTGGGCTTTGTTCACATTCTGAATAACAGTGGTACTGAAGTCACCAGCTGTGAATTTTGCTTCTGCAAG
>CM053775.1:17216158-17235728 GCA_028658325.1 Potorous gilbertii
GGCAAGGTGACACCTTCTATATTATATTTCTTTGCTCTGAGCTTCACTTGGGCTTTGTTCACATTCTGAATAACAGTGGTACTGAAGTCACCAGCTGTGAATTTTGCTTCTGCAAGTGAGAAAGCAGCTCTTCACATCACTTCACCCTTCAGCATTTTGGTCTCAATGATCAGCTTTAAGATCTGCCGAAATGAAGAGTGAAGGCATCAGATTTTTTCTTTAGGAGGTTTCAGCCTGTCTGTGCACCTTTTAATCGAGCCTTCATAATGACCTATGCCATTCGCAAAGGGAAGGTATTGATGCGATCTTTGCCAGACATGGTGATGGTAGCTCTGTCCCAAGGCCTATCACTTCTGGTTTCAAAGCCGGCAGTCACTGCTGATGGCCTCCTCCACTACCTCCTCCTCCTCCTTTATGTCCTTCATTTTTCAAGAAGACCATTATGTCAGAGACATAATGACATGACTTACACTTGATTTTGTTTTGAGTGAGGGAGGGATGGGCTCCTCCTGAGCCATTTGAGGGCTGAGTCACAAAAGGCAAATGCACAGGCCAAATCCAACCAGATTCAATAATTCACAGTAGAAGGGCCTAGGATGAAATTTGGCAGAGAGAGCAGAACTCTTTCCACTCATAGCAACTCTGCTCAGGACAATGCCACTGGATACCTGAAAAGCAGCAGAGGCAGGAAATTGAACTGAAATCTAGACCAGGCAAAGAGGAGAAACTTTCACAAAATCCCATCCATGGGACAGGCCTTCACAGGAAGGCTTCCTACATTGCCCTCTGGGCCAGCTTCCTTCATATAAATCAAACAGCACGTACATAACTTACTGAGTCCAAAGGAGGAAAAGTACAGCCAGAATGAGGACAAAATACCCTCAGAGCATGCCCTGTGTCTCCAGAGTGGAATATGCAGCCCAAATCTACTCAGAATTCAATCATTCACAATAGAAGGGCCTAGAATATGCTCTAAAGGAGATAACAGAAATTTGTCCACACCCTGTATATCGACACAGGGCAATGCCACACATACATGGAAACTAGAAGAGACACCAGCATGGCCTGAAACGTAGAAATAGTCAAAGAGAAGGAGAATCTTCCACAAAATCCCATTCCTAGGACAGCCTTTTTTATGTTTTGTTATTATTTTAAATATTTCATTTGTTTTTAGTGTTCTACAATCACTTCCATATATCTTAATTTTTCCCCTACCTCCCCTTTGGTTCCTGGTCCCTACCCACTCGCTCTCCAAGTCAATATGCTATCTTATACAAATTCTACACATACATTCCTATTAAGTACATTTTCACCTTAGTTATGTTGAATAGAAGAATTGAAATGAATGGGTGAAACCCTAAAACAAAATAAAACATAATACGGAAGTAAATTGGTTTGCTTCATTCTCTGCCTGTGGAAGGCATTTTGTCTCAAAAGTTCATTGAGAATTTTTTAGGTTTTTGCATGGCTATGAAGGACTAAGTCTACCAGAAAAATAAGTCACACACTCCGGTTATTGCTGTGTACAAAGTTCTCCTGCTTCTGCTAATTTCACTCAGCATCCGTTCATATAAGTTGTTCCAGGTCTCTCTGAAGTCTTCCTGTTCCTCATGTCTTATACCACAATAGTATTACATTACATTCATATACCATAACTTGCTCAACCATTCCCCAATTGATGGGCATCCCCTTGATTTCCAGTTTTTGGCCACCACAAATAGACTTGCTAGAAATATTTTTGCACATGTGGGACCCTTTCCCAATTTTATGATCTCTTTCAGATACAGTACTAGGACAGTGTTTCACAGCAGGGGGGTCTGTGGTATACTCCAGGTGAGAAGCCCTCACATCAATCTACCAACTCTCTACAGACAATAGCAAGTCTAATAGAGGAAAAGCAATGCTAATACTAGGTTAAAATAACCCCCAAATATGCCCAGGGTCTCAGTAGGGAAATGGTCAGCGTAAATCCTCAAGAATACGATCACTCACAGTCTGGGGGCTGAGGACTGACTCTGGCTGAGAGAGCAGCAATCTTTCCCCACACTGCCTGTATGGCCAGGACAATCTCTCCCAGTACATGGAAAGCAGAAGAGGCACAAGCCTGGCCTGAAATCTAGACATAGGCAAAGAGGTGAATCTTATACAAAATCCCATCCATGGGACAGACCTACACAGGAAGGCTTCCTATATTGCCCTGTGGGCCAGCTTCCTTCATACACATTGAACAACATGTGCAGACCTTACAAAGTCCAAAGGAGGAAAAGTCCAGCCAGACTGATGCCAAAAAATACCCTCTAAGTATGCCCTGGGTCTCTAAAGTGGAATATGCACCCCAAATCTACCCAGAATTCCATCATGTACTAGAGAAGGGCCTAGGATGGACTCTAGCAGAGAGAACAGCAATCTACCCATACACTGCATAATGACCCATGGCAGTGCCCCACATCCATGGAAAATAAAGAAGTATTTTCATCAGTGAGCTTTTGAACCTCTTTTTCCATTTGGCTAATTCTGCTCTTTAAAGCATTCTTTTCCTCATTCGCACAAGATCTGGCAGCTTCTACATTAAGGAATCTAAGGGCTTGGAATATATGGGAATATATTGGGATATTCCAGAAGTCAAAGGAATTAGGATTAAAACCAAGAATCATCTACCCAGCAAAACTGAGTATAAATACTTCAGTAGGAAAAATGGTCTTTCAATGAAATAGAGGACTTTCAAGCATTCTTGATGAAAAGACCAGACCTGAAAAGAAAATTGACTTTCAAACACAAGAATCAAGAGAAGCATGGAAAGGTAAACCGGAAAGAGAAATCATAAAAGATTTTCTAAAACTGAACTATTTATATTCCTACATGGAAAGATATTTGTAACTCTTGAGACTTTTTTCAGTATTTGGGTAGTTGGAGGGATTATACACACACATGCATGTGTATGTGTGTGTGTGTGTGTGTATATAGATATATATATATATATATACACACACACACACATACATATAGACAAAGAGCACAGGGTGAGTTGAATAAGAAGGGATGATATCTAAAAAAATAAAATTAAGGGGTGAAAGAGGAATATATTGGGAGGAGAAAGGGAGAAATGGAATGGGGCAAATTATCAGTCATAAAAGAGGCAAGAATAAGTTTATTCAATGGAGGAGAAAAGGTAGAAGGTTAGAGAGAAAAAGTGAAACTTAATCTCTTCAAACATGGCTTAAGGAGGGAATAGCATGCTGACACAATTTGGTATGAAAATCTATATTACACTATAGGAAAGCAGGGGAGAAGGGGACAAGTAGGGTGAGGGGAATGATAGCAGGGAGGGCAAATGGGAGAAGGGAGTAATTAGAAGTAAGCACTTATGGGGAGGGACAAGGTCAAAAGAGAGAATGGGAGAGCAATGGGGAGAAGGATAGGATAGAGGGAAATATAGTCTTATACAACATGACTATTATGGAAGTCTTTTGAAAAACTATGTATATTTAGCCTATATTGAATTGCTTGCTTTCTCAGTGAGGATGGGTGGGGAGGGAGGAAGGGAGAGAAGATGGAATTCAAAGAATTAGGAACAAATGTTGAGAAACTATAGATATTTAGCCTATATTGGGGGATGGGGTAATCAGAATGCAAGGTGTTATGGGGTAGGGGGAGGAGAGAGATGGGGAGAAAATTTGGAACTCAAAATTTTGTGGAAATGAATGTTGAAAATTATAAATAAGTAAATAATCATTTACAAAATAAAATATTTAATATATAAAAGCCCTCCCCAAAAAAGGAAATGATCTGCTTCATTCTGCTATCCTATCCCCTTTTTCTTTCTCTGCCTGTGGAAGGTATTTTGTCTCAAAGGTCCATTTGGAATTTTTCAGGTCCTTGCTGGGATATGAAGGACCAAGTCTACCAGAAAAATTCCTCACACACTGTGTAAAAAGTTCTTCTGGATCTGCTCCTTTCACTCAGCATCAGTTCATATAAGTCTTTCCAGGCCTCTCTGACATCTTCCGGTTCATCATTTCTTACAGCACAGTAGTATTCCGTTACATTCATATACCATAAGTTGCTCTGCCATTCCACAACTGATGGGCATCCCCTTGATTTTCAGCTTTTGGCCATCACAAAGAGGGCTGCTAGAGATATTTTTGCACATGTGGGACCCTTTCCTATTTTTATGATCTCTTTGATATACAGTGCTATGAGTGTCTTTCACAGCAGGGGGGGCAGGTACACTTTGGGTTCAAATCCCTCACATCAATCCACCAACTCTCTGCAGACCATCGAACATCCAATGGAGGAAAAGAAAAGCCAACACCAGGCTAAAATAACCCATATATGTCCACAATCCCAATAGAAAAATGGTCAGCACAAATCCTCCCAGAATTCACTCATTCACACTAAGGGGGTTGAGGATTGACTCTAGGTCAGAGTGCAGAAATCTTTCCCCACACTGCCTGTATGGCCCGGACAATGACTCCCAGTACGTGGAAAGCAGAAGAGGTACAAGCCTGGCCTGAAATCGAGGACAGGCCTTCACAGCAGGGGTCCTTCCTTGCCCTGTTGACCAGATTCCTTCATATATATCCAACAACACTGCAGTCATCAGAAAGTCCACAGGAGGAAAAGAACAGCCAGACTGAGGTGAAAATACCCACACCATATGCCCTGGGTCTACAAAGTGGAATATACAGCCTAATTCCATGCAGAACTCAGTCATTCAAAATAAAAGTGCCAAGGATGAGTTCCAGCAGAGGGAATAGAAATTTTCCCATACACTGCACAGTGGCCCATGGCAGTGACCCACATACATGGAAACTAGAAGAGGCAGCGGCATGGTCTGAAACACAGAAATAGCCAAAGAGAAGGAGAATCTTCCCCAAATCCCATCCCTAGGGCAGTCTTTCACAGCAGGGGGGCCCAGGGTACACTCTGGGCTAGAATCCCTCACATCAAACCCCTAACACTCTGCACACAATGGAAAGACCAATGGAGGAAAAGCAAGGCCAATACTTGGCTAAAATAACCCATAAATATGCACAAGATCCCAATAGGAAAATGGTCAACACATATCCTCTCAGAATTCAATCACTCAAGGTAAGGGGGTTGAGGATTGGCTCTAGGTCAGAGTGCAGAAATCTTTCCTCACACTGCCTGTATGACCAACACAATGACTCCCAGTACATGGAAAGCAGAAGGCACAAAACTGGTCTGAAATCCAAACCTAGCAAAAGGGGAAAGTCTTATAGGAAATCCCATCCAGTAGAGAGGCCTTCACAGCAGGGGTTCTCCCTTGCTATCTTGACCAGATTCCCTCATATAGATCCAACAACACTGAAGACCTCAGACAGCCCAAAGGAGGAAAAGAACAGCCAGAATGAGGCCAAAATAGCCTGAAATATGCCCTGGGGCCCCTGAAGTCCAATATGGAGCTGAAATCCACGCAGAATTCCATCATTCACTAGAGAAGGGCCTAGGATGGGCTCTAGCAGAGAGAACAGCAATCTATCCATACACTGCATAGTGGCCCATGGCAGTGCTCCACATCCATGGAAAATAGAAGAGGAAGGATCATGGCCTGAAACGAATAGCCAATAACAAGGAGGCTCTCCCACAAAAATCCCATCCCTAGGACAGTCTTTTTTTCTTTTCATGTTTTGTTAACATTATTATTTTTTTTTTATTGTTATTAATTAATTATTTTATTTGTTTTCAGTGTTCTACAATCACTCCCATTTATCTTGGATTTTCCCCCTACCTTCCCTTCGATCCCTGTCCCTCCCTACTCCCTCAAGGAGATGGAATGCCATCTTATATAGGTTCAACACATGCCTTCCTGTTACATATATTTTCACCTTAGTCATATTGAATGGAAGCATTAAAATGAATGGAAGAAACCATAAAACAAAACAAAACATAATACAGAAGTAAACGGTCTGCCTCATTCTGCTCTCATTTCCTAGTTCCTTCTCTGCATATGGAAGGCGTTGTGTCTCAAAACTCCACTGGGGATTTTTTAGGTCCTTCCTAGCACATGAAGGACTAAGTATACCACTAAATTCCTAGCACACTGTGTACAATGTTCTTCTGGTTCTGTTCCTTTCACTCAGCATCAGCTCATATAAGTCTTTCCAGGCTTCTCTGACATCTTCCTGTTCATCATTTCTTATAGCAAAATAGTATTCTGTTTCATTCATATACAGTAAATTGCTCAGCCATTCCCCCATTCGTGGGCATCCCCTTGATTTTCAGCTTTTTGCCGTCACAAAGAGAGCTGCTAGAGATATTTTTGTACATGTGGGACCCTTTCCTATCTTTATGATCTCTTTGACATACAGTGCTAGGAGCATCTTTCCCAGCAGGGGGGCCTGTGCACACTCTGGGTTAGAATGCCTCACATCAATCCACCAACACTGCACACAATAGGAAGTCCAATGGAGCAAATGCAACGGCATTTCTAGGCTAAAATAACCCCAAAATACATCCAGGTTCTCAGTAGGGAAATGGTCAGCTCAAATCATCCCAGAATTCAATCATTCACAGGAAGGGGGTTGAGGATTTGCTCTGGGTGAGAAAGCAGCAATCTTTCCCTGTACTGTTTGTACGACCAGCACGATGGCAAGCAATAGTTGAAAAGCAGGAGAGGCACAAGTATGGCCTGCAATCTAGACCTAGGCAAAGAGAAGGATAAGCTTCCACAAAATCCCTTCCATGGGACAGTCCTTCACTGCAGGGGTCCTATATTGACCTCTGGGCCAGATTCCCTCATATAGATCCAACACTCTGCAGACCTTACAAAGTCCAAAGGAGGAAAGGTAACGCCAGATCAAGGCCATAACACCCCCAAAGTATGCCCAAATTGGGAGCGTACAGCCCAAATCCACCGAGTATTCAATCATTCATAGTAGAAGGACCTAGTATGTTCTCTAGGGGAGCGAACAGCAACCTATCCACACACTGCATATCAGTCCAGTATAATGCCACAACATAGGTTTTTAGTAGAGTGCTGGATCTTTAGATATCTCTTTTGTGGTTCAAGACCTTGGGGTTCCTTGGAGACCTGAGGGTTAGGGTTCAGTCATACTGGTCTCTCGCACAGTCACATGGGCTGCTGCTGTTTCCTGGAATTTCCAAGGTCCTTTTCATTGTGAGTTTCCAGCCCCCTTGGGGAACCCTCTCCTCTTGCTGCACCTAGGGAAAGAACCTAGAAGGCTAAATGCATCTCTGGGGCCCCCCTTCCTTCCTCTCCCATTCCCTCTGGCCTCTTCTACCCCACCTCCCACCTTGAACAGAGTGCTGGGCCTATAGTCAGGAAGACCTGAGTTCAAATGTGATCTCAGATACTTAGTAGCTGTGTGACTCTGAGCAAGTCACTTCACCTTTGGTTGCCTCAGTTTCATCAACTGTAAAATGGAAATAATAATAGCACCTACCTCTCAGTAAGGATCAATTGAGATACTATGCCTGGCACACAGTAGGTGCTATAAAAATATTATATCTTCTGATTCTCCTCTTCCTTCTCCTCCAGTTCTGTCTCTGCTGAAGGTCTTTTTTCTTATTTCCTGTGACCTACTATTTAATTAGTTTGTGTAATCCTGGAGTGTAAGAAGTCATTTCCTATTGTTTTTCACTGCATCTCTTGAGCATTTTTTCAGTCTGCTGAAAATTTCAGGTTTTTGCTGGAGTAGGGGTGGCATCCTGCCTCCATTCAAGCAATCCCCTTGACTGAAAGTACAGAACTCTTTCCATTACATCCTGCTGCTCACCTCTACCCTAGTGCCTATCAGGCTATCTCCCTTAACCCCTAAATTTTCCCTTAAGACAAAAGAAATCAAGCTCTGATTGAAAGTCTGAAAATAGTCCAGGGAACTTAAATCTGCTATGCAAATTTACAGCTTTGCTCTAGGCCCACCTTCTGCAGGAGGCCTTTCCTGGTCTTCTCCCCCTTTCCTCCTCCCAATCTTCCCTTCCCTTTCACTTCCTTCCCCATTAGCCTTGAACTCTTGGAAGGCAGGGACCATGATTTTTGCTTTTCATTGTTCTCTCGGTGCTAGCACCCTTAGGTGGGCTGTTGTAGTGGGCAACATTAAAGCAAATCCTTTGGTTTTCAGTTTCAGCCGCTATTACAGATTCAGGTGATTGATTGCCTGGGGATAAGCTGCCACTGTCTTTCAAAAACCCAGGATTTTCCTGCCTAGAGGTAGGAAGGCCCAAGTCAATTGTAGCTCTGCAAAGTCCAGAAGGGCCCCTCCCAGCACATCAGTGCATCAGAATAGGGCAGGTCTACAAAATAGTAGCATCCTTGTTCCAGACGTCCTTATTTCTGTTGAGGTTGCCAATATCCCTCCAGTCTCCCAGGTTGCCATCCTCGTGGTCCTCTTGACTTTTCACTTGCCTCACCGCATCTAAGCAATCCATTCCTATGTTGATTCTATCTTCACAACATCTCACCTAGGTTCCCTTCTCTACTCTCTACATCACCCCAGTTCTAGTCTTAATCGCTCCTAAAAAATGGAGATTTCTAATTTCAGAGACAGTCCTCTCCTGTGTCATTAAATATGGAAAACCTGGTGTCTTTTAAATTCTGAATAAGACAAAAGAAACACAAAAAAAGACATAGCTCAATCACCATCTTTCTAAGATTCCCTCCTCATTGCTAGTTTCCTCCCTCCCAGACCATCTGGTATTTATCTGTATTTTTCTACATTTGTATATTCCATTTACACTTATATAGGTACATGTTGTCAATCTTATTTTGATCAAGCTCTTTGAGAGTAGTCACCTTCTTTGTCTATGTATGCCTAGCACCCAGAACAGTGACTGGCACACAGGAGATTAATAAATATTGATCGATCATTAATAGATTCATTTTATTTCAAGGAATGGTCATCCATATTTACCACTTTACCCCAGTGGGACTTATAGTAGAAAATTAAATGACTCAAAAAGCTTGACTGAAGTCTCTTAGATATGGTTAGACCAAACCACCAGTCTACAGACTTATGGATAATTTAACCAAGTCACTGGGTTGAACCTGGGCCTGAGGGAAAGAGGAAGATTAGGAGTTAAAGGACTTGAGCTCTGCTTCTCAGTTTGTTCCTGACTGTCTATGTGATCCTCAGCTAGTCATTTTACCTCTTTGGTCCTCAGTTTCTCTATGTGTAAGATGGGGATAATAATGCTTCTCCTACCTGACTCAGAGGGTTATTATAGAAATGAAAATTGTGAACAAGTAAAATGATGCTCTGTATCAAGTATAAGGTGTGCCCAACCTTCTCCTTCCTGAAGTATTTGCAAATGATTACTTGTTCCTTGGAATGGTACCATATACATTCCAAGATTTGAAACTGGAAAGCACCTTTGAGATCATCTAGTTCAAAGTCCTCATTTTACAGATGGGGAAACCAAGCCCTGGAAAAGAGAAGTGGCTTGCCCAAGGTCATTGGACTAGATGAATTCTAGACTCCTGTCTGTTCTTTGATAGCCAATTTTGGAGATCATTGTTTAGCAACAGTTCTGTGTTACTGATGGCTTCTCCAGTCACCAACATCATATAAAACATTGTAATTTGCCATACTTTTGTTGCAGTATCATGGGCTGACTCTAAGTCTGAAGGAGACCTAACCAGCCTATGTGATTCATTTTTCTCCCTGTTATGGCTAGGAAACAAGTTAGTGGAAGGATCAGGATTTGAACTCGGCAAAATTAAGAAGCATTTTTTGGTGCCCACTTTTTGCAGGGCACAAAGACAGACCACCAAAGCAAAATAGTCCTTGCCCTTAAGAGGTTTATATTTTCCTTGGTGTGTGTGTGTGTGTGTGTGTGTGTGTGTGTGTGTGGTGGGTAGGGTGGTCACAATAACTTAGGGAATGGAGTGGAGAGAGAGCTGGGGCCTGATTCATGGTGTAGAGCCTAGAGGCTATTATTATTCAGTCTTAAGGAGGCTGGATTGCTTTCTGGACCTCTGGACAGCTTGTGGGAACCACAGAGGGTAGAGATTGCAAGAGGAACAAAGCACCTTACTGAGAAAGAGTAAGGAGACACTAGAAGGGGAGGTAGGATTGTGGAGAGTGTGAAAATGCAGGGGAGAAGTTTGCGTTTTATCAGCACTGGACTGAAGACTTGATGTGAATTTTAAGGCTAGGAGGCAGAGCTAGTTTGAAAGGGAAGGAGAGCTTTTCTTCATCACAACCCAGGAGAGAAAAGGAGGCAAGAAGCAGCCTTTGACCCCAGCTCCACAAAGAGCCCACATTGGCAGCCTAATCTAGGCCACAGAGGCCTCCTAGTCATTTATTCAAGATTCTTTCCATTATACTAAGTCCCTCTCCTCTTTTTTTTATCCCTCCAAATCTAGCAAAGATTAAGGATTCAGTATGGAAGAAAGTGTCAGCTTGCTTGGGCCTTGTATCTTTGCCCAGTAAGGACTTTAAGGTCATGTACTAGAATTGCAAAGATTATTGGGAATGGAAGATTCTCCTCTTCCTCCCTGCACCCTCATGTGATAACTAAAGCCCAGAGAGGTATATTAGAGGGTCATAGATCTGCAGCTGGAAGGGATCTTTGAGGTCCTGGAGTCTAACCTCCTCATTTTACAGATGAGGAAGCTGAGGTCCAGAGAATGTAAGTAACTTGAGAGATAGTAAGTGTCTGAAGTGGGATTTGAATTCCTGTTCTTCAGACCTCAAGTCTAAGAAGGGTCTCAACCGATAGCAGGATGAGGATGCTGGAGTGAAAGGCTTGATACTAGGATGCTGAGCTCCTCATCACCCCCAGTTTTGCAGTTTCAGATCCATTGCTCTCTGGTATCTGAAAAAGGGTAAGCAAGTACTATATAGTGGAGAGAGACAAGCTGGTTTTGAGCTCTGGGAGTAGATCTAAACTTTGGAATTCTCCTAGTTTATCACTCTGCATATAGTAGGTACCTAATACATGTTAAGTTACGTTTCAAGCGTCAGGAAATGGAAACTCAGAGAGTCAAGTGACCAGTGTTTTAACAAGAGCCCTCCTTCTGACTTCAGAAAAGCTGGATTGAAGAATCCAGGTCCCCGGCACCAAAACTAGGACTCTTTTCTGCCTTTTTATTGAGTCTTTTCTGTCATGTCTGACTCTTTGTGACCCCATTTGGGATTTTCTTGGCAAAGATGCTGGAGTGGTTTGCCATTTGCTTTTCCAGCTCATTTTGCAGATGAGGAAACTGAGGCAAACAGGGTGAAGTGACTTGCCCAGATTACACAGCTGTTAAATGTCTGAGGTTGGATTGGAACTCTGGTCTTCCTGACTCCAGGCTCGGTGCTCTACCCACTGAGCCACCTTTCTACTGAGTAAAAAACCAAATCATTGTATAAGCATGCTGCCAGTTTGTCCCAAAGGATATATGGGATTACTTCTTTCCCTCCCTTTCCCTCCCTGCCTCCCTCTCCTGTCTCCCATCCCTCTCTCTCTTTCTTTCCCTCCTATCTCCTCCCCCCCTCTATTAATTAGAACATCACTAGACAGTGCTGCCTAGGGAGCAGAAATCAGGGACAATTTTCAGCTCTGAAAAACATTTTTCCTTGGGTATAAATTTTTTTTTTCGATATAGGGAAATGCTGACTTATACACAGTGGTAATTAGTGGTGCAGTGGGTAGAGTCTGCTTGGGTTCAAGTCCTTCCTCTGACACATACCTTGGGAAAGACCCTTAACCTCTTGGTGTTCTAGGCTAGTGGTGGGAACCAACTCACATAGAAAAGGGGCCACAAAGCTATACCTAAGGATCCCTGCAGGCACATATTGACTTTGAAGATCACATATTAACAACTGGCTCTATTTTATTGTTTTCATTTATTTTGTTAAATATTTCCCAATTACATTTTTCTCTGGTTTGGTTGTCTGGCCACTGGGTTTAACTGACACCTCTTCTCTAGTCTAGTTTCTAAGTTGCAGAGAAGGGGATGATTTGAATTGGGAAGGGAGTTTCCTCATTTGGGAGTTCTCACAGGTTCAGTCCCCATCCTTCTCTTTTACATATGAAAAAACTCAGTGAAGTGGAAAGAGACCTGACTTTGGAGTCTGAGGACCTTCATTTCCCTCGTTAGGTTGGGAGCCCCTTGAGGGCGGACATTGTTTTTGCCTTTCTTTGTATCCCCAGTGTTTAGCATAGTGCCTGGCACACAGCAAGCGTTTAATAAATCCTTAGTGATCTAAGGTTGATTTCAGGTTCTGTCACTGAGTACCTGTGACCTCGTGCAATGTGTGCAACCGTCTTTGCCTTTCATAATTATCTCAGAATCCTTCTTGTCCCCAGGTTCTAACTCAGTGGGGAGCCCTTCCCAGACCTCTCCACCCCCCCCTTCTTTCCTCCCCGCCCCCCTTAGGGATCTCTACCTCTTGCGCTTTCCAAGAACACCGATTGATTCCTCCCTTGTCACTGTTTTTCCCTAATGCATATTTGTTCATTTATGTACATGGCATAACCCTCCTTTCCCAGTAGAATGTCATCTCCTTGAAGGCTGTGGTTGCTGGCTTTTTTTGTGTTTGCATCTCCAGCACTTAATCAGTCTGGCTTTTCTGTTTAGGATCATAGGATCAGATTTAGATCTGGAAAAACCCTAGGAAGTCATCTACTCCAACATCTTTTCTTTTCTACATCCGAGCTGGTTATGCTCTTCTGTAAGAGAGCGAGCCTGTAACACAAAGTTTGTGGTTGCCTAAGTTTCAGGTTTTCCATAATCTCATTTGATACTTACAAGGAAACTGTAGTTTAGAAAGGTTTTTAGTTGCCCAGGGTTATAGAGCGGAGTGTGTAAGGCGGGACCGAAACCCAGGTCTTCCATTCCACCCTCCCCCCTATAGTGTAGAAGGAAAATGATATTGATTTTCAAAGAAAAAAAATTGAGATTCAGTGTGGTCTTAGTGGTTAAATTGCCTGATGGGAAGAGCTGGGTTCAAACCCAGCCTCTTACCGAAACTGGGTGGCTAGTAATCACTTCATCTTTCTTCGGCACGACCCCAAGTGCCCGGTATTTATTAGTGGATACCCGCCCCCGCCCCATGCCAAATGGGAGCTCTTTGGGAGCAGGGACGGTTTTATTTGGGGTCAGCACACAGTGAGAGCCTAATAAATGCTGACGGGTTTGCTGAATGTGGAAGGAGCGATAGTGCCAGAGTGTACATCGGAAGATAAGAATGGTGGGGTGGGGGAGAGCCTCTTGGAGGCGGGAAAAGGTGCCAAGCGGAGGCTAGGGGTGGGCAGAGGGTACCCCGCCGGGCGGGCTGGGCCTTGGGACAGAGACCGGAACCCCTGCGGGGCGGCCAGCGAGCAATGGTTAGAGTGGGGCGGCCGAGAACCCCGGCGGGGCCACTGAAGTAGCTAAGGTAACTGAGGGGCGGGGACGCGGCTTGTTCCGTCGCTATCCCACAATTCTGCGCGTGGTCGCACTTGGGCCGGCTCAAGATGGCGCGCCTGATGCGGGGCTACTCGGCCGTGGCCGTGGCCGCTGCCTTTAAGAGGCAGCGACTTTCGGCCGCGCTGCTCCGACCCCTGGGCTCCCTCCTAGGCGTCGGCTCCGGTGTGACCCAGTCATGGAGGCTAGGTGACTCGGCTGGCGGCTTAGGGAGCCGCCGAACCTATCAGGTGAGGAGCGGTGGCCACATGGAGGGCTGAGGACCCTGCCGGGCTGGGAGGGAGTCGGGTGGGCAGCCGGGACGGGGGGAGCTGGGACTCCGGGCACCCCTTGGAGGCATGGGGAGGGCGGGGGCGCGGGGAAGCTTTGCGGGGCAGAGCCTTGCGAGCCGAGGCAGGGCTCGGCCGGAAGGAGGGCAAGTGCCTGCTGACTTGGGGCTCCCCGAGATCCGAGTGGGCAGGGCACCCGGCGAGGCAAGCCCGGGCTCCGCTTGGGCTCCAGGGTTGCCTCTGGGACTGGAGCGAAAGCTGGCTTTTAGCCACTAACTTGCCTCGGACGGCCCAGGTATGAGGAGTTGAGGTGGATTTTGAATCCAGATCCTCTTCTGCCAATCCGGTGGCCTTTCCATTACGTCACAGCTTCCGTTTTCCTGCTTGCAGAAAGGGGGTAAACACATTCCTGCCTGTTCTCCCCTAGGTCTTTCCTGACTGAAGGGCGAACTGCCTGCTGCTTCCAACAAGTAACGGGATGCAGAAGTTGTGTACCTCCAAGCAGCAACTTAGGGGGAGGGAGATTTTTAAAGCGAGACATAGTCGAAGTGACCGCAGGTCACCTTTAGACAAATGACAGACTCGGACTTGAAGTTCTCCTTGTCTACGTCTAGTAACTGTCAGTTTCAAATTGAGTAACTTCCTGTAACTTGCAACTGGTGGATCCTCCCCCTCCTCTCCCATCACCCCTCCTCTTCTGCCTCTGCTATCCCTCCCACCACAGGCACTTCCCCCGAGTTCCAGCCATCGTGACGGAGGCTTAAAGTTCTAAGGCCTCGTGTACACGGAAACTATAGAACCATTTGTTCGGGCGGAGGGCATTTAATATGAATGAGGTTGTGGCTTAGAGATATATTTCTTGTTGCTGCCTATCATGCTCCCTAGCCTCATTTTTCCTAAGTATAGTATTTGGTCAGAGTAAATTGTTATTAAGTGTTTTACAAGAGCATGTTATCTTTTTTGTCCTCTTGTTAGAAATATTAAATTGCAGCTGAAAACATAGTTTCCTTTTGTCCTTACAAGTTTCCTTTGACTCTCTCCTCCCACGTCCTTAATCTGTCCTCTCTTCTTTTCAATGTTACAATTTTAGCATTCTACTTTTCTCCTCAGCTATTCATGCCTTTGGAACCTGGTTTCCAATGTACCACGCTACTGAAACTGCTTTCAAAGGTCAACATTGACCTCTTTTTTTAAAATAAAGTTTTCTTCATACTTTTTTTAAAACTACCTACATTTTCCCATTGTTTCCCTACTCTGCATTACCTCCCAGAGAGTTATCCCGTATAAAGAATTTTAAAAAAAATTTTTAAAGAAGAAAAAAAACTTGGCAAAACTTAAGTATCATACCTAGAGTCGAACCTGTAGTGTTCTAGTGAACTCTCCTCTCAGGCCCCAGGGTAAACTGATCACTTGAAATTTTATCACCAAGAAGAATGACCCAGGTTTGGATACTCTATACTTTCTCTATTCATCCTCAGTTGCCTTTCTTCTCTGATTGGAGGGCTTCAGGACAGAGCACTGAATACCTCCCAAGCCTTTCTTTTATAGAACCAGCCTTCCTAGTAACTCCATTCTTCATCAGCTGCCCTGCTTGGCTTCTACTCCAAGGAACCACATGCCCCACTAGTAGTCCCAGCCCCATCCTGGGTCCCCTGCCCCTGCTTTTCAACTTGTTTTTTTATGGGTTGCTTCCCTGATGACATCCCCTGGAAGCAGGGGAGTTTTTTCTTTTTCTTATTTGTATCTCTAGTGCTTAGCACAGTGCCTGGACATAGTAGATGCTGCTTAATGAATATTTATTGAATTGAATCTATAGGACCAAGCTTAGTCATTGTAATTTTGTAGTATTCAATTTTTATATTACTGTTGTCAACAATGATTTCTTAATTGCTAACTCCAGTGTCCTTATTTCAATACTTAATTTTATTGACCTTTTCATGGCTCTTGGCAGTATTGAATATTCTTTCTGGGTATTGTTACCCTACCATCCTGCCTTTGGTTTCTGGGAGACTCCTCTCTCCTGGTTCTCCCACCTGACTTCTCTCGTTCAGACATCCTGCTACTCCCTAACTGTGGGTATCTACCAGGGCTGTGTTCTCTACTCTCTTCTTTCTATATTGTCTCATTTGTGATCTCATCCTTTCCTTAGAATTCTGTTATCAAGTCTAAGCAGATGACTCCCCTATCTACATATCTTAACTTTAATCCCTGTGAAGTCAAGCCTGACATCACTAGCTGTCTGCTTGCCCTCTTCACTCTGATGTTCTACCAACATCTGAAACCCAACAAAAATGGAATTTATCTCCCTCCCCTGCATTTGACTCTCTTCATGCTTCCATTAATGGCAACGAAGTCCTCCAACATTCAAATCTTAGAATAATCGTTGAACATTATCTCTACCCTGCCCCCCTCATCTAATCAGTTCCCAATTTCTTTTCAGTTCTACTTCCATAACATCTCTCCATTTCCATTGCCATTACTCTGATTCAAACTCTTGTCACTTCTCACTATGACTATTATGGTGGCCTTTTAACTGTTCTCCTTTCCTCCTCTTTCCATTCTGTCCTTTACCTAGCTGCCAAATTATTATTTCTAAGACACAGATTTGATGAAATCATTTTCCTGCTCAAAAAAACTCCATTGATTCTTCTCAGAAATCAGTACTTCTAGAATAAAATGCAGACTCAAAAAGTCATAGAATTTCAGAATTGGAAGGAACCTCAGCAGCCACATCCAACCCAAAAGAATCTCTTCTGCTTCAACCTACCTGAAGTGTTCATCCTTTGACCTCCAGTAAAGGGAACCCACAATTACAGGGAATACGTAGGCATCTAAGTATAATATGTATAATAATGTAATGTATATATATATGTAACATTATATATTAAAAGATTTTTTATGTATTATTAGATATTTTATATATACTATCTGTATTATAGTATATATTATACTATATATAATAAATATATATTTACAAATAATATATATATATATTATAAATATATAAAGACTTTCCTCAATCAGACTCTACCTTATTTTTTTGGTCTTATTTTACTTTATTTGCAACACTCCAAACCAAAAGGGCACCTTAAATACCACACTTCATCTCCTGCTACTGAACATTTGAATAAGCTACTTCCCCATCTCTCATACATACACTTCCTTCTTCGTCTGTGCCTGCCAAAAGCCTGCCTTTCCTTCCCACAAAGCTTTGCTCGGCTACTGTGCCATGAAGTGTTCCCTGATTTCCCCATTTAAAAGGGTTCTTTCTCTCTCATCTAAAATTTTCCCCAAATTCTTTCCATATATAGTACGTTATTTTGTATCATACTTACTTGTACATGTATTCCTCTCTCTCCCCCTGTAAACCCTTCCCCTCCCCCATCCAGTTCCTTGGAGACAAATTGTTTTCCTTTGTATCCTCATGCTGATTACTGCCTTTCCAGCCTCATTTCATACTTCTGTCGCCTTGAATTATATGTTCCAACCAACCTGACCTGCAAACTATTTCCTGATCTTAACATTCTACTTCCCACCTCCATATATTTGAACAAGTTATTCCCTATCCCTGGAGTAGGCTCCTTCATGTCTGCCTCTCAGATGCTTATCTTTCTTCAAGGCTTGCCTCAGGTATTTTTCTCATCCAGCCCAGTCAATTTTCCTGTACTGTATGTACTTATGTAGCATCTCCCCACCCCTACTCCCCAGAATATGAATTCTTTGATAGGCCAAAACTGTTTCTGTATTTCTTTTGATGGTGACATTATCTCATAACAATCATTTATCTTAGTTACAATTTAATCTTATTTGGGAGTTACTTAGTTACATCAGCACATGGTGACTTAAAAAAGTTTTCATTTCCAAATTGTGGAGGAAAATCTCTCCTTGAATACATTGTGCTTATTTTCATATGCAAAGTGACCTTACTAATCTGCCATTATGTAGGATTCAATTCAGAAAACATTTAAGTACTTTGTTCTGTGCAAAGTACTATGCTCAGAGCTTGGGAAGATAGAACAATAAATAAGGATTTTTGTCATTAAGGAGCATGTAGTCTAGTATGGGTGTTAATATACACAAAGTTTATTATATATGTAATATATATATTATATATATACACACTTATACATACACATGTCATTAAATAGAAAATAGGGTGATAAATGCATGACAGCCCAGGTCTCATGACTCCTAGTCATGCTCACAGTCTTCTCTTTTATTTGCGTTTTGTATAAAAAGATCCTGAGTAACTAAGCAGCATTTTCAAAAAACAGATTTTTATCGATATCTTTTGTTTGTATGTCTCGTAGATTTCCCCTTGTATCCTTTTCCAGAGAGCCCTCTGTTACAAGAATTTTTTTAAAGAAAAAGGAAAAAAATGTTCAGTGAAATGAATCAATATATTGGAAAAAATGACATTCTATGCAGTGATTCATATTGGTGTACCTAGACCTCTGTAAGGGAATGTGGGGAGGTATTCAGTTTTGATCTTTTTGTGATTGTGCTTCTTTCCATTGACATTATCGTAATCATTTGTGTGTATTGTTTTTCTGGCTCTGTTCACTTCATTGTCCATCATACATGTCTTTCCATGCTTCTCTGTATTCATCATGCTTGTTGTTTCTTACAGCACAGTAATATTCCATTACATTCATGTAGTCAGTTTATTTAGCCATTCCCCAAATGATGGGCATCTACTTTGCATCCAGAAAAAGTGCCATTATGAGTATTATTGTGTATATGAAACTAGATTTGTCAATGACCTCTTTGCAGTAAATATCTAGCAGTGGAATCTTTGGATCAAAATGTGTGGACATTTTAGTTTCTTTGCATACTTCCAGAATGGTTAAACCAGTGGCCAGCTCTACCCACAATGCATTATTGTGCCTGTCTTCCCAATCTTTAGAACATTGACTATTCCTGCCTTTTGTCTCATTTGCCAGTTTGCTGAGTGTGGTATGAGATTATATTTGTAAAGTACTTGGCATATAGTAGGTGCCATGTAAATGTTAGCCATTATTAATGTTGTTACTATTTACATTATTATTAGTGATTTGGAGCATTCAACTTAATTTTACAGAGCACCAGTCACTCTATACTTACAGAAAAGCTCTGAGTTTTGTCTAAAATTTAGCTATCAAAAGCTTATTAATAAATAGAAATGCTTCGAGAGGAATATTTTATTTTTAAAGTCAATTTTTTTTTAGTATTTCATATGGTATGATTTTTAATTGCTAATGATTGCTAGTCCAGTGCTCTTTCCACTAGATTAGTCTCTATTTACAGTGAGTCATGATCTTGAAAGGTGCATTTTAAAAATTGTATTTATTTTTATCAACATTTAAATGATAGGTTTATGAAAATGTACTATCAAATCCAATCTAACAAATATTTCTTTTTATTTTTAAAAAGATTTATAAATGCTTTATTCAAAAGAGTATTTTCAGCTATATAATGAGAAGTTGCAAGTTAATAAGGTTAAAAAAGAAAGACTCAGCCTATACATCTACTGTACATTCACCATAAACTTGTGCAAAAATCATACATTTATTTGTTCGGTAAATACCACCCAAGACAAAGGGCAAAATTAAACAATAATTCAACAACCACTGAAACCAACGTCCATTCATTTAGCAACAGAGTTCTTTGGTTTAAGGAGAAAGAGGCCATTCAGAGAGCACTGGAAGATGTAAAAACAGGGGACAGGAAGCAAAGTATTGTGACCACGTAGTCAAACCAGATATTAGACAAGGGTGTTACTCACATTGATGTACTTAAGATTGAAAGCTTAGAGATTTACTCTGCCATGAGTACTACTGTAGTTTGAAATTGAACTCTGTGACTCAATCCTGTATTTGTAGAGACCTCAAAGCAACCTTTTCCTTAGGTTTTCCTTGGATCCTTCCCATGCTAGCTGCAGAGG
>CM053775.1:17236228-17251684 GCA_028658325.1 Potorous gilbertii
AAGTTCACACTGCATTACCAATTTAATACTAGGATATCCACTCTTCACTGGCAATCTGTTCAAGTAGCTATAAGTTTTGCCTTTGTCAGTGATACAATTGATATCACTCATACCCCTTTCTAAACCCTAAGCCTGAAGAGTAGATACTTTGTAGGCTTTTTAGCATAAAAAAATTTTGCACTCTTGTCAGTGGCTTTTTCTGCATACAGTACAGAAAATTGAAATGATCATGTGGTTTTGGTAGTTTTAATTTTTAATATGATTAATTATACTGATTTTTTTTCCTGATGTTGAACCATTCTTGAATCTCAGATATAAATCCTACTTGGTCATAATGAACGATTTCTTGAATAAATCACTGTACTCTGGCTTTCCCCTTTTTGTATAGGAAAAGGACCATCTCTGACATGTGCTAGAGATGCTCCTTCCTTTTTTGAGGATTCAGGATGGTGATTGGTCAGGAATGAATTATTATCTACTACCACTACTTCCAGGTTTATGCTTGGGAATCTTTGAACAAAGTAATTGATTAAGGGGGATGAGAGTAGGAGAATGGGATGTTTCCCAATTTTTTCAAGGATAGTTAATGAGGGAAAATGTTTATGTTCTTATGAATGATGCCAGATGCTGTGGGGCAAAGAGGGGGAGACCATGGTTGGTTTTAGGAGTGAAAGAAAAATCCAGAGATGCTTGACACCTATAGGATATGTGTCAATTATTTGGCAAGTGCCAGGAGAATCTTTTGGGTTGTTCTCAAGCAATTGGGTAACCTAGCAGATAGAATGCTTGGCCTGGAGGTAGGAAGACTTATCTTCCCAAGTTCAAATCTGGCCCCAGACATGTGCTAGCTGTGTAGCCCTGGGCCAGTCACGTCTCCCTGTTTGCCTCAGTTTCCTCATTTGTAAAATGAACTGGAGAAGGAAATGGCAAAGCTCTGTAACATCGTTGTCAAGAAAGCCCTAAATGGGGTCATGAAGAGCTGGACAAAACTGAATGAATAAACAACAGCAAAAGTGTTTTACAGACCTTGAAGTGCTACATAAATGCTAAGAATTAGCTGCTATTATTGATTAAAGTGAGGAATCAAAAACCTTATGTGGGTTTTGTTCCCTTGGAATTCTGGAATAGCATTGGAAATGATAACTCAGATTCCTTGACTGAAGGGGGAATAAATTTACCATGAACAAAGATCTTGTCAAGGGGATAAAGGCCTTACTTGTTAATATAATTATGTATAAGTAATTGATAGCAATCAGCATTGATTCATTTACATTCTTTCAAGTGAGCAAGAATAGTACTTGAAAATGCAAAGTTATGAGAAGCAGAGTCATATCCTTAAACACATAAGAAGAAGATGCTATTGACATGCAGAGACCCGACATTGAAATCATTACAGCAGTTAAGAGTTTTGTTGGCTACCAGATTGACCTTAAGGAGCTTATTTACATTACATGCTCTCTTCATAGCATCTTTACGATAATTCAAGAAATCTTTGATGGCATATTTGATAGTTTAAAGTTTCCTTCAGGAGAAATTAAGGAACCGCCTCCAGCATGTTTAGTGGGCCCCCATGCTGAGCCATTTAAGATGGGCGGGGAGAGCTATCTCTGTCATTTGGAGGATACTTGTGAATTGTTGAGCTTGCAGAGCCAGTTGAGTTTAAACTTTGTTCATTTGCTTGTGATTGGCTCTGCTCTGCGTTGTATAGGAGGTTCCCACTGTAGTGTGGTACCTTTCCTTTTTAAAGGATGCTTATCCCAGATTTATTCTATTTGGCTGCTGTTTATAGAATTATAAAATGCCAGAATTGGAAGAGACCCTAATGAAGGATCATCCAGTCTTACATGTGGTCATTTTGCAGGTAAGGAAAATGAAGCTCAGGGAGGTTAAATGATCACCCAAGTTAGTAGTTACTGGCAGAGCTGGGAATCTAATCGAGACCTTCTGACTCCAAATCCGTTGCTGGTTTATTTGTCTTTTTAAAAAAGTACTTTAAAAAACTTTTAAATTTTTGTTTTTATATCATAGTCATTCCTTAAAATAACCCCACTTCCAGATTGAACCTTTCCATGTACCACCCTAAAAAAAATTAGCAAAAAAAACCAAACCAAAAACCCAGTGACAATGTTATATATAAGCTTTTAAGGAATGTTATTTCATTTGGACCTTAAAACAGCCCTGAGAAATCCATTGTTTTTGCTACTGTCCTAGTTTCATCTCATCCATAATGTTGATGTTCATTGTGACTTTGTGGACAGGGATAGGAGCTCTAAGTGGTTCAAGAGGGAGTTATTTTCCACCAACTGCTGATGGATGAAGGTTCAGATGTATTATTTTCAGTCTGATCCTTGCATTAGCTGAAGTGGAACAAGGTATGGCATACTGCAGAGAACACTACAGCAGTTGTTCGAGTCCTCGTTCTGCCATTTCCTAGCTACACAACCTCTGGGAAAATTAGGTTTTCTCTCTGGGTCTCAGTTTCTGCATCTATAAAATGATGAGTTTGAACTCTATGATCCTTAAGGACCCTTTCATTGCTATGAATCTATATCAGAACTAAGTAAGTGAAATAGTCTATTGTATTCATGATTGGTGAGGCTGTTAAGTGGGGTGTCTGGAATCCATTGGGACTTTTGAGAAGACCAAAAGACAAATCATATTTATATCATTGTTGCGTGTTTTGAATTGAAAGTATACTTTAGGTTAAAAATGTATTTTAGTGAATCCATAGTCAGATTATGTTGCCCAAAATCTTGGATAGCTTTCCAGATTGGGCCATCATCTCTTTTTCTCATCAGTATGTGTTTCGTATTAGATATTGGGCCATGCCACAATCCCCCTAGTGGGATCGTGTCATCTAATGTCACTTTTTAATGTAATAGTCAAAACACACAGTTTTCTTGTCTTATAAACTTTGAGTCACTTCATTAGTGCTGTGTCTTTTGAGGGGAAGATTAACTTATAATGACAGAGTACCTTGAGGGATAAGATATTAAAATTCAAGGTTTATAGTAAAGCCATGGCTACAGGTTGTACTTGAGTTATTCATCAGTACCTTTATTTTATGGAAAGAGGGGTGGCTCATGGTGGAGAGTTCTTTTTGAGAAATACTCGCTTTGCCAACTTTATTTGTTTGGACCTATGATTTCATCTGTGCAGATAGGCAGCTTAGCTGTAATTTATAGCCTTACAGAGTTGTCTAGGGCACTGAGAGACGGATTTAGTTGTCGAGTCACACAGCCAGTGTATGTCAGAAAGTAGCCTGTGAACCGAGGCCTTTTCTGCTCTTAAGGTCTGTCTACTTTCCACTACATCACTTATACCAGTAATAGCTTGTGACACTCATCTTTTATTGTTTTTATAGGTAAAGCTTGTATTACATGTGAGTCAGCCAGCAACAGTGATCAGTTCTACAGCAGGCTCGATATTAGAAATATGAAGTTTTAATTCTTTAACTTCAAAACCTTTGGATCTGCTTTTTTTTTTTTTTTAATTCAGGTACTCTTAATCCAGTCTAACTCAGTCCCTAAATAGACTTGTCAAAATGCATAAAATGTAGTTGCTAGCACACACTGATTAAATTAAAAAGTACTTAATTAAGAGGTATTGAACTCAAACCAAAGGGAAGCTACAAAGATCTCCAGAATTTGTTATTCTCATTACTTAGATGAGAGGCTTTGTGCAATTTAGAAGACTGAAAAAAAAAACTGTGAAAGGCTTTGGGTTCTTTAAGCAAATATTTTCGAGGAGCCTGGAAGGGGGGTGGGATGGGTAGGGAGAGAAGAAGAAAAGGAGAAGAATGGAAAGCTCCCTTTTGTCCTTCTGCCAGTTTTGAAGCCACTGGCTAATGACCAGAAAAAGGGGAGAATTGGCCACTATATAGTAGCTTGTAGGTTAGATGGCTTCATCTACTTCCTTGACACTCGCAGGATTGTCTTCTAACCTCAAGTCCTATGCATGACCTTCTAAGAGGGCAGTAGTTTGAAAAGTGGTTTTTTCCCCCAACGTATTTAGTTGGAATGCGATTTGAAGTAGCCACTATGTAAATGCACACACACACACACACACACACACACACTGATGTATATATCTGCTATATAAAATTCTGTAGAAATGCTAATAAGAATGGTCACTGCTGTCAAGGATCTTAAAATTTACCCAGCAGACAAAACGCAGCAGGTAGGTAACAGTAGATAAAATGGGTAACAATATAAGCTGGAAGATGATATCTGAACATCTGACAACAAACCCTTTAGGTCTTCAGAGCAGGGAGGGATGACCAGTGGGCTTGGGAAGTCAGTTCAATTAAACTTGTCAAATACCAGAGAAGAGTATAATCTCATTCTGGTATAATTGTTCTCTCCCAGGAGTCCTTGGGGCTTCTTCGGGGGTACAGGGAAGAAGTGTGGAAATATCCTCCTCCCTCCCCCCAACCCCATACTCTGGACAAAGTCCTTTTCACCCCTTACTAGTTAAGCCTCTGTTAAGAAGAGTCCACTCTGCTGAGTCCCCGACTGAAACCCACCCTGGAGTTTTCCTTCCCCTCTTAGCAGAAGATCTTTTTCATTCATAGGTATGCATTCAGAAAGAGGACTTCTTACTGGGACATTTAAAAAATGTTGATTTGTTTCTTCCAGCAGTGTTGCATCATATGGAACGTATTATTGTCGATGACATAATGAGATACTCTTTGTAAAGCATTTATCATGATTCCTGGCACATAACAGGTGCTTAATAAATAACTTGTTTCTTTCCTGTTTCTCTCCTGCCATGTGTGCCAGTAACAAAAACTCCCCACTCCTATAAGCTCTATGGACTGGGACCTCATTGTCTAGCTTGGGAGTGGGAAGTGAAGTGTAACTGCAATCCTAGATGTGACAGTTATGCTCAGACCTGAAAAATGTGGATGTGACCATCTGCTAATAGAACTTGAGGAAGGGAAGGAGGAAGTTGTGAAGAAACTCAGTTTCATAATTAGAAAAGAGAAACTACAAAGATTCAACCCAAACCAATTGCTTCTTCAACACTCTAGAAACCTCTCCAATCCAAGCTAGCATTTGTCACATAGAAGCCCTACCTACCAAATGGTGGAGAGAGAGAGAGAGAACGTTAGGTTTAGCGTCACAGGAACCAGTGTTCAGTTCCTGACTCAGTTGCCTCTCCGGGGTTTCCATTTCGTCATTTGTACAATGAGGGATTGCAGTAGATGACCTTTGAGGGCTCTTCTAACTCTAAATCTTTAATCCTATGACCTACCTCATTCTCAGTATGAGTCCCCTTCACAATAACTACCCAGTACATTATAGATGCCCAAGTGTTTGAAGATATTTTTCCTTTTTACAATTTGAAGATATGTTGAATAATCATAAAAATCAGGAGTAGTGCTCAGTATTTGTTATTTTCATATGCATTCTTTAAAATTCTGTGCTCAATAATAAAGGACAGTAGATTTTAATTAAGATTAATTGATCTAAGTAGCATAAATCAAATTTCTGTAAGTAATCAAACTAATACAAAATACAGCATCAGGTTAGGTGGTGGGAAAGTTTATTTGCAAGAAGTAGCTGTATACAATGGAAAAATCACTGAACTGGGGGGTCAGGAGAGCTTTTTCCCTAGATAGTCTGTATGACTTGGGCAAGCTACTTATCCATACTGGGCCTTGGTTTCCTCTGCTGAAAAATTAGGAAATTTGCTAACAGTTGGTGATCCTGTAACTAGATTTAATCTTTAAGGCCCTTTCCAGCTCAAATATTCTATGATTTTATGAAGGTGCTCTTAGAAAAAACAGTGACACATAATGTCGATTAAGACACTAGTTAAGTGCATATACTTGACCAGCATCCCTCCCATTAAATACCTAGAAGCCAAGTCTTAGTAGTTGGGAGTCAAAGGTTTTCTGTTGCCTTTATCTGTTCAAAAACTGTTAAGTGAGCAGGTAAAGGTGATAAGGAGTGTAAATGAAAGATTTGTTCAATTTATAGAATGTTGGATGTAAGCAGGCTAGTACATGTTAGTAGGTATCCTTCATGTGAGGAGAATAGTGTAGTAGATAAAGCACTGAGCTTAAATTCAGGAGAGCTAGGTTCTAATTCCCGCTTTACTACAAACTGGTTGTTTGATTCCAGGAAAGTCACTATGGGCCTTAGTTTCCTCATCTGTGAAACAGGGCTGCTAATGCTTGTACTGGTGACCCATTCACTCAGGTTTATAACCTTGGGACCATCTTGAACTCTTCACCCTTCTCCAACATCTGTTTAGTTGTGAGATCCTGTTGAATCTCCCTCTGTGTCTCCTGTCTGACTCCTTCCCTCCTATTCCTGTAGCCACGTCAGCATGTCATACCTTCCTCCAAAGTTTCCAGTTTGCCCCCTCTCCAATCCTTACATGCAACCGCTAAAAGAATCGTCCTAAAGCACAGATCTCATCATGTCACCCCTGTGCTCAACTTCTGTGGCTCCCTGTTGTTCCTAGGTAAGTATAAAGTATTTGTTTGGCATAGATAGCCCTTCACAGTCTAGCTGCCCTTTGCCTTTCCAGATGGACAAACCATTACTTCCCCTTCATACTTCATTCATATAGTCTAGCAAAACCGGTCTTACCTGTTCCTTAATTAATTAATGAATTTTTAAACTTTGACCGTGTGCTAATCACCGTAGATACATGTACAAAAGAGAAGACGTTCACTGACTGCCCTTAAAGAACTACATTTTTTTAATATATAATTCTTTTTAATTGCAAACAAATTTTTAACATTCTTTTTTTTTTTTAATTTGTGTTCCAAATTTCTCTCCTTTACTCCCTTTCCCTTCCTTGAGAAGGCAAGCAGTTTAATGCAGATTATGCTTGCCTTTTTACGGTGTGGATTATTAGGCAGAACTATTTTTTCTTTAAACTGGTTATGAATCTCATTTAGGAGGCTCTGCAGGGTTCTAGGGCTTGATTTAATCATCACAATGCCATCTGCAAACAGGAACATCTGGAGGGCATCACTATAATGAATTCTTCTGTTTGGTTTTCGCACTAAACCTCCTCCATGACAGTGGCAAACACTTGCAGTGAACATGCAATCCAAAGGGGACAGAGAACTCTTCTCCCCCTTGCCCACCGCCCCCATTTAATAGTATTTTTTTCCAGTTACATACAAAGATAGTTTTCAACATTCATTTTTGTAAGATTGAGTTCCAAATTTTTCTCCCTCTCTTCTCTCCCCCTTCCCCAAGACAGCAAGCAAGAAGAATCAGGACAAAAGGGAAACACCAGGAGAAAGAACAAACAAAAAGCAAAAAAGTGAAAATAATGTGCTTCAATCTGCATTCAGACTCCATAGTTCTTTATCTGAATGTGGACAGCATTTTCCATCACAAGTCTTTTGGAATCATCTTAGATCACTGTATTGCTGAGAAGAGCTAAGTGTCCTAGCTGATCGTTGTACAATGTTGCTGTTACTGTGTACAGTGTTTTCTTGGTTTTGTTCACTGATTCCACATCAGTTCATGTAAGTATTTCCAGGTTTTTCTGAAATCTGCCTGCTATAGCACAGTAGTATTCCATCACATTCATAAATCACAACTGGTTCAGCCATTTCCCAATTGATGGGCATCCCACAATTTCCGGTTCTTTGCTACCACAAAAAGAACTGCCATAAATATTTTTGTATCCTTTTCCCTTTTTAATGATCTCTTTGGGATGCTGATGTTGTAGTGGTATTGCTGGACCAAAGGGTATGCACAATTTTATAGCCCTTTGGCCATGATTCCAAATTGCTCTCCAGGCTGACTGGATCAGTTCACAGCTCCACCAACAATTAGTGGAACTAGGAACTCTTTATGCCTAGCTTCTATACCTCTGATAACTACTCATTTACATGATACTCTAAGTTTTACAAAGCAGTTGTCTTAAAATGGCCTGTAAGATAAAGAAGGCAAGTATCCCCTTTTTTACTGATAAGGAAATGGACTCAGAGGGGTAAGGTGAATTGCCTGTGGTCTGAGAGCTGGTAGGTGGCTGAATGGGATGAAAATCCAGCTCTTCTGATTTCAAGACCATTGCTCATTCACTTAACACTATGAAAAGTCATTTGTATCAATAAGGGTGATACTTGGGTTTCAGGACTGTGATTTGTACCATTTTAGCTACATTTTCAATTATACAAGCTTTCAAGGGCTAAACTCAGGAGCTCATCATCATCTATGATTTCATATCTTTGGAAGAGAGATAGTATATGGTATAATGAATACAGTAGAGGTTGAGTTCAGGGGTCCGAAAAATTCCCTTAGATGTGTCCTAGCTCTGTGACTGTGGGCAAGACACTTAAGCCTCTCAGGGTTCTAGACAAACTTCTAAGACAGGGCTTTTCTTCATTTTTTATGTCATGGACCTTTTTGGCAGTTTGGTGAAACCTGTGGACCTGTTCTCAGAATCATGTTTTTGTTTTTTTTTTTCCCTTTTAAATTCTTAATTGTGAAAATTGCTAAGTTTCATTTGATGGTTAGTGAAAATAAAGATTAATTTCCTTTTTCCTTTCAGAGTCACAGACTATCTGAAATCTATCCACTGCCTACCACCCCTCCCCCATTTAAGAATTCCTGTTCTAAGACCATAAGTTGTAGATCATCAATTGTGGACAGAGTTTCTACACTGGGAGTTCCTTCACTGATAAAGTTACCACCCCTCCCTCACACTTGTGGAAAAATCTATTCTGAATGTCAAAAAACTGACAATTGAATTTTAAAAAACACAACCTGTTTGTAAGTTGGGGACTGTTTGCGCTTCACAAGTAAGCATATTTTCTGACTTATTAAATTTTATCAAACCTAACATTTAGTCATACTGAGCAGGAATTTCACATAAGAGACGTGTAAACATTTACTTTGAGTGGTATGAGAATATCACCTTTTAAAATAGGAGCATTCACCTTGGAAATATTGAATATTATTTTAGTTTGATCATTTAAGACCTGTACTTTCAGAAGTAGTAAATTATTTATGGTTAGCTTTTCATTCAGTGCTTCTGATTAAATGCCCTTGATAGATATAATTTTTTCATAGTCTGGAATAAAGTAGCTATTATTGTGCAAATGGATACATGAACAGCACGAAACTGAATTAAATGACAAAACTAGGTTCAAATAATATTAGGGGTTTGATTTAGGCCTCTTGAAAGCCACAAAAACCGAGCTATGGCTGAGCTTAATTATTTGATTTACTTGTCTGTGCCTAAGTAGTTTATTTGTGATATTTAGAGTCAGCTGACTTTCCCAACTTCTACCTAAGTCAGGGGTTGTTAACTAAGGTTCTGTGGATAGATTTCAGGCAGTTTGTAGTTTGGATGGGAAAAAATAATACTTCCTCTTCCCCCCTGCCCCCTTAACTTCTAAATGAAATGTAGCGTTTCCTTCTGTTACAAACTTAAAAAATTCTGAGAATTGTCTATAGGTTTGATTGGCTTGCCAGAGGGTTCATGACACAGAAAAAGTTATAAACTCCTCACCTAATCCTACATGCCTTTATTCTATAATCCAGCCCATTTTACAGAGAAGGAAACAGTCCCAGAGAGAACATTAAAAAAAAAGTGGTAGCGGTAGATGCCAAACCTCCTGACCCTCCCTGTCCATATTTGGGGAGGGTGAGGCACTATGCCAAGTAGGTGAAACTAGATGAACATGAAGTACATTCAGGTGTCACTTAACAAGTGGGCTAAAGTGAGGCCTTGTATCCAGTAGGTATTAATAAGAGAAAAGATTTTTGGAGCCATGTTGTAGTGGTTGCCAGCTATGGAGAGCCATTAAAGGTTTCTTTGCTCTAGAATGACTTGATCAGAGATGTCTATCAGTCGGTCAACTAGCATTTATTAAGTGTTAAATTGTGCTAAGTACTAGGAATATAGATTCAAGTAGAAAGACCAGCCCTGTCCTCAGGGATCTTACATTCTAATGGGTAGGGGAAGGAAAGAAGCTGAAAGTATTAGGGTGGCAGTGGAAGAGACAGATTTACCCCGGGGAGCATAGTAGAGGAAGTCCAGACTACAGCCTGGAAAGGAGTGAGACATGACTGGACTGAGCATCCCCCTTAAATGGAGGCTATGGGACAAACCATGGTGGTGGAGGGAGGGGCTGCAGGGGTGTATAGTATGTTCAATTTGTGCTTTATGGAAATCATGTGCAAGATTTGTGTTTTGGGAAAATTAATTTGTCAGTGTGTAGAGCAGATAGGAAGGGGGAGATACCAGAGGCAGGAAGGCAGAATATTTCAATATGGCAGTGGTCCAGGTGTGTGGTAATGGCCTGAATTTTTCTCTTCTCTTTATTCTGTTTTCTCCCCCTTCTGCTTTTCTTTTCCTCTTTGTTCTTCTGTATGTCATCACAGTTTAGGACTTGAGTGGGTATTTACAGAATGAAAAAGATTGGCACATATTCTATGAGTATACCAAGAGATAATCAGGAAACGGATTTGTGTGCCTACTATGCATGTGCCAAAATTAAGTGTGCCCCTCATTATTGATAAACTCCTAATCTTCCTAAATACATTGAAACTAATTAAAATATATCACATGGGCACATAACCCTTCATTTTGCTATATTTTTTAAGCAGGTGAGTGCATATATTTTTATAGTGCAGTAATATTTAGGGTCATGAAAAATTGGTTACCACTAGTGCAGATGTGTGTATGTTCATCTTATTTTGAAATAGACAAAAAATGTTGCATTTCCAAGATTATCAGTCAAGAGGTTGACAATTTTCAGGTCCAGCAGGATTGTGACATTCCTGATTTAGCTGTTTTGATGGCATTTGGAAGGGAATGTTTACCATAAAAGGTGTGTGGAATCTTCATGATTCGTACCTAAGATTATAGATTTAGAGCCGGAGGGAACCATCCCTTCATTTTACAAAGAAGGAAACTGAGATCTAGGAAAGGGAAGTGACTAATTCAGAGTATCTAACTCAAAGTGAAAATGTTAAAGGAAATTAAAATGTTAAAGGTAAAGTAGATAATGGCCACTTTCATGCTCAGCTTCAATCTTCACATTTCTGATTTCAACCATATATATGCATTTTTAACCATATTCATTAGAGGATTAAAAGGATATATTGGTCTGGGGAACAAAAACGGGGAGTAGGATTTATAGTGAAAAGAATGTTGGATTTGGAGTTGTGTGAGACCTGATTTGTATCAAATTGTATGACCTGGGACAAGTCACTCAGATTTCTGAGCTTTAATTCACTCATCTGTAAAATGGGGATATTAATGCTAACAATCCCTTTATCACAAAGTTATTGTGAGGAGAATACCTGGTAATCCTTAAAACACTGAAAATGTCAACTGATAGTTTCAGTTATAGCAACAATGACAGCATTTAACATTTTTTGGATGCCTTACTGGCATCAAGGCCCAGGCTTCTGTGACCCTCCCTAAATAGAATAGATTCCTAATCTAGTACTTTGTATTCTTCTATACTTAAACTTTGATACATGAATAGATCTACAATTTCACTGATGCAAATACTCCTTCCAAATGTGCAGATAGCTACTCATTTACACCCTTTTGTTTTGTACCATTCTTGTCTGGGGCTTTTCGTGAATCCTTCATAAAGGATCCATCTTCTAGCTAGCATTTATATAGAATCTACTATGTGCTAGGCACTGCGCTTTACAGATTCTCATTTGATTCTCACAATGATCCTGGGAGGTAGGTGCTTTTATTGTCCCCATTTTACAGGTGATGAAGCTCAGACAGACAGGTAAAGTGACTTGCCCAGGGTCACACAGCTAGTAAGTGACTGAGGCTGGATTTCAATCTAGGTCTTCCTGCCGCCAGGTCCTATGCCATCTAGCTGCCTTATGTGCCAGGAACTGAAATTTAGCATTTCCTTCTGTTATTTAAAACCTTTTTGAGAAGGGGTCCGTAGGTTTCACCAGACTGCCAGAGGGACACAGAAAAGGCTAAGAACTTCTGATCTGGAGCTCAAAGGGATCTCAGAAGTCATTTAATTTATTTTACAGATGAACAAACTAAGACCTCAGAGGGCAGGTCACACACAGGTAGAAAACAGTTAGTAATTAAATCCTAGTTTGTAGACTCCAGATCCAATTTTCTTTCCACTCATTGATCTATTGTATACCAAGCTGGTCAGTAACATTTGCCCTGCCGGGATTCTTATATGTATGTCCATTTTAGATTATGGACCCCTACTGACAGGGCAGAGATCCAGGAATCATATATGTGACACATTTGCGTATAGGCACTACTTCCAAGTTTTGGACTAATGACAGCGAGGGCTGTTCAGGAGATTAGTGCAACAGAATACAGAAGAGAGTTGTTTAGGCTTCAAATCTTCTTAGAGGCACTCGTTTTAAAAATGGCTTTCTTATAGACATCTAGAATGTTTCTAGAAATACTCAGTGTGGAATTACTTGAACACAATGAATTTTAGCAAGTGTATGAATGGTCAATTTTTGTGTTTTTAGAAGTACAATTGGAAAGAATATTGCAAAGGACCTGGTATATCTTTAAACTTTATGTCAAGGTGACTTGAGATAAACAGACTACAGAATGAAGATAAAAGATTAAAGACCCAAGCTCACTTCTGAGGAACTAATGTTATAAATTTTTGGCTACAATATTATTTATAACTATTCAGTTCCATTCTTTATCAATTACCTGTTGAATATGTGGTCAGAGGCTCCTTGCTTTACTTAGCATGATCATAGCATCAGAGAATTTAGAATTGGAAGACACCTTAGAGATAATCTAGTTCAACCCTCTCAGTGATTAAATGTGTAGACCTGGGACTTAAATATATTTCTTCTCAATTCTTAAGTCATGGAAAAAGGACACATTTGTAACTATAGTAGGTGAAGAAAACTAGAGAGGCAGTTCGATAGAGTGGGAGGAACCACCACCAAGTTAGCAGACTTGAATTTTAATATTAGTTCTATGAATGGCATACAAGTCACTTTGGCTACACACCTCAGTTTTCTTGTGTATCAAAAAATTGATACTAATTGTTTCCATACCTACCAAATTTGATGTGAGTAAAGCGCTCTAGGATCTGGAGATGAAAGCTGCTTTAGAAACTATTTAGTTCTACTTTTTCATTTTACAGATGATGAAACTAAAGTCCAAGGGGAGTTAAGTGACTTGCTCAGGGTCACACAGGTAATGGGGAGAAGAACCACAATCTGAATCCCTTTGCATTGCCAGCACATTGCACTGCACTTGCATCAGGGTTGGGGGTTGGGTGGGTGGTGCTGGTGATAATGGCGGTAGTAGTGGTTATAAAGCTGTGTATTTTTTTAAATTAACTTTTTCATTTCTGGTATGTCCCTCTTTCTACCTCCTACCCAGTGAGCCATCCCTTGTAACAGAAAATAAAAAAGAAAAGGGGAAAAAAACCACTTCAGTGAAACTAATCAACATAATTAACATAGTCTTATCCCTTATTTTGTCTTGGTGATAACAAACTTGACCATTTTCTGTTGTTTTTTTCCATTCACATCATTGAATGCCATGTGCCAGTACTTAGATTGTGTGGATAAATGATACTCTCCACCAGTGAGAGTATGAAGAGGAGGAGGAGCCTCAGCAGGTCAGTAGGTGGGAGAGAAACCAGAAAGATAATCCACCTGGTAGGCCAGAGGGTGCTGGAATACCCCCAGGTGTTTCCTGGAATGACACTGCTTGGCTTTACCTGTAATAGTAGTTGACTTTGGGCATATTAGAATTAGGGTCATAATAAGCCAAGGTTTGAGTTAAAATGAAAATGTTTTCTCCAAATCCCCTTTTCTGTCCTTTGCAGGATAAAGAGCTCCTTTAGTTCCTGTTGTGAGCACTGTTGTTGGTTTTGTGTGTTCATTTTCTTTGTCTCAGACCTCTCTTGGAAGCAAACGTGTTGAGGTTTTTCTGTCAGAGAGACTGTCTGGTGTCAGGCTTTGTTGGGTTTTTTATAAAGGAAATCAGAGTGTATTGGATATGACCTGCATAGTGAGCTTTACAGCATGACCCAAGAAGATGAACATGCTATCTTGTATGAGTTTAGTGTAATTCTTGAGGTAATTTCCTTATCAGTGGCAGCCTGACAAATCCATAAAAAGCAACAAACACAAATGAGACTATTACAGGGAAACATAACTAAACCAAGTGCGGACCTGCTACTGATGTGAATGGTCTAAAAGTGGAGCTGTGTTAAGAAATGTGCTTGGGGGTTTTTCCCCAGTCTACATTAGTAAACCATAAAGAGCAAGACTGTCTAAATTACTGGAAATTGAAACTGTAAAGTAGCAGAAAATAGGTCCAATTCCACTTTCTCAACTTCTTTTTCCATTATCTCAGCATTCCAGATGCAATGTGAAATGTGTGATAGCGTCTCTGTTCAGCGCACAAACACAGCGGAGCCAGCAGTGGCAGTACCAGTTTTCTAAAGTTCTTGGGTTCCAATAAGCCAGCACAGTGGGAGAAAAAATCTCATTTCCTATCAAAGTTGCTCTTATTAAATGACTCTTGTTATGATAAAGAAAATTCTCTCTGTGCTATTCATTGTCCTCTTAATGTAATATTTAAAACTAGTCACTTGCAAAGTTTCTTTTCTCTCTCCTTTGAACATCCAGAGTCCTTGTTCTGTTGGCTCCATTTGGCAGGTGCCTTGTGCCTTGTGTGTCAGACGTAACACGTAGTTGTCGACCAAAAGGGATACTGGTCCAACCCCTCATCTTACAGGTGAGAAAAAAGGCCCAGAGAGAGGCAAGGATTTTTCAAATTCATTTTCTTGTTTGCCTTTAAAAAATGAGAAACATACACACTCAATAAAGTGAGAATTTCTATGTCCAAGGGGGAAACAATAGGCAACAAGCATTGACTAAGTTCTCACTCTGTGCCAGGCACGCTGCTAGAGGAAACGATTATCATACACAGAACTAAAGCTCTTGTTTTCTGTGAGTCTCTCATTTAGATAGTCCAGAGATCCAAAACAGTTTCTTCCTTGTGCTCCTCAGCAGCTTATGGTGTCTTTTTTTTTATGTCTAAGTCATGTATCCATTTAGAGTTTTTACAGAGAGATGTTGGTCTGTACCCAACTTCTACCAAACTGCTTTCCAGTTTTCTCAAGTTTTTGTCATTTCTTTTTTTTTTCGACATTTTATGTTTTTTATTTATTTTCAGTGTTCTACAATCACTACCATATAACTTAGATTTTTTCCCCTTCTCCCCGCTCCCTCCCCGAGACGGCATACAATTTTATGTAGGTTCTACACAGACATTCCTATTAAATACATTTTCACCCTAGTTAGGTTGTGTATAAGAATTAAAATGAATGGGAGAAATCATGTAACAAACTATAATGTAACACAAAAGAAAATGATCTGCTACATTCTGTGATTGAATTCCATAGTTCTGTCTCTGGATGTGGAAGGCATTTTGCCTCAAGAGTCCATTGGGAATTTTTTAGGTCCTTGCATTGCT
>CM053775.1:17252184-17279250 GCA_028658325.1 Potorous gilbertii
TATTAAATACATTTTCACCCTAGTTAGGTTGTGTATAAGAATTAAAATGAATGGGAGAAATCATGTAACAAACTATAATGTAACACAAAAGAAAATGATCTGCTACATTCTGTGATTGAATTCCATAGTTCTGTCTCTGGATGTGGAAGGCATTTTGCCTCAAGAGTCCATTGGGAATTTTTTAGGTCCTTGCATTGCTGTGAAGGGCCAAGTCTACCAGAAAAATTCCTTGCACACTGTGGTTGTTGCTGTGTACAAATTTTCCTGGTTCACCTCCTTTCACTCAGCATCAGTTCATATAAGTCTTTCCAGGCCTCTCTGAAGTCTTCCCGTTCATCATTTCCTATAGCACAGTAGTCTTCCATTACATTCATATACCACAACTTGTTCAGCCATTCTCCAGTTGATGGGCATGCCCTTGATTTCCAGTTTTTGGCCACCACAAAGAGAGCTGCTATAAATATTTTTGTACATATGGGACCCTTTCCCATTTTTATGATCTCTTGGGGATACAGTCCTAGAAATGGTATTGCTGGGTGCGTTTTTGTCATTTCTTATGGCCCAATAATGTTACATTGTATTGGTACACCGCGATTTGTTCAGCTATCCCCCAATTGATGGGCACCTCCTCAGTTTTTAGTCCCTACAGAAAGAACTGCTATAAATATTTTTGTACATGCATACTGTTCCTTTTTCTCTTTCTTTGATCTCACTGGGATATAGGCTGAGTTAGTGGTAGCACTTGATTAAAGGGTGTACAGAGTTTAGTAACTCTTGGCATAGTTCTAAATTGCTTTCCAGAATGACTGGGCCATATGAAATCCCCCCCAACAGGACATTAGTGTGTCTATATATGTTCCCTCATCTCCCTCTTATATCATCTTTGTTAGTCTTATAGATATGAAGTGGAACTTCAGAGTTGCTTTAATTTGCCTTTCTCTTACTATTAACGATTTTAGCTCAGTTCTCTTCCTTGAGAACTAGAGAACTAGAGAACCATTCACATCACTGAATGCCATGTACCAATACTTAGATTGTGTGGATAAATGATACTCTCCACCAGTGAGAGTATGAAGAGGAGGAGGAGCCTCAGAAGGTCGGTAGGTGGAAGAGAAACCAGAAAGATGATCCACCTGGTAGGCCAGAGGGTGCTGGAATACCCCCAGATGTTTCCTGGAATGACACTGCTTGGCTTTACCTGTAATAGTAGTTGACTTTGGGCATATTAGAATTAGGGTCATAATAAGCTGTAGTCAGTTCAGCTAGTAAGTATCAGGGAATGCAATTGACTGAGGGATTTTGAGGAGTTCCCCTGTCTTTCCCTCCAGATTTCTTTTGTTGCTCCATTAGCAACAAGGGATCTTTGACTTTCCCATGTTGACAATATGAAAAAAGTGTGCAGATTTTCATGAAAGCAGAAAAAAAAAGAGATATGTACAAATCTCCCGTTCAGCCTTTTGAAACAACAAGGCTTTTTCCTGCCTGTGATAAAACACTAAGGGGAGTGTGGAGGTGGGGGTACACATTTTCAGCCGAGGGATTTCTTTTATCCTTCAGTAATGGCAATTGTCAGAGATTTGAGTGAACTGGCAAAAAAAAAATCCTTTTCTATTAGTCTTTTGGGAATAAAGGTGCTTAGATCTAGCTTTTTAATAGGAATGGTTTCTGTTGGTATAGAATTAATGTTATTTTTCCCTTTAATTAGTAAGCCAACAGGCATTTGCTAGGTACTGTGCTAAGCACTGGAGATACAAAGAAAGCCTAAAACAGATTGATTAAGTGCCTGGCATGTGCCTGGGACTATTCTGAGCACTGGGCATGCAAAGAAAGACATAGGATGTGTTCTGCTCTCAATTCACATTCCAAAGGGGCACAAAACATGGACATAACTATGTCCATTTAATCTATCATCACTAAACTTTTCATTTTGTAATCCTACGTATGTTATTGTATGCATTTAAAAACTTTCTGAGGAGTCTGTAGGCTTCACCAGATTTCTGGTGAGATCCATGACACACAGGTTAAGAACCCCTGTAGCTTCATGTAGAAGGTGAGATTTGTGCTGAGTCTTGGAGGAAACTAGGGAAGCTAGTAGTCAGAGGTGATAAAGGAGAGCATTCCATGAAAGTAGGGGAGAGTCAATGCAAAGACAAGGTCAGAAAATAGACTGTCATATGTGAGAAACAAATAAGGAGAAGCTGGTTTAGTTGGATTACAGAGTGTGTGGAGAGGGGCATAAAGTATGAGAAATTGGGAGGTCCAAAGGACTGGGTTGTGAAGGGCTTTAAATTCCAAATAAAGAAGTTTTTATTTGATTCTGGAGGTAACAGGTAGCTGCTGGCATTTGTTGAGTATAGGAGTGACTTGGTCAGATCTGAGCTTTGGGAAAATCACTTTGGCATGTTAGTGGAGGATGGATTTGAGTGAGGAATGAGTTGAAGTAAGAAAAACAATTAGAAATCTAGTGAGATAGTCCAGGCAAGAAGTTATGAATACATTGGACAAAGATGGTGGGAGAATAGGGCACATACACAAAAGAGGTTGTGGAAATAAAAAGATTTGAAAACATTGGATATGTGGAGTAAATGCTAGTAAGGAGTCAGGGATGCCATTGAGTTTGTGAGTCTGGCAGACAGGGGAGATAGATGGTGGTGCTCTCTAGAGTCGTAATAGGGAAGTTGTAAAGAGGGGAGAGTTTTGGGGAAAAGATGAGTTCTGTTTTGCACTTGGTAAGTTTGAGACATGTTCCTTAAGGAACATCCAGTTTGAAACGTCTAGTAAGATAGTTGATAACATTGGACTGGAGCTCAGAGGTTAGAACTATCTCTCTCTCTTTCCCTTTCTCCCTCCATCCCTCTCTCCCTCCCTCTCCCTCCATAATCATTCACTTTGAGGTGACAGTTGAACCCCTGGGAGATCATGTGGACACCAAAGGAGATAGTCTATAAAGGGAGGGGAAAGTAAGGGGGTCCCACAGCAGAGCCTGGGGACATCGTAGTTAGCGGGCATGACTTGAGTAAAGAACCAGCAAGGAAGAGAGAGAAGTAGTGGTCAGACAGGTAAGAAGAGAATGAAGAGAGACTAATGTTCTGAACATTTGGAAATGAGAGAAATTTCTCCTATCTAGGAGAAAAGAGAGTACTGGTAAGGGTGTCAAAAACTCCAGAGAGATTAAGGAGGATGAGAAATGAGAAAAGGCCATTAAATTTGGCATATAAGAGATCATTGAGAGCTTGGGAGAGAGCAGTTTCAGTTGATTGATAAGGTCAGAAGCCAGATTGCTGAGAGTTGAGAGAGGAAAGGAAATGGGGGCACAAATTGTAGATGGTTTTCTCAAGGATTTTAACTGCAGAAAAGCAGTGGAAACAGAGTAATAGCTAGCGGGGATGGACAGATTAAGTAAAGGCATTTTAAGCATAGAGGAGACATGACCTTGTTTGTAGGAAGCAGGGAAAGTGCCCGTAGTTAGGAAGTGATTAAAGATTGGAAGGGGGACGATAATGGGGGCAATCTGCTAACGAAGGTGATGCATCCAGGGTGGATGTAGACAGATTTGCTTTGTCAGGGACAGAGGCCATCTTTTCATGTGAAGAAAATGGGGTATCTGAATTATGTGAGAAGCGGAGGGAAGAAGAGGAAATTCTCAGTAAATGGCTTCATTTTTTTTTAGTGAAGTATGAGACAAGTTTCTCAGCAGAGAGTGGAAAAGGGGTACTTTGAGAAGCCTGAGGAGGTGTGAAAAGGTTGGAAGTAGTCATTGTGCTGAGTGGAAGAGTGGCTCTATTAGGGCAATATATGTCTGCAATGAGGGCCCATGTGAGATCATATAACGTAACTTTGTAGCGGACCCAGTTTGCTTGGTTTCTTAACTTTTTTAAACTCTTTTCAGTATCATATGAGTAGGAGTGAAGGTGGCAGATGGTCAGAGCAACACAAGGCTTAGGTTTGGAAAGATTCAATGGGCCGCAGGACAAGGGGGCTAGGGATTGGGGGGGGGGGTAGAGGATGGTGCACAGGTGAACTGTTTCATAAACAGGTGAGGATAGGGAAGGGAGGAGAGTACAGTTGGTAGGGTCATGGCCTGGGAATCAGCTGAGGGACGGAGAGATTGGAGATCATAGTGAAGACCACAGAATGTTTGTAAGGTGTAGGGAAAGGAGGAATTAACAAAAGCTTTTGATCTAATAAAGGAATTTCAGAGGTAATGAATTTTGAAATGGCATATTTGGGTTATAGCAAGATCATTGTTATGCTAATTGGGGGAAGTTTAGGTAGTATGGAGGAATAAGTTATGAGAATAGAGTACCTTGAAGAATTGGAAAGTTAGGATGGTTGAAGGAGCATCATTATGGATGTTGAAGTGTCCTAGTGTGAGGGCAAGAGCAGTGGTGGAGGGAAAGACTGGGAGCTCATCAAGAAAGAAAGGAGAATGTCCGTGGGGTGGATAGGCAGTGTCTACCAGGATCCAGATTGAGTGGTAAGTATGAGTAGTGTGAACCTCAAAAGAGGAGAGGTTGCAACAGAGTTTACTCATCATGGTTAGGGAGAATTTGTAGATGGAAGTGGGAAGCAAGGGCAGCTAGGTGGCACAGTGGATAGGGTACCAGGTCTGCAGTGAGAAAGACCCTCTTTATGAGTTCAAATCTGGCCTCAGACACTTACTAAGCTGTGTAACCCTGGGCAAGTCACTTAACCCTGTTTGCCTCAGTTTCCTCATCTGTAAAATGAGCTGGAGAAGGAAATGCAAACCACTCCTGTATCTTAGCCAAGGAAAGCCTAAACAGGATCACAAAGAATTGGACACAACTTAATACAGCTGAACCAAAAAAGAGGGAGGAGTATTCCTACCTTTTTCAGTCAATGAGTCAGCTGGAAGAAGATGATATTTTAATTAGCTACATTAATTAATATTCTAGTTTTTGTGTTGATCTTGCTGGAATTTATTTAGTACATAGCCTTGGTGACCTCCAACCTCCCCACCCCCATGACATTTATCTTCAAATTCTGAATTTTCTTTTCTTTGATTGTCTGTTAAGGTTTAATCAGATAACGAGTGGTGGAAAATTTTCTTTTCTTTGATTGTCTGTTAAGGTTTAATCAGATAACCAGAGTGGTGGGAAACCACAATTAAATGAAGCCTTCTTCAGTGGTGACATAATCAGTGTGTGTGCGTGTGCACATGTGCGTGTGTGCGTGTGCATGCATACACACATATATATGTATGTGTGCACGTGCATACATATACATATGTATATATATGTGTGTGTGTGTGTATATATGTGTATGTATGTATGTATAGGAGGGAAGAGAAGAAATACTAGGCTTCTACTCCTCTACAAAGGAAGTTTCCTTGTAGGACCAGTCTGGTGGTGGTGGTGATGGTGGTGATGATGATGATGATGATGATGGTGATGATGGTGATGATGATGATGATGATGGTGGTGATGGTGGTGATGATGGTGATGGTGATGATGATGATGATGGTGATGGTGATGATGATGATGATGGTGGTGATGATGATGGTGATGATGATGATGGTGATGGTGATGGTGGTGATGATGGTGATGATGGTAATGGTGATGATGATGGTGATGGTGGTGATGATGGTGATGGTGGTGATGATGGTGATGGTGGTGATGATGGTGATGATGGTGATGGTGATGATGATGATGATGGTGATGATAGTGATGATGGTAATGGTGATGGTGATGATGATGGTGATGATGGTGATGATGATGGTGGTGATGATGATGATGATGATGCTGATGGTGATGGTGATGGCGGCGGTGGTGGTGGTGGTATTAATAGCATTTATGTAGTACTTTAAGGTTTATAAATATTGTCATTTTATTGTCAGAATAATGCTGAGAGGTGGATGCTATTGTTATCCTCATTTTACAGATTTAACTAAGCAGACAGAGGTGAAGTCACTTAATCAGGGTAGCATAGCTACTGTCTGAGTTTGGATTAGAACTCAGGTCTTTCTGACTCCAGGGCCAATGCTCTATCTACTATGCTGTTATATGCCTCCAATATAGTTTCAAAATGTAATTTTAGGACTAGGTTTTAGGAAAGTAATTTAGTCAGTGGGGTTTCCAGTATATGTATTTATGAACAGATTCCTGGCAGACAACACCAACATGAGATGATGTCCCTTAGAAACTTGAATATTAGAATAGGTATTAGAAATGTTCTAATTGGTAAAGGTGTTGAAAGAGGTAATAGAAAAGTTCCCTTTGGGTCATGTTATAGTAACAGATGTTAGAACCATGTGTGGAAGCAGGTATAAAAACTATTTCATTTGGGTCATTAAAACTGTTCCATAAAGGCCACACATGGAAGCATGTAAAAAAAAGTTCAAATTAGTACTCTTGTGGAAGAACACATTTGAAGAGTTTTATTTTGATCATGTATGGTATGTGTATGGAAGCAGGTATTCCACTTGTCCCAATTGGATCATGCATGGGATGTGTGGATACAGGTGTTCAAGCTCTTCCAATTGGGTTATATGTTGAAGCATTAGAATAGTTCCAACTTGGCCATCTCTGGAAGCCGTTATTAGAACTGATCCATGGGGCCATATTTGGAAGCAAGTATTAGAAGTGTTTTAATTGGTCTTTTTGAAGAAGAACATATTAGAACAGTACCATTTTGGACATGTTGAAGCAGGGATTAACAATTGTACTAGTTGTGATATGTGTGCAAGCAGAAGTTAGAACTCTTCTAATGGACTGTGTATGGAAGCACATATTGGAAGAGTTCTGTTTGGGCCATGTGTGAAAGCAGATATTAGAAATGTTTCATTGGGTTCTTTGGTGGAAGAACATATAGATCACTTCCATTTGGGCAACATGTGGAAGCCAGTATTAGACCAGTTCCATTTGGGCCGTGTCTGGAAGCAGGTATTAGAATTGTTACTATTTGACTGTGTTTCCACTTACATATAGACATATTTTAACATTCATTTTTTAAAAAAGGTTTTGAATGACACATTTTCTCCCTTCTTGTCTTCCCCCCATCTCTAAGATGGTAAGCAATTTAATATAGGTTGTATATAGGCAATTATGTAAAACATTTCCATATTAGTCATGTTGTGAAAAAAGAAACAGACCATAAGAAAAAAACCGTGTAAAAATAAAGTGAAAATAATATTCTTTGATCTGCATCCAGACTCCATCAATTCTTTCTCTTGCTGTGAATAGTATTTTGCTCATGAGTCCTTTGGAATTGTCTTGGATCATTGTATTGCTGAGAAGAGCTAAGTCGTTCATAGTTGATCATCATACAGTGTTGCTGTTACGTTGTACATTGTTCTTTCTGGTTCTGTTCACTTCACTTTGGATCAGTTCATGTAAGTCTAGTTTTCTTGCTTGTCATTTCTTATATAGCACAGTAGCATTCCATCACAATCATATACCACAACTTGTTCAGCCATTTCCCAATTGATGGGCATCCCCTCAGTTTCTTGTTTGCCACCAGAATAGAGTGACTATAAATATTTTTGTATGTATAGGCCCTTTTCCTTTTAGTTTTTTAAATTTATTTGGGAATGCAGATATAGTAGTGGTATTGCTGAGTCAAAGGGCATGTGTGATTTTATAGCACTTTGGGCATAAGAACAGTTCCATTTAGACCACGTGAAGACAGATTAGAACTGTTCCATTTGAGCAGGTATTTGCAATTGATCCTAATGTGGAAGCAGGTGTTAGAATAGTTTAATTTGGGACAAATGTGAAAGCAGGTATTAGATCTGTTCCAATTAGGTCATGAGTGAAAGAAGGTATTTGGACTGCTCCAGGTGTGCCATGCATGGAAGAATTAGTTCTGTGTGGACCAGGAATGGGCATAGGTGTTAGAAATGTTCCAATTGAACCATACATGGGTGCACATGCTAGAACTGCTCCAATGGGCATGTGTGGAAGAACATATTAGAACTGTTCCAGTTGGGCCTTTTGTGGAAGAATGTATTATAATAATTTCATGTGGACCATGCATGGACGCAGATGTTAGAACTGTTCCATTTGGACCGTGTGTGGACACAGGTGTTAGAGTTGTCCCAGTGGGCTGTTTGCGGATGCAGGTGTTAGAACTGTTCTTTTTACAGCAAGTGTGGAAGCATGTTTTAGAACTGTTCTAATTGGATCATGTATCATGCAGGTTTTAGAATTGTTCCCATTGGGTTATGTGTGGAAGCAGGTATTATAATTGTTCCAGTTACACCATATGTAGAAGTCGTCATTAAATATTTCATTTGGGCCATGTGTGGAAGAAGTTATTGGTAGTATCCTGTTTTGGCCATGCATGGAAGCAGTTATTGGAACTCTTGTATTTGGACCATGTTTAGAAGAAGGTATTAGAACTAATTGTTTTTTCCTCGTTTAAGGAATCATGTATCAGAATTGTTCTAATTGGATCAAGTATAATGGCAGGTATTAGAACTATTCAAATTCGGCCCTTGTGGAAGAAGGTATTAGAATTGTTCCAGCTGGGTCATGCATGGAAGGAGGTGTTAGAAGTGCTGCAATGAAAGCTGAACTTAGAATAGTTCTGACTGACCTTTGTTCGGAAGAAGGTGTTAGATCTGTTCTGTTTGGAACATGAGTGGATACAGATATAGATACTGTTGGACTATGTGCAGAAACAGGTGCTAGAACTGTTCTGTTTGGGCCATGTGCAGATGCAAGCATTAGAATCATTCTGTTTGGACCACATACGGAAGAAAGCATCAGGACTGTTCTTTTTTCCCCATGTGAGGAATCATGTTTTAGAACTGTTCTAATTGAGTCTTATGAGAAAGTAGGTATTAGAACTGTTGCAGTTGAACCAGGTGTAGAAATAAGTCTTAGAAGCGTCCAGTTGGGCCATGTGCTGAAACTGGTATTAGACCTTTTTCTTTTGAGCCTTTTGTGGGACCATGTGTTGGAATACTTCCAGTTGATCCAAATGTAGAAGCAGATACTTGAAGTTTCCAAATCATGCCATTTTTAGAAACCTGTGTTAGTATAGTTCCCTTTGGGCCATATCTGTTTGAACTGTTCGATTTGGGACATGTTTGGAAACCTGTGTTCAGACTGTTAGATTTACAGTTCAATTTGGACCATATGTTGATGCTGGCATTAGAACTCTTCATTTGTACTAGGTTTGGAAGTAGATATTAGAACTGTTCCACTTGGGCTGTTTGTGGAAGTCAGGTGTTACATGTTCCCCATGTGAGACATGTAGGTTGCACATTGAATGGAACGCTTTGTCTGGAGCTAGGAAGACCTGAGTTAGAAATTAGCCTCAGAAACTTGCTGTCTCTGTTACCCTGGGCAAGTCACTTAGCCTCTGTCTGTTTCCTTATCTATAAAATGGGTGGATACAATAACATCTACCTCCTAGGCTTGATGTGAGGATCAGAGTTATAAAGTGCCTCGAACTTAGTAAGTGCTAAATAAATGTTAGCTGTGGTTGCTGCTACTACTCCCACCACTACCACTACCGTAGAAATGTGTTGGCTTTGAGTTCATATCCACCCTCTTGTCACTTACCACGTGGCTTAGCTTTCCGGGTTTCCTTTATCCTCCTTTGTAAAATGAAGGAGTTTGACTCTTTAACTGCTAATATCCTGTCCCACTCTAAATCTCTCATTCTATAGTCCCATACTATTTAAGCTTTAATTACGATGTAGTACAATAGTAATTAGTAATGTCATTAAATGTGTCAGATTAATGACTTTATTATAATATTAGTCTGTACATATATGCTCAGCTTTAGTAGTTTGTTGCTCACGTAGCCTTGGATTCTGAACTAGAAGAGAGACGTTAGAGATGATCTAGTTCTGCCTTCTCATTTTACTCGAGGAATCTGAATCCTGTGATGTTTAGTGCCTTGAATAAGGTCACATAGTAGCACATTCTGAGCTGTCTGCTCACATCCTAAAAGAAAGAAAACTGGGGAGAACATTGAATTGAACACCTTTCCTTTTAAACTCTCTTGTCAAGGCAATAGATGTTCTGGATTCCTTTAACCTTTGCCAGTCTTTCCCTTTTCTCCTCATCCTATCCTAGTTTGCCTTTTACTACTCTAGGAGTACTGAAATTGTGAAACCTAGGTTAAGATGTCTTTGTTTTGCTATATCTACAAGCGCCTTTTTTAAAAAAACCAAGCCAGTGTCTGGAGAGTTAGGAATTTAGGTGCAAATTATATCTCTTTTAGACATTAGCCATTTGGATGTAGCTTATGTAATCGTGGGTTTTTTGTTTTGAAATTTTCTTTGAGGCTTTAATGTGGTGTTTGATATAGTGAAATGTGTACTTGGACCAGGGTTTTTCGGAAAGGTAATTCATGATCAGCAAATGCTAATGTTTGCATGTGTCTATCTGATAACCTTTCAGAATTATATGCACTATAGATATTTGTAAACATCATTTTGCTCTTTCCAGCTTAAATTCAGAAATGTAGACTGTAGTTGTCTTTTTTATCTCTGTTGCATTAAACAGTTTAATTGTTATAAACTACCAGTAACTGTAGCCTTGTTCTTTGAGCAGGTAACTTCCTAAATTCTATGACCAGTAAGCTTAATGTGAACCCTGAAAACTCAAATTGTAAACAGGATGAAAACATTTGTCTTAGCAACTACTATGGGAGTTTCTTAATGAGATTTTTTACAACAGCTAAATTAAAATGGATATTTAATTTCTTCAACTTGGATTTTTCCTCCACAATACACATTGCAGCCCATCTATGCTTGCCTGCCTCAGACTTCTCTTGTGTCTTCCCATAAGTTTGCCAAAGATGGTCACCCAAAGACCAACACTGTCCATTTGTTATCCCTAGTCTTAATTGTATGAGCAGCTTATTTCTTTTTTTCATCATGTATTTCCCTGATGAATCTTTTATTGTGTTTTGCAAAATTCTTTTGGTTAGTTACATTTTATAGTCTGCTTGCAGCCATCGTGATGTTCATCTCTGGTGTCCTCCAGACTATTAATTTGCAATTTTTTCGAGAGTGTTGTGGTCCATGTCTTGCTGGTAGATAGATGGCAAGATTGCTAGAATAATGGGCCTTGGAAAATAGAGAATATTCTGAGATTAAGTGGATAGTTTGGATTATATTAAATAAGGCTTAGAGCAAACAAAACCAGTGTACCCAAGATTAGAAGGAAAGGAGAAAGCTGGGAATTTTTTTTAATAGCTGATGTCCTTGATAAAGGCCACATTTCTCAACTACATAGAGAGCTGAGTCAAATTTATAAAAATGCAAGTCATTCTCTAATTGATACATGGTCAAAGGATATGACCAGGCAGTTTTCAAATGAAGAAATCAAAGTTATCTATAGTTATATGAAAAGATGCTCTAAATCACTTTTAATTGGAGGAATGCATGTTAAAACAACTCTGAGTTGCCACCTTCAACCTTTCAGATTGGCTAATGTGACAGAAAAGAAAAATGACAAAGGTTGGAGGGGATGTGGGAAAATTGGAACACTAATAATGCACTGCTGGTAGAGTTGTGAACTGAACCAGTCATTGTAGGGGAAAATTTTACTATACCCAGAGGGCAGTCATGCATACCCTTTGACCCACCAATACCACTTCAAGGTCTCTATCCCAAAGAGATATTTTTTTAAAAAGGGAAAAGAGTCCTATTTGTACAAAAATATTTATAGCAACTCTTTTTGTGGTGGCTAAGAATTGGAAATTGTGAGAGGATGTCCATCAATTAGGAATGGCTGAACAAGTTATGGTATATGATTGTGATGGAAGACTATTGTGCGATTATAAGAAATGATAAGCAAGATACTTCCAGAAAAACTTGGAAGACTTACATGAACTGATGCAGAGTAAAGTGAACAGAACCAGGAGAACATTGTACACAGTAACAGCAACATTATGCAATGATTAACTATGATAGACTTAGCTGTATTCTCAGCAATACAATGATCTAAGACAACTCTGAAGGACTTATGATCTAAAATGCTATCTATCCCCAGAGAAAGAACTGATGGGAGTCTGAATATAGATCAAAGCATACTATTTTTCTCTTCATTTTTTTTGAGGGGGTGCCTTTCCCCCCCATAACGTGATTAACATGGAACTACCTTTTACATGATTGCATATGTATGACATGTATATCAAATTGCTTGCCTTGTCAATGAGCATGGAAGGGAAGAATTAGGAACTCAAAATTTTAAAAAATGAAGTTAAAAATTATTTTTACATGTAATTGGGAGAAAAAAATTATTAAGCTTAAAGAAAAAAAGGATGGGCCTTTATTTCTGGAAGTTTAGGTTCATTGATGCTTTGGATTCTCTTAAGGGTAATCTGGCCAACTCTCCCCCTCCTATGTAATTCTGGTCTCTAATAGTTAGCCATTTGTACTCTTTGTCTCAGGTGTACATATTGATGGACTTTGCATCTAATTGCATGTTGTAATCTGAGCAGTAGATGTTCTTCATTTGTGTTATTTTCTCTTTACGAATGGTCAGTTCAAACTTTTTACCCCAACGTTCACCATTTTCCAACCCATACAGAAAAGGAATTACTACTATAGTATGTTCAACAAATCCAATTGAAGATCTCCAGAGAGAGTGAGCTCACTACCTCATGAAGCAGTCCATTCCACTTTGGACCAATCAAATTTTAAGCAAATTTTGCCCAGCATCAAGTCTGAATTCGCCTTTTTGCGACTTAGTTGTGAATGCTTTCTTGGTTACCGTTTTTTGGCCTTAATAAGGCTCTCTTTGGGTTCTTCTTTTCTCCTTCATATGTTAATTGATTCATATTTCATTTTTTACATAAAATCAACATAATTGATGTCAATATCATTTCTAATGCCCATTCTTTTTACATAACATTAATTTGTTTAAGTGGGTTGTATTGTTTCAGTTGCATGCTATATTTTTTTTAGTTTTGTGCTAGTTTTGATTTAAGCTTCCACAAGTTGATCTTAATTACAGACAGCTGATTCAGAGACCACCTCAATATTGAATCTTCCTGTGTATTTAAAATATATTCATTTTCATTTTTTGTGATGTTATATGTTGCTTACTATCCAGTTAGTTTTACCTTAAAGGAAATTGATTAAATATGTGATACCGGTAAAATGCAGTAGAACTGATGTGAGGATGAGAGTAGTGCCTAACTCACAGGAACTTACTGACTTTTTTTTTTCAAGAGGTTATAATATATAAATTTTCTACTTCTTGAATTGTGCCTTTAGTCTTATTTGCAAAGAAGAATTATTGGATGAGGAATTCGGTCCAACAGATTTGTATCAAACACCCACTGTGAGAGGTCCAGATGCTGGCTTCACAGAATTAAAATCCTAGCCCTCAAGGTACTTAGTCAGTAGGGAGATGAAATGTACGCACATATGATACAGGTTGGAATAATAGACATTTATAGCAGAGGTTAAAATAGAGAGGTCTGAGAGATGGATGAAGGAGGGAATTATTGCACCTGAGGGAACTGGGAATTAGCACTGAAGCTGGGTAGTATGTAGGAGCAAAAGAGTTAGTGCTGAAAAGAATCTTTAAGATTTATAGGATCAGAAAATCAGAGGATCATAAAGCCAGGATTTAAATATAGGTATTCGAACTCCAAATTTGGTAATCTTTCTGATATATTCTCTTTATCACAGGCTCATAGATCTAGACCTGGAAGGGACCTATAAAGCCATCTAGTCCACCTGGCAAAGAGTAAAGTAATCAGGAGAATATTTTATATAAGGGCAGCAAAAGAAGAACTCTGAACAGTACATGGTCAGTGCTATCTCCAGAGCACCTGTAATGGAACATATTACCTACTTCCTAAGTGATAAGTAGTGATGGACACAAGGTTCATAGACATTGAATTTTGGATATACGTGGCCACTACATGGATTCGTTTTGCTTGACTATACTGTTTGTTACAAGGGATTTTCTTTCTCTGTTTTTAATTAGAGGGAATGGAATGAGAAGGGTGGTTAGCAATAGTGATTTTTAAAAAGAGGGCTATTTTAACAATAAGATCTGGTCTGCAAATTCCTGACCCAGTGGAGTCTGTTGTTCTTTGCATGGTTAAGTTTCTGTAGATTGCTGCTGGACTTATTCACAATTACCCTGCTGGGAGATTCTGCAGGTTTAGAGTGACTCAACTGGTGGCTCTCTCTGGTTTCTTGCCCAGGTTTATTCCACAGCAGCCTTAGATGTAGAACCAGTGGTCAAGCCAAGTCCCCCTCTTGGGTTCACAGCATTGCAGTCATGCTTGTGGAAGTTGTTCCTTGTTCCTTACACAGTTAGGGCCACTGCTCCCTCATGATCATGACCACTCTTGTCTACCTGTGTCTTGGGGCTAGGTATTGAGCAATAGAGCTGCAAACTGATAGCTGTTTCTGCTGCCAGTGCTAGCGCAGGTGTCTCGTGGGATCGCTTTCTGCTCTAAGTTGGAAAAAAATTGACTCACTGTGACTTTTTGTTGACTTTTTCCAATCAGAATTTGATCTGGTGTTCTTTATTGGTCGTTGTTGTAGGGTAGAATGTAAAAGAGTTAAGACAAAACTGTTAACTCTCATTCTTCCATTAGCTCCACCTGCCATTGATACTTTTTGAAACACTGACAATTTGAGTCTTGGTCATCATGGATGCTGAGGTGAGGCAGCAAGATGGCTCAGTGGATAGAGTCTTGGACCTGGAGTCAGGAAGACTTGAGTTCAAATGTGACCTTAAAAACTTGCTAGCTATGTGACCCAGGACAAGTCACTTAACCTCTATTTGCCTTAATGCTCTGGAGAAGGAAATGGCAAACCACTCCCATATCTTTGTCAAGAAAACCCCATGGACAGCATTGGTGTGCTATGGTCCATGGGGTCACAAAGAGTTGGACATGACTGAATGACTAAACGGTACTGATACTGGTCATTCTTTCTGCTATCTTAAGAGTTCAGTTTTGAAAAGCATCTAAGATCAATGCATGATTTGCTCAGAAAATAATTTTTTTATTGTTTTCCTGATTGAAATCTGTTGTTTGTCCTTTGTTTTAGAAGAGGATCGGTGACACCATGGGGTGATGTCTTGACTTGCAAGTGAATTGGTTCAAATGAGGCAGAGTTGTGTAAGGTCCTCCTCAGCCTCATTCTTTCTTCCAGAGTCATTGAAGTCTAGTGGCAAGATAAAAATCAAGGTGACTGGTGATTGCCTGGGATGCAGTGGATGACCTTGATGTCTTCAGTGCCTCACCAAGCTCTAAGCTCCATGTTGCTTGCTTCAGCTACCTTCATGACTGGTGGAACAAATTGTTCTCATCTGCCCATTACGGGGGAAATCTTCACACTGCTTGGTGTGGACATCTCTCTAACTCTTAGATGGGTTTGAGGTCTCTTGGTTACCTTCAATCTGACAAATGTAAAGATTTAAGGTTTTTGGACAAGAATTTGCTGTTTGCTAAAAATTGTTGGAAAAACCAGAAAGCTGTTTGGCAGAAAATAGGTATAGTCCAGTATCTTACATCATTTACCAAGAATGGATACATGGCCTAGATAAAAAGGAAGATATTGTAAGTAAGTAAATAAGAACCTGGAGCATATTACCTATTAGTCTTATGACTAGGAGAATAATTTATCAATAAACAGTAGAGAACGTTGTGAGGTGTAAAATGATTGATTTTGATTACTTCAAGTTAAAATGATTTTGTACAAACAAAACTGATGTAGCCAAGACTAGAAGGAAAGCAGAAAATTTGGGGAAAATTTTATAGACAATTTTTCAGATAAAGGTCATATCTCAGATGTATAGAAAACTTTGTCATTTATAAGAATATGAGTCATTCCCCAATTAATAAATGGTCAAAAGATATAGTTTTTTATACAGAAATCCAAGCTGTATGTGGTGATATGAAAAAATGTTCTAAATTATTATTGATCAGAAAAGTACAAATCAAAAGAACTTTTGAGAAATCATGTCACACCTATTAGATTGGCTAAAATGATAGAAGAGGAAAATGACCAATGTTGGAAAGTTTGTGGAAAAATTGGGATGCTAAGAAATGCATTGTAGGTGGAATGGTGAACTGATCCGACCATCTGGAGAGCAATCTGGAATTATGCCCAATGGGTTATACAACTTGACCCAGCAATACTGCTATTAGGTCTGTTTCCCAAGGTGATTAGGGAAAAAGGAAAAAACCCTACGTATTCTGAATATTTATAGCATCTCTCTTTGTGGTGGCAAAAAACTATGAGGAGATGCCTGTCAGTTGGAGGATGACTTCAGAAGTTGTGGTATATGACTGTGATGAAATATTGCTACACTGTAAGAAAGGACGAGCAAGTAGATTTAGAAAAAACAGGGAAGGACTTAGATGAAATAATGATGATTGAAATGAGCAGAACCAAGAGAACACTGTATATACTATCTACGACAATATCAATATTGTTTCAAGAATGACTGTAAATGACTGTCCTCAAATCAAATGCCAAGGACTTCCTCATGAAGGAACATGCTATCTGTTCTGATAGAGAAAGAACTGATAAATACAAGTATAAATTTAAAAAAGAGGGATGACTGTCTAGGGTAGTGGGAAGGAATATGTTTGGAAATGAATGAATGGCAAAAGCCATCTTGGCAAGTCCTCACACCAGAGGTGTCAGTCTTCCCTTAACGCCTCATATACCCCAGATTGAAATTTGTCAGCTAGTTAAATGGTAATGCTGAGCAAAGCCAGTAGGAGTAGGAGTAGGAGTAGTAGTTTGTTGTTGTCATTGCTGTGGAGTCATTTCAGTTGTGTCTGACTCTTCATGACCCCATTTGGGGTTTTCTTGGTAAAGGTGCTGGAGTGGTTTGGCATTTCCTTCTCCAGTTCATTTTGCATATGGGGAAACTGAGGCAAACAGGGTGACATGGCTTGCCTAGAATCACACAGCTAGGAAGTGTCAGAGGCCAGACTTGAGCTTGGGAAGATGACTCTTGTTCCTGCCTCCAGGCCCAGCCTCTATCCATTGTGCCATCTTAGCTGACCCAGTAGTAACAGTAGCTAGCTTTTATATAGTGCTTTAAAGTTAGCAAAGTATTTTATAAATATTGTCTCCTTTGATCCTCAGAACAATCCTGGGAGGGAGGTGCTGTTGTTATCCAAGAAAACAGAGGCAAACAAGTTTAATGACTTCCCCATGAAGTCAGTTCTTCCTAACTTCAAGTCCGGCACGCTACCTATTGTGCTCCCTTGTTATCTACTATAATGAGAAATCGTTATTTTTTGACATGCCATTATATAAAGTTAGCATTCAGAAATTATGATTAAGAAATAAACGTGGGAAAACATTAATAATGGCACATCTTTTACAGATCATAGCCCAATAATAATAAAACATAAGCAAAAGTGCCGGCCTCAGTGGAGACTTGAGTCGGAGAACAAATTACAGAACCAGTAATGCGACATTGTACCACAATGTCAGGGATGTAGCGAAAGTGGTCTTTATGGGAAAAGAGCATCTCTGATCACAGAAATTGCCAAAATAGAAAAACAGGGGATTAATGTTGTAAATATACATCTTCCAAATTAGGTCTAACTGTGGATTGTTGAAGATGCTGTCAGACTTTCTTGAGATGCCTTAGTTTTATTAAACCATTTCCCCTCTTTTTCTCTTGATTCTAAGGCCTGAGAAGGGCACAGGGATGGGATACACTGGGAAATGTTGGTGACATAAAAGCTAACGCTATCAATAAAACTATAAGCAATTTTAAAAATCAGTAAATAAGCACAAATGAGGAAATCTTGAAAAATAGAAGAGAAATAGTTAAATTGGCAAATAAAAATATAAGACTGATAAAACTCAAAGTAAACTAAAAGCTGTTTCTTTGAAAAAACCTAACAAAGTTGGTAAACATTTTGCTAACCTGATCACAAAGAAGTTGGAGGCAGAAATTGTGATTATGGCCAGAGCAGAAAGGGACATAAAGGTAACAAACGCTAAAGAACCACAGTAATATGTTAGAACCAAAGGAGGTGACTTGGGACCTCCCAAAGTGGCCACCTTGGAGGGAGCTGCTTCATAAGCACGTACTCTTGGGAGCTTTTAATGACTGAAGTCATTGTTTTACTCAAGACCAACTTTCTGTTTATCTTTTACACTATTTTACCAAATTTACCAAAGTACTACCAAACTAAAATCATTTGTGACTTTCATTTTGTATTGCTTTCTGGAAAATAAAGGAAATAATTCTTGAAACATTGAACATCGACCACTTGTTATGTTTTTCTCCCTTGAACAGATTTCTGATACGGTCAGACAAACTTCATGGAGTCATTTTGGTGCCTACCATTCAAGAAACTTATTTGAGTTTACAAAGGTAAGATTAACCAATCTTTTCTGCTTTGTTACAGCTAGGGGAAAAAGTGCAAGTCCTTAGAGTGTTTTCTAATTTATGCTGCATATTTTACATCTCATATAATTTCCCTTTTCATGTTTTCTAACTACTTGTGAGATGAATAGGAAGTTACATTTCTGCCCCTAGGAATGGAGAAAAAAAATCGGCACTGAAATATTGTGTATATGTGTGTGTGTGCATGTGTATAAACCATATCCCCCCTCCCCTTTTTAACCCTTGAGAAATATTGCTGAATTTCTCAAAATCAGTGCCAACTACAATAACATGTTCTGAAAGCTTTTATAAATGTAATGGCAGTTTGTTGACACTCAAATTTATCCTGGTGGTTTATATGTGATATATGGAATGCAGTGAGTTTTTTAAGTGACGGATGCTTCTTTCAAAGATTCCTGCTTAGCAGAATGCCGGGGAGCCTACAATGTGTTAAAATCCACACAAGCTGCTGAGTTTACATCTTGGTTTCACTCATCAGTAAATGAAAGGCAATTTGAGACAATTGCTACTGCTTTTAAAAAGACAGAGGTGAACCTTCTGGATGGGAAGGAGCTCCTCAAATTGGAAGCTAATCCAAATTCTAACTCCTTTACTTTTTAAGCTGGTGTTTAAAAAGAAGACCTCTTTTATAACTAAATTGTTTGAGGCCCTGCTATGTTATTTCATTCTCTGCCCTTAGCCTTTTATGAAGGTCAAGTTGACCTTGGGTGTTCATTTGAACCTGTAACATCAATTGTTACCTCTGCTTTCAGGGAAAATTGGTTTTTCTAGGGGACTTAGGTGAAAAATCTCTTCTGTATTTTCCATTTATAAAACACCCTAATTTTGATCCAAAAACCAGCAACTAATTTTGAGTAATAGCTTCTTGTTGGTTTCAACTCCTGAGAATAGAGAGGGTCTTCTTTCATAGATTGATTTAAAGCTGATGCTATGGTGCTATCTTTATGTGGATTTGTGTTTGCAAAGCACTTTACTCTGATTAATGAATTATTGATAATTGTGGCTACTGCAGAGGCATAATTAATTTCATGTCTTTCGTGAAGCCTTCTTGGTTGTGACAATGTTTTCTTTTTAAACATTGAAACAACAAGACTGACTTTTGACTGTGTCTCATGTTTTCCCCCGATGCTTTATTTTTGTATTTTCTAATCAGAGGAACACTTTTTATTTCATTGGTGTTTGGCCCCATGCACCTTCTTCCCCCTCACCTCCCTTTAATGTTTTATAATAGGCAGGAAAGTGCCTTACTGATTCACAAGTGTTACTGAGAAGTTTGTGCATCTGTCTTTCTTTTTCAACTTAAAGTTCTTCATTATATGTGTGGATGGATAATGAAAAGATCACTGGATTTGGAACCCAAAGACCTGGCTTTGAGTTTGAGCTCTACTCATTATTAGGTCATTAGACCTTAGGCAAGTCACTTCTCTTGGACTTCAGTTTTTCCAGCCTCACAAGGGTTTTATGGAATTGTTACGAGGAAAATTCTGCAAACCTCCAAGGCCTGTTATTTTTCTTAGTATATAGAAATACAAAGTTCAATTCGTGTTTAAGAAGCTTGTGATCATTTAGGGAACAGTAATGACCGGCAGTATGACTTAGTCTAACGTATGCAGGCTTTCAAATCAGAGACTGATACTTAGCATCTTTGTGACCCTACCTCCTCTGGGTCCCACTTTTCTTATCTTTAAATGAGAGGGTTAGACTAGATGATGGCTAAGTGCCCTTTCAATTTTAAATTCTGTGATCCTGAAACAGGGGAAAGTAATTGATGCTAAATCAGATATACTCTGTGTAAAGGAAGAAATTCACTTGAAGAGTAGAATGCAGTCAGTGGCCATGTATCTTGTTAAAGTTTGCTTACCAATTGGGACATGCTGAATCAGCTTTACTGTAGTGGGAAAAGGCTTCATGAGAGACATTACAAGTCACATACTTTTTGCACATCTTAGTTTCTCATAGGACATAGAACTAGAAAGGACCTTAGAACTGATCTTAAGAAAGAGAAAAGTGAGACCCAGAAAAGAGAAAGGCAGGGCCCAAGGTCATAGGAGCATAGATTTAAAGCTGGAAGAGACCTTAGAGCTCATCTAATCCAACCTCTTTATAATTGAGGAAACTGAGGTCCCAAGAGACTAAGTGTCACAGCGAAGGTCAAATGTTTATAAAAGGTCAGAGCACGACTTCCAACCCATGTCCTGTAACTGACTATCCAGGGCTCTTTCTATTGTATCTTGGTTCCTCCTTGAATAAGCATGTTTTAAACCTCAGCCAGTGGTTCTCTTATTTTAAGCAGTATACTCCTACAAAGAAAATCCCATTAAAATTAAGGGCCGAGGACTTTGTTTTGTTATAGCGAATTTTTGTTCAAATGAATTTATTACTAGAAATATTTGTATATCGCAGTAGGACTTCTTGATTAAACACAGTGAACATCCAGCCTCTCCTGTAACAACTTACTGTGCAAAAGAAACACACATAATTTAGCCAACAGAAAACCTCTTCTTGTCTTCTGAATGATGTTGTACTTTGCTTTGGAGGGCATTTGGGGGATATTTGAGGATGGGAAGAGGAGAGGGGATTTGGGAGAATTTCAGAAATAATTGCTAGAATAGTAGAAGTATAAACAGCTCAGCGGTTATCCTCCGTACTACATACAATCACCTGGAAGCATTTGAGCGCTGTGTTAGAGAAAGTAGGTATTAACATAGATAGAAAGCATAGAAAACGTGGTTAATTGTTTATTATTGTCATCTTTATTTTTTAATTATAATTGCTTATTATTAATAGATCCTTTAAGATGATGAACAGTTTTCTAAGGTGTCCTCTTTATTGTGCAAGCCTTGGAAAGCCTCTGAACTTGAATCAAATTCCATTTAATAATAATCTTTTCACTAGGATATCCAAGCCAGCTTCTAGGATGGGTTTCTTTAAGCGTTTATGAAACAGGAGATTGTTGAATAACTCAGCCACTGATTGGTGTCATATTCACCCAGGCTTGCCAGGTGTGGCCCTTGATAGAAAAGAGAACGTGTTGGCACGGTCATGCAGGAGGAGGACTTCATACAGATCCAAAAGAAGGGGTAAGAGGAAGTCAATAAATGTTGCTGGGAATTCCAGTTCATGTTTCTCTTTATATATAAGATGCATATTGAAGATCTTTTATACTATTTCTGTACTAGAAAAATATGGCTGGTCCAGTTAATTATAGTTTTTGATATTTGTTGTCTGGATAAGACCTTAGTATCAGTTGACGGTCCATATGTTTTCAACTTAAAACTTTCGAGTTTTGTAATATCACTTCAGTGGTGGTTATTGAACCCAGTCTTGTCAGTGAGGTGGTTAATTCGTCATAACATATTCAGGTAAGGTTTGTGACATGGTTTTTTCCCCTGGTCAGTTTGCTTTGAAGCCTAACATGATTTTTTTCCCTTCTTTTCCGCGTCTATAAATTTATTTGTGTAGAATGAATTGTAATAATAAGTCATACCTACGCAGCATTTTATGTGATCTAATAGAATAATAGACTTGCATTTAGGATGTGAATTCAAATCCTAGCTCTGCTATTTTGGTGTGACTTGGCCAGCCCCAGGTGCTTTTTCTGTAGAAAGAGGAGGCTGGCCTCGATAATCTCTAAGGATCCTTCTAGGTCTAAATTACATGTTTGGGTTTGGAAAGTGCTTTCTTCACCACAACTCTGTGTGACGTGGGTAGTTTGGTGGTTATTTATCTCCATCTTACAAATGAAGATCCTCAAGTCCAGACTTTTCCAGGGTCATACAACTAAGATGAGGTCACAGAGTAAACGTTTGAATGTTGGTCTCCAGATGGCAAATCCATTTTTCTCCTGCCAGGATCTCCTGAAATCAGATGCTCTATCTTCCATCCCTTTACAATAATGTAGACAATATAAAGCAGTAGCACCCACTGCAATGTTGTGTAGAATCCGGGCTATGAGTGGGGCAGCATTAACATCATGACCTTCATTTCATTTTGGGAAGGTGGAATTTTCACTCCATTTCTTTTGAATAGATTCATACTATCCTAGTAGCGTACAATCTTCTCTTTTCCTTTTATCATCTTTCTCATTCCTTTTCTGTCTCCTTCATCTGGGCCCAGTGTCCTGACAGAACTAGAGCTTTGGCAGTGTTGATGAAAAAGACTGAATTGGAGAATCATTTCCTTGTCTCTCCTCCCAATGCTGTTTGATACTAGTACTATCTTCCTCCTAAGAAGCTATGGGGTTCATCTAGGATGTCGTAGAATGGGAAAAGAGAACCATATGTTAAGTCAATTAAAAAAATCAACAAGCAATGATTATGCACTTAATATGTGCCAGCACTGTACTAAGCACAGGGCATACAAAAAAAGTGGTGAAGATCCCCTCTGCATACTAATGGGAGGAGATAAACTCGGATAGAGGTATATACAGAGTCCATATATTGGTTCCATACAAGAAAAGAACAAAGTAGAGGACAAGATGGTAGCAGTTCGGGTGATCGAAGAAGGCGGCACCTTGAACTGAGTGTTGAAGCAAGCCCTCCATGTTCATCCTTGTAGTGTCCTTATTTATATACATGCCTTAGCTCCCTTTACCTTGGAGGCTCTTGAATTGAATTGAAATGCTCAGTTCTTTATGATTAAAACTAGCAGATAATAGCACCATATTGTTAAGATGCTTTAATAGCAACATATAGTTAAGACTACTCTTACCAATTTATTCTTCATGTAAACATGATGGAATTAGGGTTACAACTTGACATTCTAATTCTGTTTCCATTTCACCATGGAACATGGGGCCGACCAACTTTTCTTTCAGTTGCTAATGATGCCTAAAGTGTTAGTTCCAGCCAGTTTTGAAATTAAAGCCATTTAACCGCAAGAAAAACAACAAAAAATAGGACCCTGTTGGGCTCTTGTTGTGATTGTGTCTGTGGCAACAGGGTGGTGAGGAGAGCTCCTTTCTTACTTTGACAAGTTTGCTCGTGATAAGATTTTAGTGTCTGTTTCTACAGAGTAGTGTAGTTGGATTACAGACTCTCTTAATTAATATAGTCATCAACATTGTAGGTTTTTTCTAACTTTAAAAAAAGTAATCCACCCCACCATAAAGAATGGGAAATTTAAAGACTCTTAGACTTTCTCATTCATATCTCCCCCTTTCTTAAAAGACCTCATTGAATCCATCCATCCTTTCTAGCTCTCATCCTTTATCTCTTCTCCCTTTTGTAGCTAAACTCCTTGTTCAGGTTAATTGTTACCTCCATGTCCTTTCTTCTCTCTATCTTCTTAACTCTTTGTAGTCTGACTCCTACCTCATCATTTAATTGAAACTACTCTCTCCAAAGTTACCATTAATCTCTTAATTGTCAAATCTAATTACTTTTTTCTCAGTCCTTATCTTTCCTGACTTTAGCTTTTGACACATTCTTCATCTGCTCTCTTCTCTGTATGGTTTTTTTGAATGTTAAAAATTCTTTTATTTTTTTTAATATTAATTTTATTTTCAGTGTTCTACGATCACTACCATATAACTTAGATTTTTTTTCCCCTCCCTCCCCTCTCCCTCCCCAAGACAGCATACAGTTTTATAGAGGTTCTACACATACATTCGTATTAAATAAATTTTCACTAAAGTCATGCTGTGTAGAAGAATTATAATGAATGGGAGAAATCATATAACAAACCAAAATGTAATACACACAAAAAAATGATCTACTGTATTCTGCAATTGAATTCCATAGTTCTTTCTCTGGATGTGGAAGGCATTTTGCCTTAAAAGACCATTGGGAATTTTTTTAAGTCCTTGCACTGCTGTGAAGTTCCAAGTCTACCAGAAAAAACTCTCACACACTGCGGTCATTTCTGTGCACAAGATTCTCCTGGTTCTGCTCCTTTCACTCAGCATCAGATCATATATATAAGTCTTTCCAGGCCTCTCTGAAATCTCTCTGTTCATCATTTCTTATAGCGCAATAGTATTCCATTACATTCATATACCATAATTTATTCAATTGACGGGCATTCCCTTGATTTCGAGTTCTTGGCCACCACAAAGAGAGCAGCTATAGATATTTTTGTACATGTGGGACCCTTTCCCATTTTTATGATCTCTTTGGGATACAGCCCTAGAAACAATGTTGTTGGGTTAAAGGGTATGCACATTTTTGTAGGCCTTTGGGCATAGTTCCAAGTGTTTCTCCAGAATGGTTGGATGAGCTCACAGCTCCACCAACAATGAATTAGTGTTCCAACTCTCCCACATCCTCTCCAACATTTATCATCTTCCTGTTCTGTCATGTTTGCCAATCTGATAGGTATGATGTGGTATCTCAGAGTTGTTTTGATTTGCATTCTCTCCACGTTTTCACAACATTCCTCTCTCCTGATTATCCTGCCTTCTGACTGCTCCTTCTTAGTATTCTTTGGTGAATCTTCATCCAAATGCTGCCCACTAACTGGAGATGTCTCCCAAGGTTCTGGCCTTGGTTCTCTCTCTTTTAACTTAGTGATTTCACCAGTTCCCATGGATTCAGTTATTATCTCTATTTATATCATTCTGAGATCTATTTATCCATCCTTAGCCTCTGTTCTGACCTTCAGTATCGCATCTTCAATTGCCTTTTGAATATCTCAGACAGGATGCCTCATAGACACTCAACATGTCTACAAACTGAACTGATTATCTTTGTTCTAAAACCTTCCCCTCTTCCTAACTTTCATCTTATTGTTGAGGATACCATCATCTTCCCAGTTAGCGAAGCTCACAATCTCAGTGTCACCCTAGACTTCTCACTAGCATTCAAACCTCCCCTGCCCCCATTTAATTTGTTTCCAAGTCCTGTTCATTCTGCCTCTGTATTATCTCTCATATATTATATAAGCCCCCTTCTCTCCTCTGACACTGAAACCACCCTTCTGCAGGTCCCTATCACTTCACACTTGACTATTCCAATAACTTGTTGTTTGGCTTCCTTTAGACAAGTCTCTTCCCACTCTACTTGAATTGGCCGTGATGAAGTGTGGGAACGACACTCTCTGCACCTCCTGATGCAAATGATTTCTGTCTGACATTACCTCCATTCCATTCTCTGTGTTGTTTCATTCCACCCCCCCCTCCCCACTCCCCGAATGTCAGCTCCTTGAGAGCAGGGACTGTCTTTTTGCCTTTTTTTTATATCCTCCGTTCTTACTAGCACAGTGCTTGGCCCACAGCAGATGATTGATAAATCAGTGGATAGATATGATGGTGGATTTAGGCCTACCTTGTGCCTGTTACTGTATTATATGGTGATTATATTAATACAAAAGTGACAATCTCTGCCCTCAAGGCAGATTTTAGAATTACCTAGGAATTACTAGCCTTCTACTAGTAGGCTAAGTTAAAGGCAAACGATTTAGAGTTCCTTCAGCCCACTCGCTGTTTTTCAAAGAATCCAATTTCTTGCTACTACCTTTGATGACTTTTCCCTTTCCTCCATTTTTATTTTTAAGAATTCAGTCTGAAAATGATCTCTTTTCTATTTTTGCTTTTTTGGTTAGTTCAAACTGAAAATATTAACTGATGAGATAGTGACGTCTAACTTAGTCTCAGACTTGTTCTTTTCTTTTCTAGAAGCAGATAGGCAGCATGGTGCTGTATTTGGAGTTTAAATCCTAACTGTCTGACCGTGGGCAAGTCACTTAAGCTCCGACTCAGTTGCATGTAATATCACCTGCCTCCCAGTGGTGTTGTCAGAATCAGATAATATATGTAAAATGCATTGGAAACTTTGAAGTGCTATGTAAAGGCTATTATTTTAATGGTTTTCTCCCCCTTCCATTTTTGGATTCCTTTTGAATGTCCAGGGCCAAGGGATTAGCTGTGGTGGTTTTAAAACATGGTATATTGTGTGTTCAAAGCTCAATTCCACCAATTTCATTTTTGTGCATTAGAGGGAAATTGCTGTGGAATTCTTCAAAGGAAAAAGTCCCCAAACCAGATCCTTCAGTCTCTTAAGTGCCTCTCAAAAGCCATATCTTTTTTTAAAAAAAAATAGTGTTGTTTTCCCTTTCTTCATCTTCTTCCTTTTATAGATTTCTTGCACCATATATGTATGGATGTATATATGTATGGAAGTATGGTCATATAAAAAGAGGTGGGGAGTATAGAATATGAATTTTTTTTAAATGCCCTCTATTCACTTATTGGATTTAGATTTGGCATTAGCTTAAAAAAGAGAAATTATTTTTTTTAAACTTTATACTTTACCTAAACTAGAACTGAAGTCATGTACCTTATAGCTTAATGGATTCATAATGCATAATTACACAACTTTGGAACCCATTTTGTTAAATGAAGTGGTGACATTTTATGCACAATTAACCCAAATAGAATAATTTTCTTGCTTTTAGCTGTAAGTTCTCTGTGTCCTTATTGGTGTGTATTGTAGGAGATCCTGACAAGAGAGAGAGCTTCCTATAGCCCTGCAGGGCAGGGGCTTTTTGCTGTTGATTCATCAAGAAAAATAAGGCTTGTAATGCTCATAAAATGCTTAAGCAATTGAAATGTCCTTTTCTGTTTCCTAAATGCACCAAAATGATACTGATTTAGTAATGATATGGTTGGAAAAACAAATTTTAAAATTATAGTTCCCTTCTATTTAGCAAAAAACATCTACCTACTTATTAGAGTTCTTATTTATCTATTAAATGTACCTATGTTTGTATGTGTACACACACATATTTT
>CM053775.1:17279750-17315972 GCA_028658325.1 Potorous gilbertii
GGATATTGTGGAAAATATCCTTCTATACTGTAAAGACTGTTTTATGTGACTCCCAGAAACAGAAATGAGCCTGTAGCTCATTTATCTGATCTAGTTGGGATATTTATACCTTAAAACATAAAGCACCAAACTCCAAATTTCATTTTTTTCCCAAAATTCTAGGTATCCTACTTAATTTATTCCTAGTTTTTTATCAGTTCTCTAAAAATGAAATTCTTTATCTGTAGCATGTTGTTGTGATATCCTCAAGGGTTTCTCCTGTAACCTCAAGTACCGTATAATAGACATATTTCTGAGAATACTGCCACTGGTTATTTTGTGATTGCTAGTACAACACTTAAGGTGTTCATCCGTTTGTTATTCTGTCATTGTAATCTAAAATCAAAGTTGTAATCTCCTCTCTCTACTTGCCTTACTTGTAGGAACGGAAAATTCTATCTTCAAATTTACATTCTTGTGAATTGAGATGCTCCCTAAATTCCTCACATTTACAACTTAGATTCTGTAACTAAAAATGACCAGTGTTGTTAAATTCAGGAGTGCTAGGGAATGTTGAGGTTGTCACCTGGGGATGGATAGAAATTCTGGGGTTGTAATATATGTGTCCATCCCTTACCTACTATAAGAGGTTTTTGTTTTTTTTGTTTTTGCCAGGTGGAGAAAAACAGCGAGTAGCCATCGCCAGAGCCATTTTGAAGAATCCTCCTGTCATTCTCTATGATGAAGCTACATCATCATTAGACTCAATTACTGAAGAGGTAAATTAGGGTGACATTGTAAAGACTTGCTTCGTCTTTTCTTACTTAGAAGTTACTCACTGTAAAGTAGCTGTGTTCTTTCGGGGTTTTGATCTCATTCAAGGATAAGTGGTCAGTAGGAGGTGCCATTGAGCAGAGTAAGGCAGACCTTTTCCTTGAGTTGGCCTCAAGATTGCCAAGTTGTATTGAGCCCGACGTAGGGATGGCAAGTCCATTTGCAAACTTGTCTCTAGTTGGAACCGTGTGACAGCCTATGCCGCAGCCCTAACCCTGCCTCACCCGAAGCTGTTGGAATTGCCTTGGCTGCTTACTGAGGCAGAAGCCTCTTGTCCATCTCATATGGAGGTGTCTGGTTGCCACTTAACACTCATTAAAATAAGTCATGTAAATGCTTGTGACATGCTGCACACCACAAAGCCTCTTGCTCATCATGGAGCAACTCACTAAAATGCAAGTCAGGTACACGGTAACCTGCAGCGCTGCTATCAATTTATATTCATTTCACAGGGAGGGCTGTGAAACATCAGGATGTTGTGACACCAATGTCATGACACTACCACGGCAGCTGCATCAGCCTTCATAACCACATCCTTGCATTAAATACAAAAGTCTCAGCGGCAACAGTAATTTCATGAACTAATCTCCTTATCTAGAACTGAAAATAGGTGAAGGTTGTTTTGCAAATTGTCCCCACTTGTCTGACTTCTTATTTAATATACATGGGAACATCTGGTGTTAAGGGATAGAGCATGCTTCCGATCTCATCGACTGACCATGTTGGAACAGCCTTTTGGGTAGGAAGGTACGTTTTCAGTGGGCAAAATTTGGTCCACAGCTTTACCTGAATTGTTTTAATGATAAGCTAGGTTATTAAACCCAGAGTTCTCCTGTACCTTTAAAGTGACCCTGATCAGGGCCATCCCCATGTCAGCTGCCTGTTATCATTCAGTAGTTTTCGGTTGTATTTGACTCTCCATGACCCCATTTGAGGTTTTCTTGGCAAAGGTACTGGAGTAGTTTGCTATCTCCTTCTCCAGCCCATTTTCAGACAAGGAAACTGAGGTAAACAGGATGAAGTGGGTTAAGTGACTTCCCTAGGGTCACAGAGCTAGTAAGTGTCTGAGGCTGGATTTGAACTCAGGTCTTCCTGACGCCAGGCCTGGCACCCTATTAGCTGCCTACAAAGTATAATAATATGAGAAACGTCCTGAGTTCTCCGCCTTGTTAAATATATCTCCTCTCAGTTATCCTGAAATTCTCACCATAAGTCATTCCAGGGGGTTTGAAAGCCCCTGTTAAAATGTAGGTGATGAGATTTGAGAAGGGAGGAGTGTTAAAGCCTTAAATTCCTCAGGTAACATGGTGGATACATGGAGACTGGAGACCTGAGTATGAATCTTACTTCAAACAGGAGTCATGTGACTGCCCAGAGCCTCATTTTCTTCATCTGTGAAATTCTCATCGTACTCACACCTCTTGCCTCCCTGCATATTTGCAGACCTTAAAATGCTAGATAGGCAAGAGGTATTATTATTGAATGAACCCACTGGAGCACCCTGGAATTTGCCCTCAAAATATTACCCAGTGAAGAACCCTGAACATGCCACTAAAAGCAAATTGCTTTCACACCTTCCCATTCCTCCCCCATTATCTCCCACTATCATTTTGTCACTGGTCCATAGTTGTAACCCTTTTTGGTGTTGCCTCTACTGTTAGAATGCAGACTCCTTTCTTTGAGCAACCACATATAGTAGGCCAGAATTTATAACTTTGTAATACACTTGGGTTCCTGGGGCTATGTATATGGAAGGTATTTTTACTGTTTGCCTTTATTTGCCACATTAGAGCAAGTTTGTCCAACACAGGTCACTTCTTCTACTACACAGCTGTGCTTTAAAAGCAGATGCTATCAATGTATTTTCTGGAAAAATCAGAACGGTTTTCTAAAGAAAGTTAACTTGTGTTTAAAAAAACCAAAAACCGAAAAGCACCAGCACAGTGTCTTGGTCTCCGCTCCTCCTGGTGCTCCGTTAAGGGACAAGTACATCTCCCTTTGCCAGCCCCAGCCTCTCTGGGCGGTCGTAAGCTTTTTTGTCCACTGCTGTTTGGGTCATACTTTGCATTTTTCTCTTTCTCTCGTTGAGTAGATGAGCAGGATACAGACGGACAGTCTGTTTATCATCAATGCTCTACATGTTGCCAGTTGACCAAGATTTTTCCATAAGATAGCAAGCCTCCTTTCTCTCTGGCATCTTTGATACACACTTTTTAAAAGAGAAATGTAACCTGCCTTGAAGCTTTGAGTTATTCTTTGTCATCTTTATGTTGTGGCCTTCGTTTCTTTCTTGTGCTTACTCCTATCCACAGATTAGTTGAAGCATTCATCATTGTCCTAAGTTGTTAAATATTCATTTGCAAGGTTAAATGCTTAGACTGACTTTCCTTTAGGAAATATGTAAAAAGGGTGTGTGTGTGTATGTATGTGTACACATGTACATGTACTGTTTACCTAATCTGTCAATCTTATTTCCCTTCTCCATCTCCAAATTTACAGAATATCCTCAATGCCATGAGGGATATGGTGAAACACAGAACATCTATTTTCATCGCACACAGATTATCAACAGTGATTGATGCAGATGAAATCATTGTCCTGGATGAGGTGAGAGAGTATTACTTTCCAAAGTTTAGTCATCTGAGAACGTTGGGATTTGTTTTAATGGTGAGGCATAAGCTAAAAATAGTTCTAGTAGAATATGTGAAATTCATAAGATGAGAGATTTAGAGCTAGAAGGGATCTTTGAGACCATTCAACTCATTCCCTTCATTTCATTTCAAGATGAAAGAGCTGAGGCCCAGAGAAGCCACATGAGTAGTAAGTAGCAAAACAGAGTTGGAATTGGAGCCCAGCACCTCTGATGCCACAGCCAACGCTTTCTCCACTGTGCTGGGCTGCCTCTCAGTTCCTTCCTTGGGATGGAACCATGACAGAATTCCATTTTGAGAGGTCTTCTTTTGGCGGCAAGTCAAGTAATAGAGGCATTTCCTTTTTGGATGTGGCCTTGGTGCAGATGACGACCTCTGTAGTCCCTTCTGACACTGAGATTCCCTGGTTTTTTGTAATAGCACCTAGAAAGCCTGTGGTAACTCATTGTGTATCAAGGTACTGAAGGCAGAATTTACAGCAGGACAGCATTAAATGCAGGAATGATAGAGGCAGTTTCCACAGGGAATGTGTATAATGATTAATTTCTCCATTTCCTCTTCAACTCTAAGTGAAACCTGCTGCTGAACACTTGGCATTTTTGCCATGTTATATATTTTCCTTAGACTCTTTATGTCCCAAAAGAAAATTATCCCTCATGTGGCATGGTGATTTTCCAACCTAGCCACTGTAAGGAAAAGGAAAGAAAAGGGACAGCATGTTTCATTTCTTTTTTTTAATTTATTTTTTATTTTTTTATTTTTTTTAAATAAATTTATTTATTTGACTTTTTACATTCATTTTCAAAAAATTTTGGGTTCCAAATTTTCTCCCCATTTGTCCCCTCCCCCCACCCCAATACACCCAGCATTCTGATTTCCCCTATCACCAATCTGCCCTCTCTTCTATCATCCCTCCCTTCTCTTGTCCCCATCTTCTCTTTTGTCCTGTAGGGCCAGATAACTTTCTATTCCCCATTACCTGTATTTCTCATTTCCTAGTAGCAAGAACAATACTCAACGGTTGTTCCTAAAACTTTTGAGTTCCAACTTTTCAAAAATATGGAGCACTTCACAAATTTGTGTGTCATCCTTGCGCAGGGGCCATGCTAATCTTCTCTGTATCGTTCCAATTTTAGTATATGTGCTGCTGAAGCGAGCACAGCATGTTTCATTTCTTTTGAAAGAGTTGCTCTAAGATTGTGCCATCTAACTGTGCTAAAAATCAGCATAAGTCTGTTGTGATTGGTGACCTTTGGAAATGATTATCACTTATTTCTCTTGTCTCCTTCCCGAGGAACAAGTAAATGGAGGAAGAGAGGAAAAAAATCCTCCTGTTGGACTATTTCTGCCTTTAGTACTTTCTACCTTCCATTTCAGCTTTTTCTATGCTAATTTTCATAGCCCTGAGTACAGATAGAGGAAGCGTTCTTGCTCACCTTTCATATATCAAATTACTTGGTGGGGTCTGTGGGCCACTGTGGTTTATTCACACCAATAAAAGGTCCTATGAAGCATTCAATTGCATAATATGTATATACAATCAATTTCCGTTTTCTGTTGCCCTGAAACCTTAGATCCTTTTATGGGTTTGATCATAAAACCATTAGCCTTCATTATAAAATGGACTACTTTTCCTGTCCCCAATTTGTGGTCACATGGTCCGTTAGGGGATCTGTACCAGAATGTTTGAATTAGAAACTTTGAAAATATCCCTGATATTATTGCCACTTAAGTAACACTGACACTGTCTGCTATATTCTGGTGCTATACATTCATGTGGTTATAGCCTTTCTTACACATAGCATGTTAGCATGGATTAGCAGGCTTATGCTTACCTCTCTAGTTTGCCACTTTTAACAAATCAGAACTAGTTTGTTAGTAGCAGCAGAACATGTAAGTAGGTTTAATACTGAAATAATCTGCTGACCTTTTTGAGCTGATGTGGCTGAAAAAGTTCCTCACCTGCCAGGCAGTCTTGTGAGAAAACCTTCCTAATAGCAGATTTACACATAGTCTTTCTCTCAAATGCATTTCAGACTCATCACATCCAAAAAAAGGAACCATTACCTTTCCCCTCCAAGCCATCCATCCCTCCTCCAGACTTACTATTTTGGGTGGGCACTACCAGGTTTAGCACCTGAGAGTCATTCTTCACTTTTCCCTCTTCCTCATCAATATCCTAGCAGTTATTTGACAAGTCTTGTCAGTTCTACAGCTACAACATGTCTACCATCTATCCCCTCTCTCTCCTTATACCTTCTCTCACCAGGATTGCTGAAATAGCCTCCTAATGGGTCTTCCTGCTTCCAGTTTCTCTCCTCTTCAATATGTTCTTCACACAGCTGCCAAACTGATGTTACTCAAAGCATGTCTGACCATGTCACTCCCCTACTGAAAAAGATCTTCAACTGCTCACTGTTACCTCTAGGATAAGATATCAGATCTTGAGGTTAGCATTTCTGGCCCTCCATATCTTATTCCTATTTGCCTTTCTAAGTGTTAAATGAATCCCCTATATAGTCTGCGCAGCCTCTATTCAGTCAGAGTGTCCATATATAGCATTCCATCTCCCTCTCCATGCCAGATCAAATGTATTCCTTCCCCATTCTGTCTCTTTAAATTTCTAGCTTTCTTCAAAGAATAGTTCCATTTTCGTGATCCACACTATCCCTTTCTTGACCCCCCCCCCAGCTCCTTTGTTTTATGCTGTATTTGCTTCTCTGTGTACATTATCTCAGGAAACTCCCTGAGGACAAGTATTATGTTGTTTTTGTCTTTGCAGCCTTAGTACTTAGCACATAGTAGGCACTTAATAAATTTTGATTGAATTTAATTGAGTTAATTTACAACTTGCCTAAGACCAATCATGGCTCATGTTTGGTTGCACATAACCTTTGACAATCCAGGGTCATCTCCACACTGTGATGGTGCATTGTCCCGGAACCTTCACTGCAGACATTTTCTAATTTTTTCCTCCTGTATTCTTAGATTGTTAGAGGCAATCATAGGGCTGCTATCATTCTATGCCTTTTTCTGCATGGAATCTCAGTGACATTTATTTTGGAAGGAAGTGCCTAAGTGTCCTCCCAATTTGAAGGATCCCAAAATGGCAGCCAAGAGAGTAAAGATTGGTTGAGGAAAAGAGAGAGATTATACTTGCCGCAGGGTTAATTTCCTTGTTCCCCGTTCAGTAGAGCCTCTATTTTGCTGCTCTTGTGTATAGCTAGGCTTTGGTCTTGTTCATTCCCTCACAGGAACAACTGTAGCTGTTGAACTCATGACCAGGCAGTAGGATGAGCGCTGTAATGGAAAGAACACCGGACTGGGATTTGGGACCCATGGATCCCAAGCAAGTCTGCCTCTCACTGACCTTGTTATCTCACTAACGACTCTATAGTCACCATCATCTGCTGGATAACTTGCAGATCCCTTTCAAATCTAAACTAGAATTATATATGATTTTATTCAGTTCAACAAACATTTAGTTTTTTAAAAAAATTAATGAGTAAAAATCTGTTTTGTCTCACTCTCACATCATGACATACCCACCTCTTCCCCAAATGGGGGAGAAGTCCGAAAAGAGTAACAAAACCCTTGAAACAAATATGTAAGGTCAAGCAGAACAAGTTCTCGCATTGGCTATATCTGAAAAATATGTTTCCACTTGCATCCTAAGTCTGTCACTTCTGTGTCAGGAGGTTGGTAACATGCTTTATCATTGTTCCTCTGTAAATGTGGTTGGTTAATGTGTTGAACAGAGTTCTTAAGTCTTTGAAAATTGTTTGTCTTTATAATATTGTTGTTATGGTGTAAGTTAAACAAACTATTATGTGCCTACTGTGTGTCAGGCACTGAGGATAATTAGGAAGAGAAAAATCTAACAGCCTCTGCATTCAAGGCCTTATGTAGGAGGTAGCACTTGAACTCATTTTGGAAGAAAGTTAAAGATTGCACCAGCTGGAGATAAGGCCCTCCATATTCCAGGCACAGGCGTATTGGGAGGGAGAGAAAATAGATTTTTATTAGTTGGAAAAACCACGACTAAATGTTTGTTTGAATTGGATCAAATCATATATAACAGTAAGGGCAGCTAGGTGGCCCAGTGGATAGAGCACTGGGCTTGTAATCAGGAAGACTCATGTTCATCACTTCAAATCCAGCCTCAGACATTGAATAGCTATGTGATCTGGGCAAGTCACTTCACCCTATTTGCCTCAGTTTCCTCATTTGTAAAATGAGATGGAGAAGGAAATGGCAAACTGCTCCAGTATTTTTGCCAAGAAAACCCCAAATGGGGTCTCACAGAGTCAGACATAATTAAAGTGACCCAACAATAACACATATATAACTCACTTTAGAGTTGAAATGGATCTTCCAGTCATTCACCTATAAACCCTTCATGTTATAGCTGACAAAGTGGTGATAACATAACTTGAGATGGAATGTAGTTAGGGGAGCATGAAGTAAACCATTTTGGCTAGAGTATATGGAGAGCATATGACAGGAACCTGCCTATGTGAAATAAATTTGGAAAGATAGGTTGGAATTAGGTTGTGACCGACTTACTGACCATCTAGGCCAGCCCCTTCGTTTTACAGATGAGACTACTGAGGACCAGGGAGGGAGTCCCAATCCACCCTAGGATTGAATATGATTGTCATTAACTGGATTGATTAAAGACTTTTTTGGAATTTGGTACCAGAATGCCAACCAGTACCGCAAGCTGGAAGGGGAATTAGATACTGTCTGCTCCAAACCCCTTTGATGTCTAGTGCCTGTGCAGAAGAGGCCAGAGAGGGGAAGGGATTTGACCAAGGGTACAAGGAAAAGGGATGGGATTACGACCACCTGAAATCCCAGCCATGGGCTTTCTGCCCTCAACCATTGCCTACTCATCACAGATAGGCTGCCTAGGGCTTTGTCTTGGGATCAACTAAGGGTCATTTGGGGAGGGGACCAGTTAAACCCTAGCCATTAGTGTGCCTTTTGGTGGCAGTATTTTTATATGAGAGCGTTGGACAAGAGCAGGAGTTCTTACACTTTTTTGTGACACAAACTCCTTTAGCAAGAGTCTGGTAAAACCTGTGGACTACTCTGAATAATGTTTTTAAATATATAAAAATAAATACAGGAGATTAGAGGAAACTTAATTATATTGAATTACTGTTACCAAAATATTTTTTAAAAGTTCACAAATTCTAAGTTAATGACCCCTGAACTAAAGTGCTTTCTAAGATCCTTCTCCAATGCTAATATTAAATAATATATTAAATAATATTTATTTATTTATTAATATTTATTAAGTAGCTACCATGGGCAAAGTGCTATACTAGGTATTAGTAATAGAAAAACATGAATGAAACATTTCTTGCCTCAGGAGGTTTACCTTCTACCAGTTGGACATAACATGTATAGAAGGAAGAGAGGGAAACAGTGTCAAGGACTGTCCTGAGCACTATTTGATCCTCACAACAACCCTAGGAAGTAGGAGGAAACTGAGGCAGACACAGAGGTTAATTGACATGCTCAGTCATACGGCTGATATCTGAGGCTACATTTGAACTCAGTTTTCCTGACTCCAGGCCTAGTGCTCCATCCACCATGCCACCTAGCTACCTCTTTATGTAATTTTTATATATTTGCATAAGTAAATATATGATCATTTGAGGCAGAGACCATGAGAAACTTAGGGAAACTGGGTGGAGCAAAATGAACCAAATTCAGATATTCCCAGGAAGTACAAACCAAAGAGTCACTGGTGAAAAGACTCCAAAATCACACCTAGTCAGTGTTTCCAGTAACAGTTGTACAAGTGTGTGGTATTTCTGTCTTAAGAACATCTCTCTCATCTCACCACTGTTACCCTGGTGTGGGCCTGTCTGCCTCATGCTGGTGGCTTTCCCCACTGCAGTCCATACACACACACACACACACACACACACACACACACACACCCTTTCTTAACCCCTCTCCAATAGTTCCGTAATACCTCCAGGATTAAATATGAGATCCTGTTTGGGTTTTCAAGTCCTTCACAGCTTTGCCTCTCATTGCTTGACCAGTACTGCAGTACTGGATTCCCTCCCACGCACTCCAGGACGCAGCAACACTGGCCCTCTTTCTGTCCCTTGCACATGACACTTCATCTTTCCATTCGGCCTCTTGTCCAGCTATCCTCCATACCTGGAAAGTTCTCCCTCCTCATCTTCATCTTCTTGCTCCCATAACTTTAAGATAGCACAAAATCCGCCTTTTGCAGGAGGTCTTTTCCACTCCTCCCCTCTACTTGTGCCTTCCTGACATTACCTTCCATTTACCAGTTAATTATTTTATATGTACATAGTGGTTTGCAAGTTGTCTCTTCCATTAGAACGTGAGTTCCTCAAATTAAGGACTGAGTTATTGTCTTTGTATCCTCAGTGTGCAATGTCAGGCACACAGTAAGTGTTTAATAAATGCTTGTTGATATACTAAAATCATGCTGATTGCACAAGCTTAGAACATTGTGGGATCTCCTAATGAGATCTTTAGTCACTCAAAAGAGTTTGTCCTGTCTCCCCATGTAAGAAAAAGCAAGTAGGTAGAGAAGAAATCTAGGTGATTATATGCAGTTGAACCTTTTGGGCAGGTCTTGTAGATGGACAATGAACTGGGCCCAAAATTGGCTTAAAATAGATCCACTTAGATTGAGAAATTGTACAGAATAATAACCCTTTTAATAACCCTAAAACAGAGGTCTGCCCATGTTTTTTACATCAATTTTCTCTTAATACTCTGTGGCTGAAAGTCATTGAATACATTGAATACACTCTCCAAAGAATAAAAGTTGTGGTTTGTCAAAGGGAGATGGAGAAGTGCATGATGAGAATGAGTAGGCTGCCGTGGAATTCTGTAGGGGACTTCTGCAGGAGTGGTTATGGAAAGGATATCATTAAAGAGGTGTTTGACCAGAAAAGGAAATGGGCTGACCGTGTGACAAGGGTGAAGAACAGCCAGTAGATAGCCCTGGTGCTCCATTGGTGTCTATGCAATGCAAAAGACTGGTGACTTATTTGGTGGGCTTTTCTTGGGAGGACAATGAAGGGTCTTACAAAATGAGGGTGCTTCAATAGATTCCAGTCTGTATCATTGGAGGGAGAATATCTAGATTGATGAGATCAGAAATTGAAATATCAAAGATGGTAATGTGTTCAGTTGATTAGGAGGAGCATACTGCATGACATGTTTTGGAATACACTGGCTCTCAGGGGTTCTTCAGGTTTCTTATAGTATGGGAAAAAGCATTTGATTTGGAGTGTCACCTTGGTTCACAGCCTTACCTAAGTGGGGAAGTCAGCCTCTCTGGGCCTCCATTTCCTTAACTCTAAAATGAGAGGGTTGGACTAGACCTACTAGTCTGAGCTACTTTGGACCTTCAAATTTATGATTTTATAAACATGATTCTACTGTAGTTATGTTTTGGACAGAAACTAAATTTATTTAGGACAGCCCTCTTTGATCTTATTCTTGATAAAATATCACTTTACCATGGCTTTTGTATTTGTCTTTTATTTTTGTATATTCTTGGGTTGGACTCCATGGGGATCAGTAATCCATGAAGTCTTATATCTCAGTGAAGTGCTTCCTGGACTGAGAAAAGATCATGGACCCTTGTTTTCAGAGTGGATAGGAATTTCAGAGCGATATAAAAAGCCTGTTTTCTTGGAGTGCCCAACGTACACTCAGAAGGGTCCAGGGCAAATCCCAGATTTCTGTTCCTTACAGGCATATCTGTAAAGGTCCTGTCACTTAACACCAGAAACAGCAAGGAAAGAGACAAAATCCATCTTGTCTCCCCTCATGTTGCCCAGTGGCTGTCAAAACAAAGCCAAGTAACCATAGATGAAAATTTGGAATCTGTACCAGGTCTATATAGTGTTCAGGTTAATAGCCTTTGTTAACAAAGACAGTTCAGACACTGAAAGAAAAAAATCATCATGTAGAAATCTTTTCATTTTGAAGTTCATGTGCAGGCTTGGGGTATTTCTGTTTTGAGTGCATTTTTTAAGTGATAGCAGATTTGATCAGGATGGGTACTGATCAAGTGTGCAAATTTCAACTTTTAAAAATTTCTTCCCATCCCGCCTGTTCATCAGAACACAACATTTAGAACGTGGTTCTTCTCAGTTAACGTGGTGCCCAGGACTTGTCTCTCTGCTGGAATAGTAGCCAGGAAGTCTGTCATGGGGTACCCCACCCTTCTTCCTCAATTTTTTGCCTACAAAATGGAAAGGGAATGTTTTCCTGGAGTCTTATAAAATTCTTAGGAGCAAAAATAGTATGTAAGTTCATTTTTTATTAGTTATTTGACCTGATTTGTTTTGTTTGTGTTTTAGGGTAAAATAGCTGAGCGGGGAACCCACAGTGATCTCCTCGCCAACACTGGGAGCATCTATGCAGATATGTGGCATGCCCAAAGCAGCCCTATGTCAAATAATATTCTTAGGTGGGGAGTGAGGAGAAAGCTGACATCCAAAGAGGAAGAAAGGAAGAAACTCCAGGAAGAGATTATCAGCAGTGCTAAAGGCTGTGGAAACTGTTCCTGCTAAACTCCTCAAGGCATTGTGTCTTTAAAAAACAAACAAGAAAACTTTGACACATTTGCACTGAATCAGAATTCCTCATTTATTTAAAAACAAAATTGGAAAATCTGACATTCCCCTCTTGTAAAATTCTTTTCTGAGGTGTCGGTTCTTTGGCCAAAGGATTTTCTTTCCCTGTCTTTCTCAGTCTGTCCCTTATTCTCCTTCTCTCTGCATTACCCCAACGCTGCCCCCTCCCCGGTAAAAAAAAAACCTACCCCACTTTTTTTTTTTCTAGTATCCTTTTATTCCAACATTTATCATTAGGAGATAAAACACCACCAGCCACTCCTGGGATTCTTCAGTTGTTTAAATGATCACATTAGAACTACGCAAAACCCGATTTACTGTTCTCTACATTGTGACTGGTGTAACCTCCCCCACTGTGATTGATTGGTTAAAGAGTTCGTCTCCATACCCAGCTAAATCACATGAGTTTGCACATTATTGTAAACTCTTTAAAATTCCTTTGTGCTAACAATTTGGTTAAAAAAAAGTTTCTATCCTCAAAGAGAAAAAGAGAAAAAAGAAAGAAAATGTTTTATAGTTGCCTGCCTGCTTGAAATATTACATTGATCTGAAAACTAATTAATAAGCACATTCAAAGCCACAGATTTTCAGACCTGCTTTATAGGTCAACTGTGCTGGTCGATAAAACACCTTCCTACCTTACATTGTTTCAGGTGTTTTGGCGGAGTCATTCCCTTGAACCGGTGTTGGCAAGGAAGATGTTCCATTGAGGCCTGAGACTGAAATGGATAGTTTTGGCAGATGGGCAGGTGATTCTTAGAGCTTTCAGCATAGTTTGAAAATAACCTTTCAGATTGAAGGAAACTTAAATTTGTTCTTTTTCTAAATGTTCTTTTCTTTTACCATCTGAAATTATGCAAGGGGATGATGGGTTTTTTTGAGTGAAGCCACTTCTATTTAAAAATCATTAGGGATTATTAGGAACCCAGAGAGGATTAGTCCTGCTCTCTAGCTGAGGTACAAAGGTCAGTAATGTCAGTTGCCACTTCAGGTTCTAGGTAAGATCTTCCCTCTTGGCTCAGCAATTATATGTGTTCCCATTTTGCTGTGTAGCAGAGAGGAACCCAACAGGTAACCGGGTTTTACCTTCCAGGAATAATTAGCCCAACTCTTTGATACTTGTGTAAGTTGATGACTGGACTCTCCTTTCTACTGTGCACTTCTTTTATTCTCATGGGTGGTCATTATTCATTTTGAAAACCTTTTTGATCTCCTATAGTGTGGAAGAATTCACACAGAGTTGTGTGTAATAAGATTTTTTTTTCTCAGAAAAGAAAATCAGACTATTTTAATTGTTACTATTTTGAGGTTTTAATGTGCATTGTGTAACAGGAAATATGGGAGTTCGTGTAGGTTTATTTATGTTTATTGAATCAGTAGATAGATACCTGGATCTTATCTAACTCAGGTATCCAATTTTATTATGTCGGAGTAAGTCTAGGGAAATGAGTAACTGGAAGCCAGTACTTTTAAAGGGATAGTCTTTGACACCAGAAATATGTGAAGCAGGAACCTGCCTTTAAGGTTGGCATTAAGAGAAAAGTGCTTAATCAGCTGTAAAATGTTATTCAGACATTACATCCTCTTTAGCCATAGGTATTACCGATACCCTGAGGAATAAAACCACTGTTTCTTTTGTCTTTTTTTTTTTTAAAACAAATCAGTCACATTACTGGAAATGTGGTACGGCACTCCGTGTTGCTGTTTCTCCTTTGGCCCTCCGTTTTAGGTATTTTCTTTAGCTCAGAGGAAAAAAGAAAGCAACAGCATGTACAGTGCCCTGCTTTGGAAGTCAGGAGACCTGAGTTTGCATCTTTCCACCTGTGTGACCTTTGGCAGATGACTTTCTTTCCCTGGACCTCAGTTTACTCATCAGTAAAATGAGGATTTTGGACTAGATGATGGTCTCTGAGATCCCATCTCGCTCTAAGTCTATGATCCTCTAAAGATAAAGCTCAGTTAAACAATCAAGAAGATAGGAATGAAATAACCTTTCTTAAACACATACATGTATGTCCAGAGTGTATATATATATCTGTCAGTATACGAATAGGACACTTGGTTACGGAAGGGCCAGGATTATTTAAATATTGCAGGTAGATGATGATTTCTTCCCCAGAGATTATCTGAAGCTTGTCTAGATGTGATTTTGAGTCATTACAGTCAGGTTTTGGGGCATTTTCATCGGCTAATTAGGCAGCATATTCAGTACGTGGCCTGAAAAATGCAGTTGTCTTGGGGTCAGAACCATGACTTGGAAGAAAATGTCTTTTACAGAATCATAGGATAGTAGAATTTTAAAAGACCTCTGGCACAATTGAAAGCAACCTCTTCTTTTTTGTAAATGTATCACAATGACCACTTTGGATTCTAGAACTTTTGAAGTGTAAAAGGGTCCTTGGAGATCTACCAGAGCCAGCCCCTTAATTATTTTCCCAAGAGAACATCCAGGTACCTCAAAATGAAGTGAGCTGGGGACAGCTAGATGGCACAGTGGATAGAGCACTGACTCTGGAGTCAGAAGGACTTGTGTTCAAATGTGACCTCAGACACTTACTAGCTGTGTGACCCTGGGTAAGTCACTCAACTGATTGCTGCTGGGAGCTTCATTTTCTTTTCTCCCTCTCCCCACCCCTAATAAAGTGAGGTGCCCAATTTCACACAGTCTAGTCCATCAGTGGCAGAGCAGTGACTTGAATCCAGGGCTCTCAGTTCCCAGTCCAGTCCTCTTTCCATTCTGCCACCCTTGTTGTCCCTGTCAGGAATGAGCAAGGACAGTGACAGAGAGGCCATGCTCCAGCCCAGCCAGTAATTATGGTAGTTCAATATGATGACATAAAAGCTCTTCCCAAGGTAAGTTGAAAGAAGAGCTGCTTTGGATCATTTAATTAGAGTAAATGCCAAAGGAAAGGGCACTTGGTCCATACCGAAGCAATTTTGCATTATAATATATAAGCAAACAAAAGGGCTATGTATGGCGAGGTGGGGTTGTCTCTAAGTCAGGGCTGCAGAATAAAATGCTTTTTATAAAAAAGTATTTGCTCTGAATACGCTGCAGCTTTGAAATCTGAGTTTTGAAATGAGGAAGTTTCGCTTGAGATTATGTCAGTACACCCCAGGACAATCCGCTTGTATCCCTGGGAGTCCTGCTTTATAACTGGACTGACCCTGAAAGAGATCTACATTGTAAGGAATGGTCTGGACATCTTCCTGATGATGAGTGAGTCAGTGAGCTCATTTGGAAAAACTTGAGCAGCTCAAATGTAAGAGTCCCCTGTGAAAACCAGCTCAGAATTGCAAAAGCCAGCTTTGGCATCTGTACCCCAAAGACAGGAATTTAAAATATGCAGATAGATTCTTTTCCTCTGGAGGAATTCACATTTTTTTTCTATACGTTCAGATAAAGTTTTTGTGTTTTCTTTCTCTCTCCAGCTGTTGACAGAACCCAGCTTTTGGAGATGACCATCCTCAAAGCAGACCATGCTTTAAAAGGCAAGGGTATCCAAAGGGCCTACAGTTCCTGTGTTTCGGGGACAACTTGCCCAAACTTTGCCCATCTCACTGCTAACATTTGCATGTTTTTCTCCTTGTTTTCCTCATTGTTCAATGGATCACTGAGCAGCAATTTTCGCCATACTTGTTTCTTCATTCTGTTTTTTTCACATCTTCTGTCTCAGGATTATCTATTATGAATTCAGAATTGTAAGGTTTTACATGTGTGTGAAAGTTCCATGATTTTTTTTGAAAAGATCCCTTTCCTTCTTTCCAATTCCAGTATGGAGACTTGAATGTAAACTGTACAGTAAATAACAGTATTAAGCCAAAGAAGCTGGCTAAAACTGGTTGGTTTTAAAAAAAAACCTAGGGAAACCCTTTATTACAGTTTTATTGTTTATGATAATCTGTGTAGATAATCATTGCTAAATAAATGACATATCTTTCTGAATAGAAATGGGTGTCCTATTGAAACAACTCTTTCTGCAATTCACAGGGAAAGCTGATATTTTGTCAGTGACACACTCAGAATAAGAATACAGATAATGAAATAGACACTCTGGGAGTATGGCCGTCCAGCTCCATGCAAAAGGAGAGAACTTGGAATTGTTTCAGAGAGAAAGTAATTGTTTGCAGTGCTCAGTAATGTGGGTAAAGTGATAGCAAATTATAGTGCTTTCAGTTAGTATTAGGCAATCACATTTTTGATGACCAATCAGTGGAAGGGAAGTTGCAATTGCCCCCATTTTCTCATTCCTAATGATTGTGTGTGTGTGGGGGGGGTGACAGGCAATGAGATTGGGGGGGGTGGTAACGTCTTGGCTGCAAATCAAGCATCAGAGCAACATTTTGATTAGCTAGGTAGTTGGAAGGGTGTGCATACTCTAATTGAAAACTGGTTTGAGATTTTCTTTTGGCTGTTTAAAAAAGGGTAGATTATTTTCAAGTTCACACCCAACCAATTTCAGGTCTTTTCCTCATGTTTTTCCTGATTTTGAATAGCCTTTTCAGTGAAACCACTGATTCTGTGGCTCATGCATCGCCTATAGCCTGTACTGTCACCTTAGTAGGCCAGGGTACCCATCCTTGAGTCATGTTTTCTGTCACTGGCATTTCACTTGTGTTCTGAAATGCCTTCCAAAGAAAGTCATGCCTTCGGAGTAAGGGAATTATGTCCTGGAGCAGTTTCTCTTCTGACTCTGATTATAGGAGCCTCCAACTGTTATTTCCAAAGGTTCATTTACCACATTTAAAATCTTTTTAATGATAATGATACAAAGAAGCTCTACAGATGCTACCCTTAACTGTAGAAAATAAAAGAAAATGAATTAACAAATACTGGAGGTTAGGTTATCTCCAAAAACAGACCCATAACAGAAGACAGTGAGCTACATACAGGATTTTACACAAGGGACTGCTTTCAACATGGAATTGTACTGAGACAGGGCACATGATTCAGTTTTGTTTAAACAATTTAAAGGTGACAATTGATTGTGTTTCTGATTATGTCCTGGCCCCCAATAATCTGCTTGCATTCCTTATATTGAATGTCAGGTATTATTTGGACCCACTGAGTAGAAGTACATTGTAGCGTTTTACTAGTGATGACTTGCTGTGAGAAATGTTGTAAAAACCAGGTATGACTGGAAAAATCCATGGACTGGCATGTAGTGAGAACAAGACATAACAAACAGCCACAGAGTATCAAATGTGCCTTAGTAAGATCGTAGGCTTAGAGATCTAGACCTGAGAGGAGCCAAGAAAGGTTAAGTGACCTGCCCCAGGCTGTACAGTTTACTAAGTGTCAGAGGTAGGATTTGAACTTAGAGCCTGGAACTACCAAGTTTAGCGTGCTCCACTGTAGCACAGGCTATGAAAGCAACATCAATATGAAAGATTTATGGAAAGATGCAAACAAGATCCTCACAATTAGAAAAGGCACGATGGACTCGCCACATTTCCCAGAGTAAAGACTGCCCATCCCTATGAGCAGTTTTCAGCCACTAAATGCACTCAATCACCTAATAACATTTTCTTTCTGATTGGCAGTGATGTTCAGCTGCCACCGGAGCATAAAGCATACCAATCTTTAGGTTTTTTGTTGAAAAAGATCATCCAGTCAGAACAAGCCATGGGGGTGGGGGGTGTCAGTTGGCACAAGCAGTAAGTGGCCTCTTCCCAATCGATGCTGCTTTTGTCTTCCATGTACCCTCAGAAGCCTCTGTATTAATTAACAAACTTCCCTTCTAGACCTGGGCCTGACATCTTTTTCCTGCTTTCCTCTCCTAGATGCACGGTAACCCCCTGCAATGTGGTTTGTGGCTTGCCTTTTTCATTCTCCCTGGCAGTCAGGAGGCAGTAGGCCTCTTCTGTGTCATTCCTCGTCACTTCCAGGCCCTCTCCATGCTGCCATCGCTCAATGACTTTCCTCTTTTCAGGGTCTCTCCAGTCTTCTATGTTACCCAGGCCAGATCTTGGTTATAGTCACTCCAAGTCACTCTTTTCACACAGAATTCAGGAACTGGCTTACAGCCTTTCCAACATCAGCTTTAGTTTCTTCCTAGACTTCTGTACTATAATTACTGATGCTTTTATCATACTTCAAAGCTTGCAAAAGCACTTCCAAATCTGAACAAAACAACTACCCTGTGAGGTCAGTATTACAAGGGATGGGGAAACTGAGACCAAGGTAGAGACTTGCCCATGGTGGTGAAGCTAGAATTTAAATTTGAATGTTGCAGCATTCTGTTCACTATACCGCCATAATCTGTGTGTGTGTGTGTGTGTGTGTGTGTATATATGTATGTATGTATGCTGCTTTTTCGTCAGATCCAGAGAGGAAGAAACCTTCGCCTCCCAATCCATCTACTTTCCCAACTCATTTCTTTCATCGTCTCATTTTGTTGCCTTCGTTTTATTATTTTTCAACCCCTTGGCTATCCTATTACTTTCCTGAAACTGATGTCACCAAGGAACTCTTAAAAAGCATTTTCACTGATATTTCTGTTTTTACATCACATTCATTTCCAAATACATCTCTCCCTTCCTCTCCCAAGAGAGCCAATGATCCCTTAAGCGCAAAATTGGTTGACTTTTTCTCAGTTTTCATTCTACTTGATCTATGCGATTTTACCAGGCCCTCCCTACCCACCACCCACCCCCACGAGCTCCCACCTTCTGGATATTCTTCTTTGCTTCTGTGACCTTGCTTGCTCGCTATTCTACCTGCCTAACCACTCTTTGGTCTCCTTTGCTAAATCGTCCGTGTCTCATCCACATCTCTGTACTCAGTTGTCTTCGTCAGTCCTATCATGTTGATTTCGTCAAGTGTCGTGGGTTCAATTATCATCTCTGTGCAGATGATTCCCAAATCAACATGTCCGGTCCTAATGATTCTTGCCAGTCCTGCATGATCAGTTACATGCTGTACTTTGCCTGGATGACGTGTAGGCATCTCATACTCAACATGTCCACATTGCAGCTCATGATCTGCCCCCTGAGCCTGCTCCTTTTCCAAACCCCCTTTTTTCTGGGAGGGTCTCACCACCCTAGTCACCCAGGTTGGAAACTTTGGAGTTATTATCCTTGACTCTTTCTTCTCTCTCCCTCACCTGTTTCTTCCTATCTTTTGGATCCCTTCACTCATACTGCCCTTCGTTGCTTCTCACCTGAACTGTTACCGTTGGCTACCTTGTTTTTAGGATCCCTTCTTCAATGTATCCTCCCCACAGCTGCCAAAATGACATTCCTAAAGCCCAGATCTGACCTTCTATGGTGCCTCCATAGAGGCTTATAGGATAAAATACAAATTCCGCCTGTCGTTTTGGGCTCTCCATTTAGCTACAACTTCTCTTTCCAGACTTAGTTTATATCACTCCCTTCATATACTCAACATTCCAACCAAAGTGACCTATTAGCTATTTACCCGATCCTGGCATTCTCTCTCCTGCCTCTGCCTTTGCCACAGACTGTCCCCCATATCTAGAATGTGCTCCAAAGGATTGTGGGCCATCCTGTGACCCTTGGAAAACCTTGGCCCACCCCAGCAGCTTCAGTGACCTAGTTGATTCCCTTTAATCTATTGTACACGAACCTGTGTAATCCAATCAGATGTAATTCTGGCAAAGCAGAGGATCTGTAACATATTGTAAAAGTGTAGGCAGCCTTGATTCTTGTCTCCACCCCAAGTTTCAGATTGAATTTGGTCTCTGAAGGTGGAGTTACTGCTGGCTTCTACCCACGCTTCATTCTTAGAACATCTTAGAATATCCTCCCACTTCTCCTTTCTGTAGGAAATCTAGCAGGGTAACACTTGTGAACATAGTGGAGCCCAGTGCCATCTTTCCTGTTCATATCCTCACTTTTCCCCATGTTTGTCAGTCACTCTGTTTAACAGCTATTTAGTGTCTGCTACATGTTAGACAACAATGAAGCCTCCCCTCCATGAGAGGAGGGTGACACCCATCTGACAGAACTTTGGTGCTCAGTCTTTCTCAAGCACCTCCAGCCATTTTGCTCCAGTTTGGAGAGAATTCCTAAGGTAACGAGCTCAGGATAAGAGGAGAATGAACCTGTTGGTCTAAGTTACATTCTGACCTTCCTGCCAAGGTCTGCATAAGTTTATGAATACTTGTATGCAAATGATCACAACTGCAGCAAATATCAATGGAAAGGCCTTAAGAATACATTCGTACGCCTGGAAAGAAAGATGGGCCAGACGTGCAGCAAGAGTGAGGGCTCCCAGATGGACAGCCTTCTTGCTGTTTTGGTACCCATGAGATATTAAAACAGAGGAAGGATTCCTACATTTTGGAGGGATCGTCTGGAAGATTAAACTGAATCTCAGTGTTACAAGGGACCCCAGAAGCTGTCTAGTTCAAACCCTTATCCTCAAAGGGAATCTGTACTGTATCCGATCAGCCTTGGCTAGAAAGCTTCTGTGATTCAAAACTCCCTTCTCAATTGTTGAGGAACTTCCCTTACACCGAATTCAATCTGTCTCTACAACATTTTTCCATATTTTTTCTTAAGGAAAGACATGGGTAAGAATCACACAGAATGAGAATGCATGGAGAGGTGGTAATGCTTAAGACCATTGAGAGGCTAGAGAAAAACAGATGCATCAGGCACCAGGTGCTGATGTGGGCAGTCCATTTCTTGCCCAGGAGTAAAATACATGTGATCAGCAGGAAAAAATGAGTGTGGCTTTGGGCAAGATACATCTCTGGGCCTCAGTTTCTTCATCTGTGACAGAAAAGAGTTGAACTCACTCTCAGATCCTTTCCAGCTTCTATGAGTGAGCACTCAGAGTGAATATTTCCCTAAAGTATTGAACCTCACATAGGGAATATTTAAGGAATCTGATCACAGACCCCTGTACAACTTAATAGATGTCTTTGTGAATTGCTGAGGCCAAAAGCAATCATCACTTGACAGCCAGCTCTCTCTGCACGATCCATACTTGAAGCCTCTACAGCTTGGTTGCTCCTGCCCTCCCCTTTTGTTCTGCTGTCAGATCTAGTAAGTAGCCAGGCTTACTGCATGCCTCACCATACAAAGTATTTGACTGAGACTCTTACGTTATTCTTGTGGAGAAGATGAGGAAACATGAGCTAAACTGACCAAAAAAGGACCATTGAACTGCTGTACCCGAAGAGAAGCTGTTAATGGGTCAACAACCAGTTTGGAGGACAGTCTGCACTGCAGCGTTACAGGGATCTATGCTTAGGACTTGCTACTGCACATTTTTATTGATCAAGCAGACATTTGTGCAGTGCCTACGGTGTGCCAAGCGCTGAGCTAGGCCCTGGGGTACAAATCTAACAAATGGAACAATCCCTGCCTTCTAGGGGATTATAAAGAGAGACAAGTACATACATAAGTATATGCAGAATATTTATAATAAATTCATGCATTTATTCCCCAGTGTTCTGTTCTGGGCCCTCTTCTCTTTTTCTTCTATCCTCACTCTTCATCATCTCATGGATTTAACAATCATCTCTCTATGCAGGTAACTCCCTGATCCATATGAGCCTAGAGACAGTTAGATATTGTGAGGGAGAGTATACTGGGTCAGGACTTAGGAAGAGCTCAACACTTACTCGTTGTGTGACCCTGGACAAGGCACTTAATCTCTATTTGCCTTAGTTTCCTTAACTATAGTGTGGCACTAATTATAGTGCTTGCCTCAGGATTGTTTTGAGGATCAAGTGAGATCACATTTGTAAAGTGCTTCACACAGTGCCTGGCACATAGTAGGGGCTTAGTAAATGTTCCTTCCTTCCATCTTTGTCCAGCCCCACCCAGCTAGGGCCACCTTTCCTTCCCCTCCTCCCCAGCTTCAGTCAGCGTGTCTAAGACTGAATCCATGGTTCTTTCTCCTAAACCCTCCCCTTTCCCAAACGCATCCATTTATGTTGAAGCCGCCACCATGCTTCCCATGTCTCAAGTTTATAGTCTTCATATTATCCTTGACTTCTCACTTTCCCCAACCCACATGCCCATTTGCCAAATCTTACTATTTCTCCTTTCATGCCATCTCTTGCTTCTGACTCCTTTCTCTTCAGACAGCTGCCTGGCCAGGCCAGGCCCTCGTCGCCTCCTACCTAGATTATTGCAACAGCTTCCTAATTGATTTCCTTGCATCGAGTCTCTCCCTTCTCCAGGTCACCTTGCTCACTCCTGCCAGTCATTTTCCTTATGTGCTGGTCTGCCATTTGGTCAGACCACTCAACAAACTCCAGGGGTTGCTTATTATCTCTAGAATAAACTAAAAAATCCTCTGTGTAGTTTTCATAGCTCTATACAACCTGGACTCAACTTACCTTCCAGCCTTATTGTGCATTATTCTCTCCTCCCACACTATGTGAAATAAGTCAAATTGGCCTTCTCTCTGTTCCTCACACCTAACACTCCATCTCCTGCCTCCATGCCTTTGCACTAGTTGTTTTATGCTTAGTATGACTTCCCTCTTAATCACTACCTTAAAGAGTGCCTTTCTTCCTTTAAGCTGCGGGTCAGACACCATCTTCTGCATGAAAGCCTTTCCTGAAAGTGAGTGCCCTCCCTAGCAGTCACCTTTGATTTAACTATTTTGTATGTATATGTGCATATATATATATATATATATATATATATATACATATATATGTATACTTTCTATGCTGTATATATTTTTCTATATACTTGTCTCCCCCATTAAAAAGTCCTTGTGAGTTGGGATTTGTTTTTCATTTGTTCTACTTGTATCCCCAATGCTTAACACAGTGCTTGTGTGGGAACTTAATAATTCCTGGTCGATTGATTGATTGATTGGAATATAAAGTAGGTTAATATAAGGATGAGGAGTAGGGCACGATTGCTGGCCCTGACCAATGGGTGAATCTGTTTAATCATGCAGATTTTTTAACAAAGGCTTTGTGTTTCTTGTTTCCAAGGGGGGAGGAGGTTACAATAGCAGTGCATGGAGGGGTTAGGGCAACAAAAAGGGAAGGATTTTCAGGGTGCCTGTGAGGCTCCAATAGGAGAATATATGTAATGCACTTAACAAAATGCTTGGTACATGGGAGATGCTATATAAATTCTTATTCCCATCCCAGGAAAGAGAAAAAAGAATCGTTGGGGCATCTTTTCTTAAAATGCAGAGACGTGAAGGAAGGCCAGAAAGAAACACAGACCAGCGGGACAGCTTTGAAAGCTACAGGTTGAACTTAATTTATTTTTAAAAGAAAGGCAAGCTATACATGATAGTCTACAGTTTCATGTACAGCTCTCTTTTTCTGTCCTAAGGATAATGCAAAATGTAACACATGTTCAGAATAAAAATGAAATTTAAATAAATGAAATGTAGTTGGAGAGGATGGAGGGCCCTAGCAGTTGGTAGTGGGGGTGTGTGGAGAGGATTCATGAAAGGCTTCACATAGAACGTTGTGTTGAAGCTGTATCTTGAAGGAGGAGAAGGATCCTGTGATTACATCCAATGAGTAGAAAAAAGATGGAGGTAAGGTAACATAAGGCATGCAGTTCTTGGCTTGGACTCAAGAAGTCCTAGGTTCAAATTTTGCTTCTGACACATATTAGCAATATGGAAGGTTCCAACCTCTGTGGGCCTCAGGCCCTGCTCCGGAATTGGGCTACTATCAGAGGTTTGTGGTCATCTCCATCTTGCGAGGGAGTTCTCACGTCAGGAATTCCACACACTGACAAAATCGGGGCACCTTTGAGAGATGGATGAAGGCATAGATCAGGCTTGGGGAACCTGCGGCCTTGAGGCCACATGTAACCTTCCAGGTCCTTGAGTGCAGCTTTTGACAGAGTCCACATTTTACAGAACAAATCTTTTTATCAAGAGGATTTGTTCTGTGAAGTTTAGATTCAGTCACGGCCTCACCTAAGGCCCTAGAGAGCCACGTGGGGCCTTATGGTTGCAGTTTCCCTACCTCTGGCATAGATGGTATCTTGTGTCAGATTTGCAGGGGATGCAGCTAGATGCAAGGATTCAAAAGGTCCTGACAAGACAGTTTAATAGGATAAATGAAAAGTCCTACACTTGGGTTTAAAAAATCAATCTTGCAAATCCAAAATAAGAGAGGCATGGCTAGCCAGTAATTCATCTGAAAAAAGGTCTTGGGGTTTTTGCGATCTGAAAGCCCAGTATGAGACAGTAGTGTGACATGGCAGCCAAGAAAATTAATTCAGAGTATGGCTGCATTTAAGAGGCCTAGTTCCATTAACTGACGCTGCTAGGAAAACCGAGAAGCAGTCTTGTGGAAATCAAGCCTAGACTAACATGGCACACTATATATTAAGATAAATTCCAAATAGATATATGACTTACACTTCACAAACAAACTAGAGGAGCAAATTCAGAATGTTCTTTTTCCCATTCAAAGCCTTTTGCCCCCTCTTACCTTTCCAGTGTTTTTAATCTGTGGCTAGGGGAAGAGTTCATGATGAAACAAGATATTGGAAAGATCAGAAAAGATAAAATGGATAACTTAAAAGGGTTTTACAAAGACAAATCCAATGTAGCTAAAATTAGAAGGGAAACAGCTGACCGGGGAAAAAATACTTGCAGCAAGTTTCTCTAACAAAGATCTCACAAGGAGCTGATTCAAATGTGTAAGAACCAGAGCCATGCTCCAATTTGACAAATGGTCAAAAATTATGAACAGATAGCTTTTAAAGAAGGAAATTTAAGGTATCAACAGCTATAAGGAAAAAATGTTCCAAATTGCTAATAATTAATGAAATTCAAATGAAAGCAACTCCGAAGTTCCACCTCACATCCATCGAGTTGGCAAAGTTGACAAAAGAGGAAAATGATATGTTGGAGGGGCTGTAGAAAAATGGGTACATTAATGCATTTGGCTGGTGGGGCTATGAACTGGCCTAGCTATTTTGGAAAACAATTTGAAACTATGTTGCAAAAGTTGCTAATGTATATGCTCAGCAATACCACAACTAGGCCCTTATCCCAAATAGATCAAAGAAAGAGGGAAAGGACACACATGTTGTGGCAAAGAACTAGAAACTATGGGAATGCCCATCAGTTGAGGAGTAGTTGAACAAAATATGGTATATGAATGTAATGGAATATGAGTTTGCTGTAAGAAAGGATGACAAGAATGGTTTCAGAGAAACCTGGGAAGACGTAAACTGCAGAGTGAAGGGCGCTGAACCGGGAGAACACTTGGTACAACAACATTGTAAGCACAAACAGCTTTGAAAAATTTAAGAACTCTGATCAACGTGATGACCAACCACGATTCCAAAGCATTGATGGTGACGTATGCTGCCTACCTCCCGAAAGGGAATTGATGGATTCAAGGCATGAAATGAGACGTATCTTTGGACATGGCCAAGGTGGGAATTTATTTTTGCTTCAATACGTATATCTATTACGGGAGTTTTATTTTTCTTTTTGTGGTGGCGTGGGGATGAGAGGGAGAAAAAGTAAATTTTTGTTAATTGAAAAAAATGAGTTTGTCTTTTCTTTACTAGATGCCTAGGACTTGGAAGGTGGTCATCTGGTTGTCCACTGCCCTAGTCTGTCCATATCTAGAGTACTGGGTTCAGTCCAGCGAGTGCATTTTAAGAGAGATATTTAATGAAGATGTGGTAATAACAGCTAATGTTTACATAGCACTTCACTATGGGCAGGTACTGTGCTGCGTGCTTTATAATAATTACCTCATTTGTTTTTCACAACAGCCCTAGGAGGTAGGTGCTGTCATTATTATCCTTAGGAACCTGAGGCAAACAGGTTAAGTGACTTACCCAGGGTCACACAGCGAATTATTATCTGAGCCTGGATTTGAGTTCAGGCCTTCCTGATTCTAGGCCTGGAGCTCTAACCACTGGGCCACCTAGCTGCCATGTCAGGATGTTAAAAACACTCTTGATACTAAAAAGGTATCAAAGAAAATATATTATAGCAGAGTTCAGAGGAATTGAACACTTTGGCCAAAGGGGGCCCCCACCCTCTTTTCAGGAGGAGGGAGCACTGAATACAGAGGCAAGATTCAAGACAGATCCTGCCACCAGGAGATGTATTGGCCCATCTTCCATTAGGTCACCATCTTCTCTATATGCCCATTACATAACCCTCCTTAGTGTGATGCCCCCTCCCAAACATGCTGTGACATAGGACCCATGATTAGAAAATGGAGCGATTTTTATGCAGGGTGTATCTGCTTAGACGCATGAGGTTCATTAAGCAAACAGTGAAGAGAAGCCTTCTCCAGGTAACGCTAAGTCATTTTTCTTGACTAGTTCCAGCTAGCTGTAGATTTAGTTCCTTTATCAAAAGCTTTGTAATTTTCTGAAGGCCACAATCTGTCTTTTGATTAGTTGAGTCTACCTGCAGTCTGCTGGCTTTCTTATTATCTAACTTATTCTCAGTGACTTCGTCAATTAACAATAACTTAACTGTGGAAACTTAACTTTTGCCGCCTCTCACAAGGATCAGCTGAAGGAAGTGGTAGGAATGTTTCGTTTGGAGAAGACAGAGGAGGAATGGGCAACTCTATAACGAGCTTCCAAGTATTTGAAAGGCCTTCACCGGGAACAGGGATCTGCCCTGTTCTGCTCGGCCCCAGAGTAGAGTGAGGAGCAATGGGACTTGTGTATCTCCAGGGCTTGGCACATAGTAAACACTTAATACATGCTTCTTTCCTAACAGAGCTATCCCTAAGCTAAAGAGGGGCCTTGGAGGTCTCCGAGCAGAGTCTGGATGACCCATCGTTCGTGGTGTCATTGAGGGAATTCTCCCTCAGTCAGGGGCTGGAATAAGTGGCCTCTGAGCTTCCTTCCATCCCTGAGGTTGTGTGGTACCTGCTGACGTGGCATACAGAGTCTGGGCACTAAGAGACTAAAAAGAATCACAGCCTCTGCTTAGAACTGAATGCAGCATTTGATACTCACAGCAGGAACCCTGTTTCACCTGTGGCCTTGCAAAGGCCCTTTGTGGGCTTCTCTGGTTTCAAAAAACTGGAGAGTAATATTCATGTCTAACCTTTATGTGAAACCTCTGCAGAGTCATGCTGTCTGCAGAGGCTTAGGGTTGCTGCTTCTCTGGATATTTGGGGAAGAACACATAGTACATTCATGTATTTTTAAGCCTCTTCTTCAAGAAACAAAACAATTTGCTATCCATTTGTGCAACCCTTCTAATTTGATGTTAGAAATTATAGTTAATGCTCTAAGAAGTGGTGATTAACATTTGCCTCTTAAAACTACTTGAGGAAATTAAACCTCAGACTAATTTTATTGACAGGCTTTAGCCCAGATGCTGCAGGTTTCCAGTGGACTCTTGGTGGTGAACCACAAAAGAGGGTGTTTCAGGTTCAAGTGTTCAGCAACTACCTGGCTACTTGGGCAGTAGCATTACTTACTCAAAAAGCAAGGGGGGCAAGGGAAATACCAGTTCCTTTGTCTACAACAGGTTCTCCATGTGTCCACCACAACCCTGTGAGGCAGGCAGTTATTCGGTCCTTTCAGTTGTGTCCAAGTCTTTGTGACCCCGTTTGAGGTTTTCTTGGCAGAGATTCTGGAGTGGTTTGCCATTTCCTTCTCCAGCTCATTTTGCAGATGAGGAAACTGAGGCAAACAGGGTGAAGTGATCTGCCCAGGGTCACACAGCTAGTTAGTACTGTCTTCCTGACTCCAGGCCCAGTGCTCTATCTGCTGAAGTGCCACTTACTACCCTGAGGCAGGTCGTAGAAGGACCACTGTCTCAGAAAAGTGGTGCTTGTGAATCAGATAGGATCCCAGTGACCATCGAGTTCAGCCCATGCCTAACCTAAAAGGGAATTGCCACTGTAGCAAATTCAACAAGGGCTCATCCCCCCTCTGCTTGAAGACCTCCAATGAAGGAGAGCCTCCCAAGGCAGCCCCTCCCCCCCTTTTATTTTTTTGGACATTTTTCTTGAATCTAGTCTGGAAAGGCCCCTTTTGTGACTTCCATTCATTGCTCTTGGGTCCAAACAAAGTCCAAACTCTCCCTTCACAAACTTGAAAAGAGCTTTCACATCTACTCCCACCCCTAAGTCTTCTCATCAGAAGGCTAACCATCCCCAGGTCTTTCAAGCTATTCTCACAGGACCTGGACTCAAGACCCTTCATCATAATGGTTGCCCTTCTCAGGAAGTTTTCTAGTTTATCAGCATCCTTTCTCAGCTGTGGCACGCAGACCTTAGCACAAGATTCCAGATGTGGTCTGTGGAGAGCTGAAGACAAAGGGACCACTACCACCTTCTGGTCACATTTGTTTCTTTTGCCTGTCACATCCCACTGTTGACTCATCCTAAACTTACAGTCCACTAAAACCCCCAGATTATTTTCTGACAAGTTACTGTCTAGCCAGGCCTCTCTCATGCTGTCTTTGGGAAGATGATTTTTTGATCCCAAATGCAAGGCTTTATGTATATCCCTAATGAACTGTATCTTCTTCGATTCAGTTCAGTATTGTAGCCTATCAAGATCTTGTGGATCCTGACCCTGCCATCCAGTATGTTAGGTATCCCTACCAGCTTTGTGTCATATGTAAATTTGACAAGCATGTCATTCTAGTTTTTATCTAAGTCACTGACAACAAATGTTAAGCAGCACTGGGCCAAGCATAGATCCCTAGGGCACTCCTCTGGAGACTTCCTTCCAAGCTGACATCAAACTGTTAATGATTACTCTCTTTTCAACAATATGTTCATCAAGTACCTCAAGGAACAACTGGAGAGATGTAAACTGTGTAATAATATATATTATTATATAGTTATTATTACATAGTTATAGTATATATACCATATTATATATTATGTATTTATTATATATACATACGTGAAATATATATCATATATAATATGTATATGTTATATATAATATAATATATATTATATATTTCACATCTCTCCAGCTGTTCCTTGAGGTACTTGATGAAATGATTTGCTGAAGTCTAGGTAAACTGTGTCCATAGCATTTCTCTGATATACTAGTTTAATAACCCCATCCAAAAAAAGAAGTAAGGTTAGGCTGGCATGACCTGCCCTTGGTAACACCTTTGTAATCACTGTTTCCTTTCCAATAACATCTCTTTATTGATCCATTCTCAAATTTCCCCTAGAATCAAAAGCAAGCTCACGGGCTTGGAGTTGACAGACTTGCTTCCCTTTTTAGAAAAATCATTTGCTCTTCTCTGATCTCATGACACTTCTCCCATGAACTCTCAGATAGCATTGACAGGGGCTTAGCAATCATATCTGACCGTTTGTTCACTATCTATTCTCTACTTCTGGGCCAGGCGGCTTAAATTTACCAAGGGTAACCAGTACTCTCACTATGTCCTCATTTATCTTAAATATCAACCTCCCGTTAACCAGTTTTGCTCTAGCATTTCCAGGCTTTCAAGACTTTGAAAAAAATTAATCTAGGTCTGTTATTTCATAAAACATTAAATAGTTTTATTTACACAGTAAATGACACAAAAAGGATTAGAATCCAAGCACATAAAGAGTAAAAAGACACCCATGGCTCCTCCAGTGAAACACCTTCCCTCTCCCAGGCGCCTGTTCAGTCTTCATGGTTTATAGAGGTGTGCTGGTAAATGTTCAATGATTGGATCTCTGAAAAATCATGACACATTTTAAAAGTTTAATCTGCATCGCTAACATTTTCTCCATTACTTTTCTTAAGTCTAGACCACCAAGGAAACAAATCAAGTCTTGATTTGTGGTGGTTGTTGATTGATTAGATGTAAGTGATTACACTGGAAATTGAAAAATTGGCTCTCATGAGCCAGTTTGAGCTGGTTCCAGCATGCCCCCACTTTCTAGTACTGAGCCAGCGTTGGGGGGAGTTGCCAAAGGATGTGCCTCCACGTCAGTGCTCCTCCTCAAAGCTCCCTGTGTCTGCCCTAGTTCTTTCACTGGGAACTTTCTTTTGGTAGCAGTTCCCTAGAGAGGCCTCAACCTATCTGTTGTGACCATCATTTGCTCCTGATGAGTGTTATGGTGCCTCTTGACTCTAGGTTGTTTCTTTTGGCTGTTTAGCATTCTTCTAGTAAATTGTACTAACTTCCTCTTCTCTAAGGAATTAGCTCTTAGGCAGTCCACCCAAGGAGTGATAACCATATAGCCATGGCCAGTGGTGTTACACTCTTTCATGCCTCTGAGTTCAGAGTGGCTACAATCTTTGGAAACCTATTGTTTTACAGCTGGGTCCCACAGCTTCACATGAAACACAGTGGGTCTCTTAATATGACCATGATTAATCTCTGAGTAGGTTCAAGGTGAATCCCTCCTGTTTACCTTCTTCCTCCAGGATCTGTGTGACATGCCTCCTGCTCCCATTGGCCCATGCCACTGAGTCTTTTGGTGTTTGAAGTAGTCCTTTTTCTTTCTCTCCATTTAGCTTTTCCATCTCTGTTCTTTCTCCAGAGCAGCTGGTGGGAGAGTAGGCAGATCATCCCAGGCTAATTTTCAAAGATTTCCAGAAGAGAATAAGGTGCGGAGATTTAGGCCTTTACTGCTGAGGGTTGGTGTGGGATCTGACTGGCTGTCAATTTGTAACAATTCAAGTTGGTAAGTGTTTACTACATTCAAGGACCAAGGTTTATGTTTCCAAGATGACACCTACTCATTTGCAGGTTATTTGATGCTTTGCCTAGGTGTTTTTCCTTTAATATCAAAATACACAACAGTCTCAGCCTTTGCCCCCTTTCTTGGCTTTGTCAGGTTGGGCTGGCCCAGGCTGGAAGTTGGATTTTGGGGAACAACTTCATGACTGTCCTACAGTGAGAAAGAGACATTGTCCAGGGCCCAGAGAACTCCACTACCTGCTCCTTTTCTCCTTTATTCCCCTCCTGTTACTCCTCCTCTTTGTTCCTTTCATGCTTCTCTCCATACAACTTTTCTCTTCATCTTTTTTCTTTTAAGAAAAAAGTTTTATTGATTTTTTTCTTAATTCATCCCTTTTTGCTTTCCCATAACCCTTCTCTTACAAAACTCTTTCCTTGGAATAAACAGAGTTAAGCAAAACACACTGCAATCACAACTTTATCTGATGGCACATATAACAGTCTATATACAGTAATCCTCTACCCCTTTGAGAGGAAGGAAATGTACTTCCTCATCAGTCTTTTGAAAAATGAAGATTTTTTGCTGTTGTTTTTCTGTCATTTTCAGTTGTGTTTGACACTTTGTAATCCCATTTGGGGTCTTCTTGGCAAAGATACTGGAGTGGTTTGCCATTTTCTTCTCCAGCTCATTTTACAGAGGAGGAACTAAGGCAGACAGGGTGCAGTGATTTTCCCAGGGTCACAAAGCCATGAAGTGTTTGAGGCCAGAATTGAACTCAAGAAGATGAGGAAATTAATGTAACCCACTGAGCCACCTCGCTGCCCACCTGGAATCCAAATTGTTCATTGCCTTTAATCTCAATTGTGATTTTTTTGTGTTAATAAAATAATGCTAATGCCTAGTTTATGTTGCACTTTACATATTTTGGATCCTCAACAGCCCTGGGGTCATTTTTATCAGTAAAGTGACTTTGACTTACCCAGGGTTACACAACTAATACATGTCAAAGGCAGAACTCAGGTCTTCCCCATTACAAGTCTGGTGCTAACACCTAACCACATCAATGCGTTGTTAATGATTGAGGCTTTGTATACGTTGTTGTCTATATGTGTTGTCTCGTCTTCTAACGTAGCCTCCTTGAGGTCAGAAATGTTCTTACTTTTGCTCTCGTCTCCCCAGTTGGCAGCACTTTTCGTTGTTCTCTTAATTCTTCCATTTTTTCTTCATCAGTTCATACAAGCCTTCCCATATTTTCCTGAGTACTCGTTGTTTCTCACATTTACGTATCACAGTTTGTTCATTCATTCCCCAATCGATGGGCACTCCCCTTGTTTCCAAATTTTTTGTAGCACAGAAGTGCTGCTATGAATATTTTGGTAGAACGGACCTTTCTTTTCTGTTTGACCTCCTTAGGATATATACCCAGAAGGGAGATCCCTGGTTCAAAGGATATGAAGCATTCCATAACTGTTCTCACATAATTGCCAGATTGCTTGCCAGAAGTGTTGGATCAATTCAAAGCTATTAAAAACAGTGTATTAGAGTGTCTGTTTTCCCATAGACCCTCCAGCATGGACTGTTTCCATCTTTGTCAATTTGATGGGTGAGAGGGAAAACCTCAGAAGTTCATATTTTCTATTTCTTTTATTATAATATTATTAGTATTATTTAGGATATTTTTTTTGTATTGTAGACAGTTTATAGATCTTATTTTTGGTTTCAAAGTTGGTTTATTGATGTCTCTTGTTTTTGCATCACACGTATTTCTTTTTAAAAATATTATTCTGAATCTAATGAGCAGTAAAAAAAAAAGAATATTTGCAAATATAGGACAGAACGGAGAAAGAGGGTTATTTGTTGAACCCCAAATCCCCATTATATATGGTTTACTTAAAAATGTGTGTGTGTGCACGCACGCATGAACATACGCATTAGATTTGCCATATTGTTTTCAAAGCTGTCCTGCTTTCCTATGTTTTCTTCTGAATTTCTGTTCCCTTCTGTGCATTTAAAAAATTACTTCAACGAATCTCCTTTCTCGTTCTCCTCTTCTTCTTTTTCTTCTCCTCCTCCTTCTTCCTTTCTTTTCCTTCCTTATTCTCAACACCACCAATATCCTGCCCCCAGTGAAAAAAGGAAGACACAATCCTTGTAAATAAAGAAGCTTAAAACCTTTGCCATGTGCACAAATGTATGTCTCAGCACCTGGGAGCCATGACTCCTCTAAGCAAGTAACATGTTTCATACGGATGCTCCAGAGTATCACAGTTCATTTCTCTCTCTCTCTCTCTCTCTCTCTCTCTCTCTCTCTCTCTCTCTCTCTCTCTCGCAATTGGGATTAAGTGATTTACCCAGGGTCATACAGCTACTAAGTGTCCAAAAGGTCACATTGGAACTCAAGTCCTTCAGATTCCAGGGCCAATGCTCTAACCACTGCGCCACCTAGCTGCTCCCTGTCATGTTCATTTCTAAACATATTTTCTCTCCTCTCCATTACTTAGCCTTCCCTTGTAATGCAGATTTCAAATAAAACTAAGGGGGGGAAAACACAGTTCACCAAAAGCAACCAGCGCATCGGCCATGTCTAACAATATACAAAATTGCACATGTGTAGTCCTTGACCTTTGCGATGAAGCAAGGAAGGTATTTTTTCTTATCCTTTCTCCAGGTCTAAGCTGTTACACTGCACTCATTTTTCTTTTATTATTTCTTACATTTATATTATTTTGATCATGACACAGATTGCTTTTCTTGCTCTGTTCACCTTACTCAGTATTAGCTCATATAAATCTTCCCGCATTTGTCTTCACATTTGTAAGTTTCAAAAAATATTCCCTCATATTTAGACACCAAAATTTGTTTAGCCGTTCCCCAATTGATGGGAATCTATTTGTTTCTAGTTTTTTGTTACTACTCAAAAAGTGATGCTATAAATATATGTGTTGGTATCTATGGGACCTTTCTGTCCATGACCTCCTTGGGTTATATGCCTAGCAATGAGATCTCTGGGTAAAAGGAAACAAATAATTTAATCAATTTCTAAAAACCGTTTTTCCCAATTGTTTTCCAGAATAGTAACGGTATTATATCTCTACCAATATTACATTAGTGTGTCTGTCTTTCTGCAATGCCTCCATCATTGACTATTCTCATTTTTTGTTGTTTTTGCCAATTTACTAGATGTGAGGCGAGACCTTGGAATTGTTGTGATTTATATTTCTTTTATCGTTAGTAATTTGGAATAATATTTCATTTGACTGTTTATAGTTTATAATAATTCTCTTAAGACAATTGGTTACTCATCCACTGGGGAATGAACCTTAATCTAATAGTTTGGTTCAATTTCCTAAACATTTTGGATTTCAGATTTTATCGTATGTTCGATGCAAAGGTTTTTTTTTTCTCACTCAAAGGTTTCGCTTTTTATTCTAGTCATACTTGTTTTGTGCAGCTAGTTCTTATTTTTCTATAACTCAAATTGGCAAGTTTGTCTTTTGTGATTCCCCTGTATCCCTTGTTTGGTTACAAAATTTCCTGCCTTGCAAAAGTTACGAAAGATACTTTCTTCCACACTGTTCTATTCGTTTTTTATTATGTTATCTTTTATACTTGTATAACTTGTATAACCATTTGGAGTTTATTGTGATACATGATTTGAGAATGTTGGTCTAAATCTATTTTCAGCCGTACTGTATTCCCGTTTCCCTATCAGTAATTATTAAATAGGGAGATCTTCCTCCAGTAATTTGTGTTTTGGGCTTATCAAACCTTGGACCATTGTCTTTAATTGTTTCTGCATTTTACTTGTCTATTTTTTAATGAGTACAAAATAATTTTGACAACTGCTAGTTTATATTATAGCTTGAGATCTGGTAATGTTAAGCCCCTTTCATTCTTACTTTTTTTTTCATTATTTTCCTCAAAGTTCTTGACCTTTTGTTCCTTCAAATGAATTCTGTTATTATTTTGTCTAGTTCTACAAAGCTACCTGTGGTCATTTTCTTCATATAGCCTTAAGTCTGTAAGTTCATTTAGAAAGTAACAGCATTTTCATTAAGTTGGTGTGACAGAACCATAAGCAACATATCTCTTTTTCCAACTCTTTCAGTATTATTTCTGTAAAGAGGGTTGGTTTGTTTTTTTGGTTTTTTTGTAGTCCTGCCTCTGGCTTAGTATGTTAACGCCCAAAAGTTTTATGCCTTTTTGTAACGGAATGAAATTTGTCTATCTCTTTGTCCTGGGTTTTGTCAATGACATACAGCGAGGTTAATGATTTCTGGGAGTTTGTTTTGCATCCTGGTACTTTACTGAAGGTATTAGTTCTTTTGATTTGATTTTTTTCCCATCGAATCTTGGGGATTCTCTCAGTGAATCAACATATTATCAAATAGAGATATTTTCCCTCCTTGACTATGTTTGTTCCCCAGATTTTTAAAAATTTATTTGCTACAATTAGCATTTTTAATACTATATCAAATGATAGTGGAAATAATGGGCATCGTTCTGTTGCCCCATTCTTATAAGGAAACTATCTGGTATTTCTCCATTGCAAATTATTCTGACTTTAGGTTTTATGTAGATTCAGTTGATTATATTAAAGTCCTTTCGTTCATATGCTCTTAGTGTTTTTGACATAAAAGGGGTGCTGTATGTGGTCAAAGGCTTTTTTGGTGTAATCATGAGGTTTTATTTTTAAACTATTTTGATTAATATTACTTGTTATATATATATGTCGTTTTCCTAATATTGAATCATACTTGCATTCCTAGTAAAACCTAATGTAACCATAGTGAATAGTTTCGAAAAAATATTGTGATAGTCTCTTCGGTAATATTTGGTTTATTATTTTTGCATCAACATTCATTAGTGATATGGGACACAATTATTTCCCCTCTGCTTTCTCTCTTCCGATTTGAATATCTTACACATATTTGTCTCAGAGGAAGTGTTTGGTAAGGTGAATTCTCGATTTTTGTGAAGTTTATATAGAATAGGAGTTAATTGTTCTTTAAATATTTTATAGAATTCACTTGCTAATCCATCTGGATCTGTTTTTTTCTTTCTTTCTTGGAGAGTTCATTTACGGTTTGGTAAATTTTTCTTTCTGAACTCAGATTGATGAGATTTTCTATTTTCTGTTCTGTTAACCTGGATATTTTATACAGATTACCTTAAAAGTCTGAATGTTGTTAATCCAAATCTTTAATAACTTAAAACCCCACTGACTTTTGGGGTGCCCTCTATTTTTGTAAATATTCATCTCTTTCATATAAGTTTGTGGTTTTCTTGGTATATAATTGGGTATAATAGTTTCTGATAAATTTCTTTACTCTTCATTTATTAGGAATTCTTACTTTAACTTTTGATTTCGATTACTTGGCTTCTCTCTCTCTCTCTCTCTCTCTCTCTCTCTCTCTCTCTCTCAGTAATATAGTTTAGCAGATCGACAACTGGCTTCAAATCTTATTTCTGACCCATATTGACTTTGTGACCGTGGGTAAGTAACAATGTCTATACTGGGGTGCAGGTCCTGAGGCCACA
>CM053775.1:17316472-17332054 GCA_028658325.1 Potorous gilbertii
AAGGATTTGTTCTGTAAAACTTGGACTCAGTCAAAAGGTCATACCCAAGGACCTAGAAGGCCACTTGTGGCCTCGAGGCCAGGAGGCCGAAGGTTCTCCACCCTTATTGACCCATATTGCTATAGATAAGGTGTAAGGAGTAAGAGCCTGGTGGTTTGGCTCTACTTTGGTTTTTTGGTTTGTTTTTGCTTATCCTGGGCCCAGATCATAGATTAAGGGCTGCTTTGGATTCATCCTACAAATTGTGGCATGTTGTCAGAAGTAAACACATTAAATGAAAACCCCAAGATCTTTTCCAAACTGACTTCTGCCTAGCTAGGATTCCCCTCATCTTTTACTTGTGAAATTGATTTTTTGAACCCAAGCTTAAGACTTTATATTCGGCATGAGCCAATTTTATCTTATTAGACTTTGTCCAACGTCCCAGTAGTGTTTTTGAATCATGGCTTTGGTTTTCAGTGTATTGGTAATCTCTCCCAGCTGTGTGTGATCTGCAAAACTGATAAGTACGATCTAACTCACTGATAAAAGTGTTAAGTAGCACAGGGCCAACTATCGATCCCCGGGGGCACATTGGGTGCTAACGGGGGACCATTAACGATTACTCCCTGGATCTGACTATTCAGCCAGTTCTTAACTGTTAAACATGGAACTATCTAGCTCCTACCTCACCAAATGCCTTCATCAGTCACTGGTAGCAGAGCTTTTCCTCCATTGTGTTCAATGTAGAACACTTCTGCCCCTTATTGGGGAAGGTCAAGAGTTGTCAACATGGGAGGAGGGGCATCAGGGAACTAGGGAAGAGTTTGAGGAAATGAGCAAGCAAAGGAAAACTCCTATTATCAGCTCCTGAGGCAGCCCATTCTATTTTGAAAACAAAACAAAACAACACCAATTGGTTGGAACGATGATCAACCGTGAACGAATCATGGCTTGACTTTTCTGATCGATACAATGATCCAAGACAATTCAGAAGAACTCATGATGAAAAAATGCTCTCCACTTCCAGAGAGAGAACTGTTGAACTCTGAGGACAGATTGAAGGATAATTTTCTCACTTTCTTTATTTTTCTTGCTTTTTTCTGAAATATGGCAAATATGGAAATATGTTTTGCATGATTTCACATATATAATTGACATCATATTGCTTGCCTTCTTGGTGGGTAGGGAAAGGGTAGGAGGGAGGGAGAGGATTTGAAACTCAAATGCTAAAAGGAAAAAAATCGTTAAACATAAATAAAAATGTTTTAAAATTTTTAAAAGGCTAAATGCAAAATAAAAATATTGTACAAATAAAAAGAAATAATACCAGTTATTAAAAGAGTTTTTCTTTATCTCAGATTTGCTTTTATGTAGTTCCCCTCCCATCCACTACAATTCTTCCTAGGGCCAAACGAGTCTGAACTCTCTCTTATGGTGAAGAGTGGGGTCACTTCTGATTCTGGTGAGTTACAGGAAGACTACAGAGAAATAAAGAGGATGAGACCAACCAGACTTCCTTTTAAAAATAGGGATTGAGGCCTCGAGAGGAGAAGAGACTTGGCGAAAGTGAGACTGGAAGAAGTAGATTCAGGATTCTTTGATTCCAGAAAGTGTTCCTGCTCCAACACCATACGGCCTCTATTTGCTTTCCTCGGCTCTGCCATTTTCATTTCTAAGGGCCCTACGAGCCCTAACATCATTTTTTCCAGCATCCCACCCAGCTCTGTTGTTCTATGTTTCAAAGCCCTTTTTAGCTCTGACATTGTCTGTTCTAATAACATTATCAACTCTGCCATTCCGATGTTTCTAAACCCCTTCCTGCTCTGGCATGCTTTATTCTAAGGTCCCTCCCCCACTCTAACTCAGTCTGTTCCAAGGGCCTTCTCAGCCCTCAGATTGTGTCACTTTATTGCAAGCTGAGTAGGACTGTTTTTCCAACATCAACAAGGCAGACTTCTAAGTTGTGTTCCTATCTAAAATGAGTTGAAAGCTTTTGCACAATCAGATGAACAAATAAATGTGTTTAAAAATAACATCAGGACAAATTGACGAGGCTTTGTACCTCTCATAGCTCCACTCATGTTCTCCATCATGTTATAGCTATTTGTGTACCAGTCAGAGGATTCCTCTGCTGAGAAAATACTTCTCTCTGCTGCACCTTAGAAGCCCAGCCCTTCCCCCCTCCTGCCTAACACCTAGTTGGAGGTTTTTCCTGTAGATCTGCTATAAATGTTTGAGTGAATCCCTTCATTTATTAGCATTCAATCTTGTACTTTCAGGGAAGGAAGAACAACTACACACCTGCAAGAGAAGAAATTGTGTCTATTAGTCTGTGAGTCAGCAGCTAACATCCATGGTAACCCTCAACGGCCAACCGACCTTCTCATCTGCGCCTTAAAAGCTGTTTTCAGTAATAACAATGATATAAAGCCATTTGGAGAGTTAGGAAATAACAGCCTAGTAAAAAGCAGACAAAGTTCTGCATAATGAGAAAGCGAAGCCAACGTCTTGGCCACTCAAGGGAAATACCTTGCAAGAGGCTAAGTACAGAGAGGGCAGGTGTGAAGGGGAGTGGGACAGGAATCAGCATTAGAGAAATTGGAAATTCCCAAAGGGATCTTATGCTTTCAATATGCGCTGACTTTTTTAAGTGATGGGGAATAGGGACCGGACTTGTGATTTCTTTGGTAAAGGGACTTCCTCTAACAGTACCATTCACTAATCTTCTCTGTGACTTAGTATCTTAGAGAGTTAATTATCTAGGGCACCGACAGGTTGAGTGGCTTACCCATGGTTACATGCCTACAACATGGTGGAGGTGGGATCTTTTTGAGGCCAGTTCTGCAGTCCCCATGCCTTTCTTCCTCTCCTACCAACTCAAATCCCCTTTCGATGACTCTAAGCACTAGGTTTGAATAAAAACTCTGGGTAAATGAACTTCCTTAGATGAAACCAAGAGCTTGAAGGCTAGAGGTCTTCAAGGAGGCTGGAGTGTTGCTTCCTATCAGTCATCTATGTAGCTAACATCACCATTCTACCAAGGCTGCAGCATGGCCAGCCACTGCTCACTGAATCTCCTCCCTCTGTAACTGCCAGCATTTATCACATGACCTCATAACATAAAGAAGATCAATTTACCTAAAATAAAAAGTAGTGTAATATCAAGAGAGCATCAAAGAGCAAATAGCAGAAAAAAAATTGAACGTGGCTGCTTGTTCCAAGTCATTTCTTCCTTCTGCCTCCAGGCCTATGGGTACCTAAGGCCATGAGTCCTTTCCTTCCTTCCTCTTCCAGGGCTGCCTTACCATATGCTAGAGAGTAGACAGGGTGGGAACATGGCCTTAAAGAGAACCAAGGGCTCTGTTGCTTCAGTGCTTGCTCAACTCCTTGAAGATGGGTGAGGTTCACAGACTCAGTGTGCCTGGTGAAGGGCAAGGTCTCCATTGCAGACACATGAAGTCCTGTGGGGTAGAGTGAACTAGGAGATAGTTTGCAGTCATGTTACTGAATCAGCTCTCAAATCCATCATTGGCAGGAATGGGAAAAGATCAATAATTTCAACTTCCTGGCAGTTTAGGGCATAGATTGCAGAGTACCCTGTCTTGACAGTCATCTTTTTTTTTCCAGTTGTCTCCTTTTCCTGCTCTGTCTTAACCTGGAGGTTTCTTCTCCATTTTTGAACATTGGTCTGTCCAAACCAGGTGGGCCAATCCTGTGACCCATGGTCATGAAAGCTGTTTGGGAATCAATCCAGCTGCTGGCATCAATCCATCAACAGGCATTTATTAAGTGCCTACTAAGTGTCAGGCACTGAGCTAGGAAAATGCAATTCAGAAAAACCTTGGAGCTGTATCTGCTCGGATTTCTCAATTAAGAATGATGTGCTCCAAAGGAAGCAGATTTGGGACTTTTTTTTGGTATGGCTACCAAGGAACCTTCTATTAAAAGTTAGATTGTCACTTCTATGATCTCTGAATTCAGGTGTCTGACTCCCAGCAATTACCTGATATGATTTCCCTGCAAACACTGAAAATAAACATGGAGTATTGCAACCTTCAGATCTGTAATTTGATCTAAGTGGACCTACAGTGTCAGGGAGCACTCCAACTGTAAGGAAACAAATTGGCATTTTTGCTCATAAATCATTTTCTGCTGTGGAGTTTGGTTCACCACAGTCAGTTCCCACAAATCTGTGAATTTCTGGGGGCATGGAGAAGATCAAACTTCTGAATCTGAATCCCAGACGTAGACCTCAAAACGTGTGGTTTGAGGAGCCAGTCTGACCTTTTCTTGAGCAGGTCTTAGTCACAGCAGAGGGGACCCTCAAGATTGAATCTAACCACATGTTCAGCTTGTCAATAGATTTTTTCCAACTTTTCTGAAAAGGGTATGTGATTTATCACAAAGGGATAGCTCTCTGGGGAAGGGAGCAGGCAGGGGAAAATTCAGAAAGGAAGATTGAGTAAAATAGAAAAAGATGAGTAAAATTTTGTCAAGAAAGAGACTAAAATTTTAAGTGATTACTGTCTCACACCTGAAGTATTTAGAAACTATAACTCCCATTCCATGATGACACCTTTGAACTTTCCTATCTTTTAAATTCAATGTAGTTATATTTCCATTTTACAGATGAGGAAATAAAGGCAATTTCCTCATTTGGAATACTCCAATACAGCTATGAGCTTCTGTTGGAAATTTCCTCCAAGAATAGAGGTTGTAGCCATTGGATCATAGGAATATAGATTTAGAACTGAATGAAAGAGATTAGGGAAGCTTAATCCCTCCATTTTATAGATAAGGAAATGAAGGCAAATCATGCCTTAACCAGGTTCACACAGCTAGGAAATGTCTGAGGCAAGATTCAAATTCAAATCTTCCTGACTCCAGGTCTAGCACTCCATCCATTATGTCCCTTGAATGCCAATAAAGCCAACTGAGCCTGACCATCCTGGGACCCGGCATGGTCAAGCTCAGATGGCTTTATAAGTTTTCCAGAGGAAGTCCACCCAAGGTGCTGGAAGCCATCCTCATTTTCTCTTGACATCTTGAGAATATCAATATAGGCAGAATGTGGGTATTAAAGATGTGGTCCTTTGTTTCCATGAGAAATGGGGTCAGTAAAAGAACTCTGCAATTTCTCCAATACAATCCAGTCCACTCTCTTCCACCTGTTATCTCTAGATCCAATTTGTCCATTTGTGCTATCTGTCCTAGATATTCATATGAATAGACAAGTTCTAAATGGTGCCCATCAGAATTCATGTTATAATCTGAGCAATAGACATTTAAATCCACTTGGTCTCTCCTATGAAGACGATCAGATAAAAGTCTTTTGGAGTGATCATGGAGCTCTTCCGGTAAGCTCTGCAGTGTTCTAGGGCTGGATGTAATCATCACCAACGGGAGGGTCTGATGGACCTTACCATCCACAAGGGATCTCTCTTGCATTTGGACTGTGCACTGGATTTCTTCTATCAGAATGACTAACACCTTTGATGAGCATATGGCTTCCTCTTTTATGCCTTGAGTGGTATTTACTATCAGAGCAATGTTATTTCTGTCATTATACTTTTCAATGACTCTTGACTGATGGAAAATGCTTTGATGGAAAATTGGTTTTTAAGGCATATTTTTATTTTATCAAATTAAATACGTTTTTAAAAAATCAATAAACAATAAGCATATTGTAACCTTATATTTGTTACATCTTTTCGTCAGTGGCAAAATGGCAGAGATATGGTCCATTGTTGGATACTGATTGTGAAAGCCTGCTTGTTCCCTACTAACACTGGCATTGAGTACGTCCTCACAAAGGGTTGTTATTGTTTTTGTGGTTGTCTTTTGTTTGACATTAATAAGGTCTGAGATTGTTCCCCCACCTTTGTGATCCTCTACTCCTTCAGATACCTTTCCTGTTGGTCCTTTACCGCCCTCGCAATTGTGTCCTGCCCCAAGCACTGAGTTCTCTAGTCACATGGTACAATCCAGCAGCTTATCCCACTTCTCTTCTCTTTGGTATTCTTTCTACCTCTGCCATCTGGGACTATGATATAAGGGTCCAAGGGTGGGGGGGGGGGTTCCACCATCCTTAGTGGTGCTTTGTATTTGATCTGATATTTGTCCCAACAAATCAGTGGTCTGACTGTCGTGGACAGATGTTCAGGGATAACTCCCACTTTAGTCACAAGCTTTTCCTATCCATTCAAATGTAATGTAATTGTACATTTATGATCTTTATCAAAATGCTTGCCTTCTCAAGAAGGGGACAGGGGAGGGAGTGAGGGAATCTGGAACTCAAAAAATGATAAAAAATGAATGTTAAAATTTGTTTTTGTATATAATTGAGAAAACCAAGATAAAAACATTCTTAAAAAGTAACGTATTCACTCTTCATGGTGTTATTTGTTACTCACTATGTCGAGGGTCTATCAGTTTCATTCGGGAAGGAAGTGATCCTGATGAACTCCTGTTGTATAGTCTGCAGGTCTTTGGCTACTTTTTCTTGAAGCAGACTTTCTCATATTTACTGTCACCCTCACTTTTTCCCACCTTTCCGTTGATGTCACTGAGTACCAGAGTGTGTATTGATTTAGTTTGGAGAGCCTTTTGTTTCTTCATCCTCAACAAGGTAATAAGCATTTATTAAGCTCTCACTAAGTACCAGACACTGGGCTAGGCTCTAGGAATACAAGGGCAAGCAAAAGAAGGGTAGTTCTGTTCCTCCAGGAGCTTCCATTTTAAAGGCGGAAGACAACACAGAAAGGGAAACTGAAAGGGGGAGGGACGGGAAGGAGATGAGGTGGTGACAAAGTCTAGAGAGTTGGAACTGAGCCAGAAGAGCAAGGAATGGCAACTGATGTTGCATAAGCTACAGCTCTCTCCACAGTGGTCTGTTTTCAAATGCCAGTGCTGCAATACCAAATAACCATTATCTCATTAGAATAATATTTCTTGCGACCTCAGTGACCTTGGGCAAGTCACTGAACCTCTCTGACTCTTGGTTTACTCATTTGTAAAAAGAAGGGTTTGGACTACATGACCTCTAAAATCCTTTAAGCTCTAAAGTGATGATCCTCTGGTGATGAACAAGTTGCAGTCAGTGTTGGTGGAGGGAGTTTCAACAGTAGGAGTTCCCTATACTACCCAAACCACAGATCCTTGGAGTAGTCATGTATGTTTTTTAGAAAAGAAAGGTACTTAATGAAAACTAGTTTTTTTAAAATCCATCTTAAGCCATTGATTTAATCTTAATACTCATTTTTCACCCCTCTTGGAGCCTAACTTTCAGAAATGCTTCAATTTTGTTAAATGTTGTAATTCTGTTAGGTCCTGAAAGAAGTGGATTAAAAAGAAAGAAAGCATTTAGAAAATTTTTCATAGGATTTACAGCTGAAAGAGACTTAGAAATTATGGGATATTTGACAGATAGGGAAACTGAGGACCAGAGAAGGCAGGTAGACAGCACAGTAGATAGAGCCCTGGGCTTAGAGTGAGGAAGATCCAAATTCAAATTACTCATTGTTTGACTCTGAGCAAGTCATGTAACCTCTCTTGACTTCATTTTCCTCATCTATAAAATGAGGGAGTTGGATTCTATGGCTTCTAAGTTCTTTGGTCTAGCTCTAAACAATTCTATAATCCTATGTGTGACTTTTCTAAGGTCACACATTAAATTAGTGTCAAGGTGGCCTTGGAACCTTGGCCCAGTCCACTATACTATGCTGACTCTCATATTATCAGAGCTGTTACTAGGGTGAGGTCATTGGATTTTGTCCTTGGGTGCTGATTGCCTGAGGGTATCATTCCTAGCACCCTTCCACCAATGCCACGGCCCTCAGCTTCCATAGCATGATGCCCTCTGGGACCCATCTGCCTACCCAGTTGCTCTCTGTACTCCCTCTCTCCTTCCTCCTATGTGTCATTATGGAGAGATCATTAGCTGTGATATAGAGGCACAGGTTGGATTCTGAGGGACAGAACCACCTTCACCCAGTGGGGCTGCACCTGACCTTGCTGCTTTTCTCTTCAGTCCTTCCCCTGCCTGCCTCTATGACTGAATCTTTTCCAGGTGCCAGAATTACTTGACAAGACTCTACATATTACTGTCCTTATGCACATAAGTTCATAAGATCCTAGATTTAGAGCTGGAAATGATGTTCAAATCCATCTAACCTGAGCCTTTAGAGATAAGGAAATTGGAGTCCAGAATAACTTGCCCAAAGAGTGTCAAATATGGAATTTGAACTTAGGTCTTCTGACTCCAAAGCCAGCACTCATCCCACTATTCCATGCAGGTTCAGTTTTTTGGGCGACATGAAGGATCACAAAATTTGGAAGTGGTAGTCAGTACCAGGAACCCAGGTTTTCTGGTTCTATGACTGCTATTTTTCATTGGGTTTTGTGATTTCCACATGATCCCTACCTTCAGAGAATTTGGAATCTAATGGGGGAAATGAGAATAAGAAATGAAAATATACACAGGAAAATAAACTTGAGCCTAGTAATCCACATACAGTACTGATGGGTGTTACTCAAGTGATTGGGATGTCAGGTTGGGGTAATAATATTTCTGTGACCTGGGGAAAGGATGTCAACGACAAGAGAAGGGGGAGGATATTCCCTTCTCCCCTTCAAAGCAAGCAATCTAATTGAGGAAGCAGATCACAGTCACACAAAGCAACTCCCTGGGTGGTTTTGGCCGGGCTCCTCCAGTCCTTGGGTCTCGATTTCTTTTTCTGTAAAATGAGAGAAGTGAACCTTCCCTAGACCCTAGCATTCCCTAAAGCTATTATCCCTTATCTCTCCTCCCTTTCTTAACCAAACTCCTAGGAGAGGCTGTCTACTCATTGTCTTCATTTTCTCTCCTCTCATTCACTCTTCAACCCTCTGCACTCTGGCTTCCAACCTCATCACTCAACCAAAATTGCTCTTTCCAAAGTTATAAATGATCTCTCCTCCTGGATACTGTCTCCTTTTTGGCTTTTTTTTTTTTTGGTGACACTGTTCTCTCCTGGTTCTCCTCCCACCTGGCTCCTTTTATGGCTCATCAAGCAAATCATGCCTCCAAGTTGTGGCTGTACCCCCACAATTCTGTCCTTAACCCTCTTCTCTTGCTCTATTCCCCTCTCTTGGTGACTTCACCAGCTTCTATGGCCTTAATTAAAATCTCTATGCAGAAAGGCAGCTTAGAATAGATAGAGAATTGACTTCAAAGCCAGGGAAGACGTGGGATCAAGTGCCCTCTGACACATACTAACCCTGGGCATGTCACTTCATTTCAAAGTTCTCTAGGAAACTCTGAGATTTTAAATTGGAGAGACAGTATTAATTTGCATCGATTGAGGGAGTTTCCTCTATGAACGAAATCACAAGTCCAGCCCCTATGCCTATCAAGATGACTTCCAGACTTGTTTCTCTCCTGAGCTCCAGGCTTGAATTACCAGTTGTTTATTGAACATTTCCCATTGGATGGCCTGTAGACAGCTTCAACTCAACAGTCAAAACAGAACTCATATCGACTTATCATATTCCTTATTTCTCTTCACCTAAGTTCTCAATCTCAGTGTCAGCCTCCATTCCGCATTCTCCTTCATCCCACACAGTCAATCAGTTTCCAAATTTTGCCATTTCTACTATCACCACATGTCTTTCATCCAGCCACTGGTCTTCCAGAGTGCTCTGAGGGCAGAGGCTACTTCACTTTGGTATTTGTATCCTCTGTTTGTGGCAAGTAGTAAGTGTTTAATAAATGCTTTCACATTCATTCATGGGGAAAATCTATTCCAGGATTTTTGCAGATCCTGAGGATGGAGGTGAGAAGGTTTGAGAAATGCAAACACCAATTAGTTTAGCTCAACTGGAACAGAGTGTGGAGGTGGGATGGTGAGAGAGGTCAGAAAGGTAGATTGGAAGAGGAAGAGAGGTCTTAAAACTGCTGGATAAGGAGCTCATATTTTATCTTATAAGCAATAGGGAGGGAGTAAACATTTTTGATGAAGGCTATGACCTGACCAGATCTGTGCATTAGGATAATTAACTTGGCAGCTGTGTGAAGGATGGATTGGGCAAGGGGAGAGACTGGAGGCTGGGGGACCAGGTAAGAGACTGGTAAAAAAAAAAGTTCAGTCAAGAGGCAATGAGCCCTTGAACTAAAGTGGTGGTTCTGAGTGGAAACGAAGGATAGCTATTGTGGAGTTAGAGCCAACAGGACTTGACAACTGAGTAGATTTGAGGGAGAGGGAAAAATCAGAGATAACTTTAAGGCAATGAGCCTGGACGATTAACGGGACAGCAGTGCCCCCAGTAGAATTAATGGAGTCGGGAGAATGGGGCAGAAAGGTGATGAGTTCCATTTTGGACATACTTGCTTTGAGATCCTAGTGGGGCATTTAAGAGCTATTTGGAGAGTAGGTAATAATGGTGCTCAAAGGAGAAAGAGAATCCTAGAGGAGTAACTGTAAAAAGAATACTCAATTGGGAGTAGGATGTTGCTGTTCAGTCGTTTTTCAGTTGTATCTGACTCTTTGTGATCTGCAATTTCCTTCTCTAGCTCATTTACAGATGAGGAAACTAAGGCAAACAGTTAAGTGACTTGCCCAGGCTCATATGGTTAGTAAGTGTCTGAGGCTAAATTTGAACTCAGGTCTTTCTGACTCCAGGCCTGGTGCCTTATCCATTGCAGCTCCACTTAGCTGCGCCTGGGATTAGGATGAGGTAGGTTCCAATTCAAGGTCTGCTACTAACTATCTAGGTGACCCTAAGTAAGTCACTTAACTTCTTTGGGTGTCAGGTCTTCTGTAAAATGAGGGGATTGGACTAGATGGTCTCTAAAGTCCCTCATAGCTCTCAATCTATGATTTCTAAGGTCCTTTCTACCTCTAAAATCCTCTGCTCCCATGTCATGTTTATCTTGGGAATCGTTCTCACAGAGGTGGGAAACAAGGTTCCAGGTTAATAGTTGTGACTTATGTGCCCAGGCTATATCTGAAGTGGAACAGGGAAGTCAGAATACCTGGGTTCCCATCCTGGCTTTTCTACTGATTGGCTGTGTAACCTTAGACAAGTCTCTTCCTCTCTCTGGGTCTGTTGGACTAGGTGCTTTCCTGTGTAGCTTCAGTTGCATATGCCTCTGAGCACCTCATATATCCTATTTATTGAGGGAAATGGTGATCACTGGGTGTCATTTTCCATCCTCTGTGACAGTCACAGCCTGGCTTCAGGAGATACAGCTCTCTCTCTCTCTCTCTCTCTCCCCCTCCCTCCCTTCCCCCCCCCTTTCTCATCACTGCCTTCCATTTTCCTCTCATTCCTTTCCCTCTCCTCTTCTTATTCCCCCCTTTAAGACCATCTGAATTCTTCTATGGATATATATAGTACATGCTTCTTGAATGGTGATTTTTTTTTCTGGGGACGGTCCTCTGTAGGTTCATACCAACCTTGGAATGGTAGCTTATGTAGAGAGATTGGCCCCTGCCAGGGTGACCTAGAGATGCCTGGATAGGCTGGCAGGCTTCCCAGCATCATCAAACCTTTGATGAATGTGTTGATTGAGCCAGGCATAAAGAGAACCCACTGTTCTTTGGAGACAACCATTAGGAGCACTCATCCATGGGCCCCTGGCAATTGTGATAATATAGATAAGATCCTTAGCTCTTGCAGGGAGAAAGTGGCAGATGGGTGGCCAAGGGCATTTAGAGTCAACTTCGACTCCAAAGGTTCTCCCCATGGGAAGACTCCTCTCCTGCCCCCTAGAGGCAGTATGGTGAAGTGGGAAAAAGCCCTGGATTTGAGTGTTGAATTGGCCACTTCCTTACTAGCTATGTGATCTTGGGTAAGTGACTTCCCTTCTCTAGGTCTCAGCTCCTCATCTGTAAAATGAGGATCATAATCTTTGTCCCTTTCCTACCTCTTATGAGTGTTGTGGGGCAAGTGCTTTGTAAGCTATTAGGTGCTAGAGAAATGTCACTTTCCATTAGCATTGTGATAATGGCCATTTCTCCACAGGTGCATGGGGAGAGAGACGTTCATAGAACCTGAAAGTGGCTAGACTGGAAGCATCCTTAGAGATTACCCTATTATTTTAATGAGGGGGAAGTTGACTCCTATGGAGGTGAAGTGACCTACCTAAAGCCTCACAGCTAACCGTGTATGACTGTGATACACAAGTGGCATACCTAATATGTGAACCCAAATCCTCAGACTCCAAAGCCAGTGCTTTCCACTTACACTATTCCCATGTAGGTATATAATTTTACTGAAACCAGAGACAGTGTCTCCTTCCTTCCTTTCTATTGCACAGTACTAACCAGCTAAGCGATTCCACTGTGGAATGAACTGCTTAGGAAGTTGTGGGCTTCAACCTCATTGGAAGTCTTTCTGTGGAAAACAGATAAGCATTTGTCAGAGATCAACTGGATGTCCTCTGAGGTACCTTCCTATTGTGAGATTCTGTGAACTCCCCAATATGGTAGTAGAGTGCCAATATCACTATTATTATTATTTACAAATGAAGAAGAAATGGTGGCTCAGATAGGGAAAATGACTTGCTCAAGGTCACATAGCTAGTGAGTTATGGACTAGGACTTGGATCATAGTCTCATGGATTTAGAGTTGGAAGGGACCTCAGAAGCCATCTACTCCAATCTCATCATTTTACAGATGAAAAAAATTGAGGAGTGAAGTAACTTGTGTAAGATCACACAGAGTAAGGAAGTAGTGGAGACAGAATTTGAATCCCAGACTTCTGATCCCAAAGTCATTACTCTTCATAGCTCTCCTGACTCACAGCCCTCTACTCTTTCCATCGTGTTAGGCTGCCTTACTTTAACAAGTCATGAAAAAGTTGGACTGAGTCTATCAGGGTTTGTCATCTGGCTTCCTACCCTATTCACCTGACTGTATTATTCCTGTCTGTAGGTATTATCACCTTCCCATTTCATAGATAAGAAAATTGAGTCAGAGCCAGAATTTAGACTAACTACAAATCTAATGCTTTTTCCACTATATTGTAGCAACACTGTACAAATATGCATGCAGGAAAACATCTTGCAAGCCTAAATGTGCTATATAGATGTGAGCTATTACTAGGATGGAAATGATGGGAACTAGATATCTGAGGTCCTATTACCCAGTCAGATGTGGCTGAGGGCTTAGTGTTTGAACAGCTATTCATCTCTGTCCATGGTACCGATCTTTAGTGATTGGGGAAGAAATCTAGCCCCTCCTCCTTCTTCTTGCCATACAGTCAGGATGGAAGTGGTGGTGGTGGTGGTGGTGGTGGTGGTGGTGGGGTGTGTGTGTGTGTGTGTGTGTGTGTGTGTGTGTGTGTGTGTGTGTGCCCGCACGCACCCTCATGACTGGGCCTTCTGGCTTGTGGGCTTCACACAGACTGCAAACTCCATTTTTGGTCCTCAGTAACTGAAGATGGCTCACAGTTTTCTATAGCTATTTCTTACCCAATTTGTGGTTTCTTCACAGGCCCTCCCTCTTCCTAGCTCCTGCGGGTGCTCTTTTGGGTTCTGTCCTTGATGGGCTTCTTTTTCCTCTCCATAATCTTTCTTTTGGCAGTTTCCATCTATTCCCCCCAACCCTAAATGTTACTTACCTCTCTGCATGTGAGAATCAAAGCTCTGTTCTGAATATTCCCTTCTGAATACCATAACTGCCTACTGGACATCTCTAATTTGGTGCTCCACAGCTGGATCAATTTCAACATATCCAAGACCCATCTTTTTTTTCTTTCTATCTTTTCTCCTTCTGATGCTATTGTTTCTGTAGGTGGCACCACCACTCACTGCCCCCATAATTGAAGACTTGAGGTGACTGTGATCATTTCATCTTCTGCACCTCAAATGTATGATCAGTTCCCAGGCTCTGGCAATTCCATCCCTGCATTTTCTCTCAAATCCACTCTCCTCTTCTTCCTTCCCATTGCCACCCTCCCAGTCCACACCTTCATTTTCACCCCCTTGGACTATTGTGACAGCTTCCTAATATTTCTTTCCATTTCCAGCTCCCCCCTCAATCTGTGCGGTATGTTGCTTCCAGAATAATTTTTCTTAGGCATGAGCCACCCCTCTGCTCAAAAAGTTTCAGTGGCTACCTATTGCCCATCTAGTAAAGTTGAAATTTCTTTGCCCATCACAATCTGGCCGTCATCTACCTTTCCAGCCTTGACTCGTATTATTCCACCTATGCTATGTTCCAACCAAAATGGACAGTTCTCTGTCCTGTCTCAAGACATGCTCTATGCCATCATGCCTCCAATCCTTTGTTCAATGCCCTCCCCCTCCCCCCATCCTTCAAAACCCATTTCAGAAGCCACCCCTTCCTGCCTCTCCTTCTCCCTTTGCTACAATGACCTTCCTCCTCGGATCTCACAGAACATTCTCCACCTCTTTACTCGACTTTTCACCTACTGTTGTATAAGCTCGTTGTCAGAGACTGTGTCCTCTAAGTTGTGTGTCTCCCTCTGTGCCCAGAATTGTGATTTACACACAGGACATGTTCAACTGATGCATAAGGAAAGGAACACTGCATATACTAACAGGACCCAGTTAGTTTTGCTGAACTGCATTTTTTCTTTTTAAATATTTTTGAGAAGTAAAGGCTTGCTGGATAAGGCAGGGTGGAAGATATATTCAGAAATGAAGTCATCAATAGCAAGTATGAAAAAAATATTTAAAAACAAATGAATCATAAAAAAGGCCTTCAAGAAACTTCCTAGACCACCAGAGTCCAGTGATCATTTACTTCTCTGTCCTCCAGATTATGGGATTTAGAGTCTCAGTTAGAATAATGTGCTCTGCTCATTTTAGGAGGTACATTGATAAGCTGGAGAGAACATCCTAAGGAGGGTAACCAAGAAGGGGAAGGGTCTCAAGTTTGTGCACATGGGTATTAGTTGAAGAAACGGGGGGCATTGAACCTGGAGAAGACTTGGGAGGGATTTAATAACTCTAAATCTTTGAAGAGCTGTCTTGTGGAAAGAGGGATTTGATTCATTCTTCTTGTCCCTGGAGGGCAGAACTAGAAGCAAGGGTTGGGGAGGAGGGTTTAGAAAAGGTTAAACTAGATGGCCACTGAGGTCCCTTTCAAATCTGGGATTCTGGGACCCCAAATCAATTCTTTTCTATGCTGCCACTGTGTATTTTGGTCTTGGCATGTGCTCTCCTGTATTATTAGGTCTTTTTTCACAAGTGTGAACTGATTCCCCAACTAGCTTGTGAGTTCCCGGAGGGCAAGGAGCTTTCCTTACATCCCCCAAATGTAGCCCAGCTTGGGGTTACACACATTGCTGGTGCTCAGTATTTGCTGAATGAGGAATTCTTGGCCCTCTTAGGATTGCTGCTGTGTGTGGAGTAAGGGGGAGCAGGAGAGAGGGGAAATGAAACTACCTCTCTCTCAGCTCTGCAGAAGAGTTGAACTTGGCCCAAGGTTCTCTTGCCCTGCTCTTTAATAGCACCCCCCCACCATGCTGGTTACTGACCCCAAACAAAGAAAGATTGGCACATGGGGTTTCCATCCATTGGTCTCTTCATCACAGCCCCCATGACTTTCTTTGGGCTATTCTGCTTCATTATTCAGAAAAAAGGGCCTTCA
>CM053775.1:17332154-17376824 GCA_028658325.1 Potorous gilbertii
GTTGTTTGTAACATATTTCGTTTAGCAGAAAAAGTACTGAATTGGGAATCATTGAAATCCCAGATCACAGAGCACTTCCTGTGTACACATCTTATGTTTACTTATCTACAACCAAATTGTCTCCCCTTAGTTGAATGAATATAAGCTCAGTGATGCCAGGGACTGTCATTACTTTCGTCTTTCTATCCAGAGCATCTAGAACAGTGCCCAGGGCATAGTAAGCAATTGTTGAATTGAATGGAAATTACATGGTCAGTCAACAGAGGAGTGAGCTTAGTAATATTCTATTGAGTAGAGGAGATGTAGAGGCAGGTGCAGGGAAAGGGATCAGGGTTCTTTGACCAAGTACCGCCCTTGCCAGAGAATTACTAGGCATTAGATCCGGAATGGGATTTGGATCATTTAATATAATCTTTTCATTTTATAGGAGTAAAGAGAGACCTAACAAGCAGCCACAGTCAGGATTTGAACCCAGGCCATCAGATTCCCAATCCTGTGGTCTTTGTGCTATACCAATGTGTTATAAACACAAACTCTTTAGTCCTCTCGTATTCTGTGTAAAGCACACTGGGGAAGAAGACAATATTTTCTAGATGGGGAAATTGATTTCAAGGAGTTTTGGTGATCATCACTTGGTATGTTGTTGGAAGAATTGGGACTAGAACCTAGAGAGTCTTCAGACTGCCCTTCAGACTTACCCTTAGATCTCTCCAGCCTCCAGATGTGTCACTAACCCCAGAGCCCTAGAGAATTGGAGTGGTTAGTGTTGTGCTGGTCATTTCGTGGCCAGTTGGGGCCAGTTTCCCCAACATGACCCTTTTATACACTGAAGTCTGATGGACTGCTGTCCCGGGGGTGAGACAGCCACTCAAGAAAGAGTTACTTGCCCTCAGTGAGTACCAGCCAAGGAAGACTTGCCTTATGCCCAATTCTAAGCTAGGGCAAAGGGTATTATAATGAAGTTTCCATACCAGAGATTAGTTCATCCAAGGGAGCTTGGTGCATGGATCTGGAGTTAGAAGGACTAGATTTACATCGTAACTCAGGCAATATTTACTAACTGTGTGGCCTTGGGCAAGTCACTTATAGCATTTGTTTCCTCATCGACAAAGTGGGGGACGAACAGCTCCCCCAGGAAGGTAATGCTGGGGTAGTGGAAAACTTAGTGGAGCTGGAGTCATGTCCTGGTTCTATTGTGTCAATCGCAAGCCATGGAATCTCTTTAGGCCTCAAAAATGAGAGGGTGGGCTAAAATCAGCATTTCTTAAACCCACGTGGGATCGATCTACACTTTAAGAAGTGCTAAAGGGGTGGGGAATGGAAAACGTTTAAGAAGCCCTGGATTGGATGAGGTTCTAGTTGGAGTTAGAGGACTCAGGTTCAAATCCTAGCTCTGCCACTTACTGTGTGACCTTGGGCAAGCCATGAACTTCCCTGGGTCTCAGTTTCCTCATCTGTAAAATGAGTGAGTTGGAATAGATGGCCTCTGTGGTCTCTACAGGGCGATTGTGAAGGAAGCCCTTGTAGAGTTGTAGAAACCTTGTACAAATGTGAGTTGGAGTAGAAGTGTAGAGTTGTTATTATCCAAGCCCCACCCAAGGGTTCACAGAAGGGTCTATGGTGCAAGCAGACAAGACTCTCTTGGTTATGGAGGGCAGAGACAAATGCAAAGAGCATTTGGACTGTGAGCAAAGTACAGCAGACCTCTGTCTCAAACCTTTGCCTCCCAGACTGTGTGGCAAAGGTGTGAGTGGTTGGTTGGCCAGGGGGTAGCAGGACATAAAGTGACCCTCTGTTCCAAGCATGGCCTGTTGACAAAGGGTGGGGTAGGGGGTGTGTGTGTAGCAGCGCCTGGAAGACCAGAGAGCTGTACATATACAGAATGTTGAGGTGGAAAGGGATATTAGAACATAGAATGTTAGAATTCAAAGGGACCTTCAAAGTTATTTAATTCAACCAATCCCCCTCAGTTTATAAATGGGGAAGTTGAGGCTCAGGGGAGGAAGACACTTGTGCAAGATGGCACAGTTGCTGAGTCTCAACCAGAACTCAGGTCTTCCGGACTCCCTGGAGTCCAGTGCTTGAGGATCCCCAGTTGGAGAATGGGGCTGTGATTGCAATAGCAGAGTTGAGGGACAGAAGAAAAAGTGTCTCTTATGAGGGTGGGAGACACTCTTTTTACTCGTTTGTTTTACTTCCTCTCTTAGGGTAAGCTGCTGCTGCGGGCACCAGGTCTGATTTGTTGGGAAGGGGCAGTGGTGGAGGCAGGAAGCAGCTTAACACCTACGAACCCAGAAACTCTAAATTTAGCTTCTTATTAGCTCAATTCTCCAAGAAACTTTCAGGGAATTGACCCTAAGACAGGGGTAGGGTAGGATATAGAATGGTGCTACACAGGGTAAGACCTCGGCACCCCTGAGAAGTGTAGCTAAGATATATTTAAAAGTCCTTCTACATAGAGGAGGTTGGCACAGAGGAAAGTATCATTAATTTGGAGTCCAAAATCCTGTGTTGGAATCGTGGGTCTATTGATGACTTGTGTTGACCTTACCTCTCAGGGCCTCAGTTTCCTCTTCTGTAGAAAGAGGGGTCTGGACTTGAGCTGTTAAACCTTATGCTCCTAGGACTTTCGTAGTCCTCAACGCCATCATCTGTAAGCCCCCACCACTCTCTTCTCCCCTTTTTGCAGGGTAATGCTCCCTTTACCCAACCCTTGTTTCTAACTTCTCAACCCCCTGGGTTCTGTGAGCTCTGTTAGGGAGGGTAAGTGGCTGGGTGGCCAAAAGGTGAAGGCGTGGGTGGGAAGGTGCTGAGGGGAACTAGCTATAATGGTCTTATTCCTTCCCAAACTTCAGAGAAGCTCCTTTCTGCAACCCGGAACGTCGGCACGCACCTGCCAGGGAAAGGGGACGGGACCAGGAGCAAACTCAAGGGGGGGAGGACAGTTTTTTTGGGGGTGCGCGCCTTTTATGACAGGTGGCCGCGCGGTGCGCGCTCCCGGGCGCCCAAAAGGGGGGGGTGGGGTGGGAAGAAAAGGTGGTTGTAGGGGAAGCTGAGAGAGAAAGAGGGAGAAACACAGAAACAGAGAGAGACAGGATGGGGGGGGAAGTGCAGGGGAGAAGGGTGGGGGCAGTAAGTCCAGCCCTGGTGGTGTCAATGGAGCAAACAATGGCAGGGGCAATAAGTACCCAGGTCTGGGCACCTTTTTGAATGGGAAAAAGCAATCCCGGGGAAGGAGGGGAGGTAGCAGCAGCAGAGGCTCAGGGGCAGCCACAGTAGCAGCAGCGGGGTGAGGAGGAGGAGGGAGAGGAAGAGAAGGAGGAGCAAGGCAAGGAGAGAAGGAGGAGGAGGAGGAGAGGGAGGAGGGAGGAGGAGAAAGCCAAAGGGAGAACCCGGGAGGGGAAGGCGGCAGCAGCAGCAGCAGCGGCAACGACGGCAGCAGGAGCAGGAGCAGCGGCGGCAGCAGCAGCAGCAGCGGCAACGGCAGCCGCCCTCCTCCAGCTCCTGCTCGTTGTCGTTGTGGTCCTCCCTCCCTCCCTCCTTCCCCCCCTCGGAGGGCCGTCGCCGCCCCGAGCGGGCTCTCTGCGCCGCGCGCGCTGTCCGCGTGCTAGGCGCCCGGGGTTCGGGGCGGTGGCGCGTGCGGGGCACGGACCGCAGGACTCGCGGCGGCGGCGGCAGAGGCAGCGGCAACAGTAGCAGCGGCAGCGGCAACTGTAGCAGCAGCAGCCGCAACACTAGCAGCAGCAGCAGCAGCGGCGGCGGCAGCAGCAGCGGCGGCGGCGCGGACTCGGTCCGCAGCGGCGGCACCGGCACCACCCCCCAGAGCAGGAGGGAGGGGGGAGCGAGGGGAGGAGAGGAGGCGCGTCCACCTGGCGGTCCAGGCGCATGGAGCAGCAGTAGCGGCGGCGGCGGCGGCAGCCCCCTGACTGCAGTCGGCGCTTGCAGCCCCGCTGGGCCCCAGAGCTCGGCTCGCCTCGCCGCGCCGCGCCTCGCTCGGCCTCGGGAACCAGCCTGCGAGGTAAGTGGCCTGGACGCCATCCAGCGCCGGGGCCCTGCCCTGCCCTGCCCGGCCCCGGGCGGCGGCGGCGGGGGCGGGGGGTGAGGGTGCCACCGCCGCTGCTGCATGCAGCTGGAGGAGGCAGGCGGCGAAGGCTGGCAGCAGGGCGTGTGGGAGCGGGAGCGAGGGCGGGCGCGGGCGCGGGCGCGGGCGCGGGCGCCGGAGCCGGAGCCGGAGCCTCAGCCCGGCCGCCGTGGGCACCGAGCCCCGCGCTCGCCCTCCCAGGCGCTGCGATGTCGGAAAGGCCCCGTTCGCTTTCAGACGCCTGCCTGGCCCGGGAGGGGGAGGGGAAGGGCTGGGGGCCGCGGGAGCCGCGCGCGCGCGCACGCACACACTCACTCACACTCACACACACTCACACACACTCCCCCGGATACACGGCCACGGCCACACGGGCCGGCACATCCACACGGCCACGCACACGCAGGCACACATACAGACACCCGGACACGCGCGCGCGCCTGCTGCGCTGCGGGCACCGGGCTGGCTCCCGAAGCCCGGCGTCGCCGCGCGCGCCTTTCGCATCCCTCTAGGTCCGGGGCCGGAGCTGGGGGAGGGGGCCCGGCAGTTCCTTCCCCCACCCCCACCCCCAGGCGCCCTTCCCTCCGGGATCGGCCATCCGTCGTGACAATTGACAGGGGTTCTGTCCGGCGCAAACTGAGCCGGGCTTGCGGTCCGGCGCCGCCCCGCACAGCCCCGGGGGGCCGTTGCCCGTGAGTGCGGGTATGGTGGGCGGGCGGGCGCGCAGGGCTGGCCGCTTGCTGCCGCCGCTGTGCTGTGGAATCCAGCGCTTGCAGCGTGACTGCATCTGCTTGCTTGTGGGCTGCCGGTCCCCCCGGGAAGCTGCCCGGGATCCCGGAACCCCCTCCATCCCTTCCCCCCCTCCCCCCCCGCAAACAACACCAACAACCCACCACCCACCCATTGGTCCGATTGCAGCGTCGGCTGCTTTAAGGGGCATTTGGATCCCCGCTCCCCGCCGCATCTTTAGCTCTCAGGCCTCTTGCTTAGTGTTCGTTGCGGGGCGTCTGTGCTGAGACACTATTTTTTTTTCTTGCGTGGTCTGGTGGGGGTGGGGGTTGTTATAAATATGGCGTTCCCTGCACTTTGACTCGGGACTTGGATTTCTCTTGCTGTTCTTTGGTGGAGGGTACAGGAGGAGCTAGCCGAGGGGTGCTGCAGGTACACATTGGGCCAGGGCGGTGGCAGCGGGGGCGGCTTCTGCATCTGGACCGCCCGGCGGCCCGACGCCCTTGCACCCAGCTTTCACCCCACACATTCTCTCTCTCTCTCTCTCTCTCTCTCTCTCTCTCTCTCTCTCTCTCTCTCTCTCTCTCTCTCTTTCGTCCCTGCTTTCCACGCTGGCGAACATATGCCTGGGGTTTTATTTACCGCCATGACGTTTCATGGCTTGGGAAGAATTTTCCCTTCTTTAAAAGGTATTTTTAGAAGGGAACAGAAAAGTCCTAATGAACTGTCATTTTATATATTAACTGGGAAACTGGCTAATCAAATAAAACTGGCTGACTGTCTGAAACTCTATCCCAGAGAAAAATGCGGCTGGGAATATAATTAGCCATCTGTCTACTGAGCAATTTAAATTTGGGCCCGGACATCTGTATTACAATGTCCGATTTTTTGGAAACCTTGGACATTTACCCAACAGTGACAATCAAAAAAGGATTTGCTAAGTTTTGAGGTTTGACCTGCGTATGCGTTTTTCCTTCACTTCCCTCTCCTCACACCCCATCCTCTTCTTGGCCCCCAGACTTGGCCCCCCAAGGCGACCAGGTTGAGAACCGATCCCTCTTGCTTAGCAATTGCAATGTTCGCAATGGCTTAACTGGTTAGACGGGGCTACAGGTTCCATAGTCTGACGTCTTGAAAGTGAGATCTGCAGTCTGACCTCCCAGAGGAAGGAGATTGATTGCATGAATACTAGCGGTGGGATAGACATTCCTTTTCCCACCAGTTCAGATTAAGCAGCAGTGGGGGGCGGGGAGGGAAGCGGGGAGAGGAGGGAGTGGGGTAGGAATCTACCGAATATATGAAATCGTAGACTCGGATCTACTTCTTCTGCCTTCTTGTTTATTTGTAAAACGAGGGAGTCGGGAGAGATGATGTCTACAGTCCTTTCCAACCGTGACATTCTAGGTCTGTCTGACTTTAGCCCCCCCTAGGGCTTCTTTCTCCCCCTCCCCCCGACTCCTCTTTTCTGGTCATTTTGTCAGGTTATCTTGTAGCTGTCAATATTCTGATGTGTGGGTTTAGCTGTGTATTGGGTACCTGCTGTTCGGCTGAGACCAGGATGTTAAAATGTGCGAGAAAGGGCATTGTCCGCAGATCTCCCCGTTTCTCCCTCGATCTTTTTTTTTTTTTTTTGTGCCTGCTAAAATTAAACCAGGAAATATTACTATAGAGAAAAAGGGACCGATTTGGATCGGGGAAGAGACGGCACCAGGAGGAAATGATTTAAGCGAACTTCTCCTAATATCCATTGTCAGAATATAATTAAAATGAACCACAGAACGACTGTGCAGCCGGCTAGAGAAAGCCATTTAAAGGCACACTTTTAAAACAAACATTTGACTAAATAACGAGCCTTGATAGATGGGTAACAATTATGTAAGCACGTGGCGGATTTTGACATACATCAAGCCTGTTAATAAATCAACCTGCTCGGTTGAAGAAATCTGGGGTGCAGCCACGCTTTATTAAAAAAAGAAAAAAAAAAGCATGCTCACCAGCTCAGGACTCGCGTCAAAGCCAGACAAACCCCGAACACTGGGAGCTTTCTCTCTGTTTCTGTGTCGCGCCCAGTCTAATGATTCGAAATTCCCTCGACTCATACAGTCGTGAAGTCGGAAGGAAGCCTGTACTGTGGGGATAGTGGCGAGATCAGAAAATTGATAAGGGTGGAAAGCCTCCTAGGGACTAAGGGGTCTGGAGCCAGGACATCTGGATTCAAGTCCCCAAGGACAAGTTTTGCCACATAGTAGCCACGTTACCTTGGGCAAGGCATTTCCCCGTTCTGAACCTCAGTTTCCCCATCTGTAAAAAAAGCGGAATACTACTGCTTGCACTTCCAGGGCAGTCGTGGGTGCCAAATGTGACCATGGAGGTTAAGGTTCGATAGGAATGTCACCTCTTGGGGCTGATATTTCTAGGTTTCCAGGGCCCACGGTTTCCTTGCTCTAGGTGCCCCCTCCACTGATACACATCTAAGCCCCTTCACACTTCGGAGTTGCTGCAGCTGAAAACATTTATCACCCTGTGGCTGACCTTCTGTTGCTAAGCCTCTGTCCTCACTGAGCTCAGCCCAGCCTCGCCTGGCAGATAGTCTTAGTGAACCTGTTAGTACTTGCCTGGCTTCACTTTCAAGAGCCCAGGGTCCCCTCCAAACCATCGAGAGGCTTCAGAGAGGGTCATTACTGGGCTCTTCGGGCTGATGATGCATTATTTTATTTTAGATTAAAACATTATGAAATAAGTGTGTGAAACATTATAAAATAAAATAAAACATTATGAAATAAAACTGTTAATAATACTAACACCAAGAGGTACTCCGGGATGGTGCAATGAATTGCGTTCCCCCTTCTCCCTCAAAGAAACAAGTTTAGAGCTGGACACCTCTAGGGAACATCTAATCCAAGCCCTTGTTTTTCAGAGAAGGAAACTGAGCCTCAAGGTGTCACAATGTCAAAACTGGGACTCCTACTCTAGTTCTTTGACTCCCAATCTCGAACTCTTGGTCCCCACTTTCAAATCCCAGCTCTACAGTTTACTAGCTATGGGTCTTGCGCAGGTCACTTCTCCCTCTGGTCCTTAGTTTCCCCTTCTGTAAAATGACGGGGTTGGAGTAGATAATCTCACAATTGCCTTCCCTTCCAGCCCGAAAAGCCCCTGATCTCTTTTGTTTTTCATGAGTTAATTAAGTGGCATTAGGTCTGGAGGGAGGATTTGCTGTATAGTAGTGGTACCTTGGTCCTGTATCATGGCAGGGCTGGGAGACAACGATTTTTCCCCAACGGAGGAGAGGGAGTAGGTCCTGGTTGGCCCTGAACTCTGATACGGTCTTGTTCACCTTTCATTCCCAGCTTCAGGCAAAGACAGTCACAGCAGCGCTGAATTAGGGCCTGGGGTGGGGAAGGGGAAGACAGGGCTGCCTCACTGCACCAGTTTGCCTTATTCTCTGAAGCTTCAGGTATTCAGAAATGTGGGCTCTGCCCTTTTTCGTCCCTTTTTTTTGGTCCTCTCTGAAAATTTGCCTAACAGTTCAATGCTTGGAGATCTGTCGTTGTGGGGGTGAAGGTAGGGGATGGGGGGTGCTTTCCAATCAAGGTGGTTCCTGCATCCTGGGCTTGCCCTGTCACTCTGCCCAGGCCCCTCTTTCTTGTTTTTTTTAGGCAGAAGATAATGTTTTTCTGAGCCCCCTTCCCTGAACACCGACACCACCTCCCCACACCCCCCCAGCATTGAAATCCATGTGACTTTATTCTTAAAGTCATAGGTCATAGGAAGGAACCTTATGTCATCTAGCCCACCTTCTTCGTTTTACAGATGTGGGAGCTAAGGAGTAGATATAGGCTCTAATTTATCCCAGGTCTCACAGTGTAGCGTAGCTAGGCTTCGAGCCCGGAACCTCTGATCTCAAATTTAGTCCTCTTTCCACTCCAACATATTGCTGTCTGATTCCCTCATTTTACAGGCCAGGCACCTGAATCTCAGGGAGGGGAAGTGACTTGCCCAAGGTCACACAACCAGGAGGTGGAAGAAGCAGGACTCCAACCTAGGACTTGTGACTGTGAAGAGAAGCGTTCTTGATACCAAAGGCCCAGGCCCCCCTTGTGCTCTGAGTGGTCTCTCTGTGGCCTTCAAGGGGCCTACCTGCAGGTGAGGAGGGTCCCTTTGGCCATACTTGTGCAGCCTATTCCCTTTCTTTCCTATTACCTGTCCACAATTTGGACCCTTGCCTCACTAGTAACCTTGCTCTTCCTTTGGTGTCTCTTTTCTGTAGCCCAGAGCTCTGACCTGCCATCTTTCTTTCTTTCCACTGGAGAAGGCACTGAAGTGTTTGGGACCAAGTAAGTACCAAACTCCCATTTCCTTTCCCCTTTAACTTGTGTTGGCACTGCAAAATCTTAGTGTTTGAAGATATAGCCATGGCAATACTCACCTCTATCATAATGGAGGTTTTCAAATTCATTTCCCTCCTGACAAGAATGCAAGGATGATTGTTCCCATTTTACCGGTGAGGAAATAGTTGCAGAACACAAAAAGTGGCGACGATGAGAAATATGTTAGTCACATTTCCATAGCATCATAAAGTCTGTGTAATAGTTTTCTTACCATACCACCGTTGACTCCATTTTCCTGGTGAAGAAACAGGCCTAGAGGTCATCTGCTCAGTCCCTCAGCCTTGAGTCAGGTTCCTTCCTCACCTGCTCTGGGAAGTTCTCTACCCTTTACTTACACATGCCTTGAACATGGTGTTATTGCCTCCGTTGGAGGTCTCTTACCATGGAATGACCTGTGGATTTGAACTCAGAGAACCTGGGTTCAAATACCATTCCTGCCACTTGCTACCTCTGTGACCAGGGCTAAGTCCCTTCTCCTCCCCAGGCCTCAGTCTCCTCATCTGCAAACTGAGGCAGTTGGATTAAATGACCTCTAAGGTCCCTTCTAGCTAAAAATCCATGATCCTGTGATTCTTCAAATGTTTCAAGCCTCTCGGAAGCCAGTGGTTAAGTGGAGGTGGTTGGAGGTCACGCATTTAAGGGAACTTTTTTGTTTCATGGTAAGAATGTTTGGACTATGTTTTTTCCTTTATGGTGCCGCTGTCACTTTCCAGCGGCTCCCTCCCCATAGACCCCTCCTTCATGACAAAGGCCAGTCCACACAGGGAGCACAGCTGGCAGGGTCTGCCCAGTGACCACCCTTGTTTTTCTGCCGTTCCTTGGACCTCTGGAAGGCAACTTTAAATCGAGCCCAGTGTTTTCTCTTGTGGGACTTGTGTTAGGATTGCAGGACTGGGGAGAGCTGGATACCCCAGTGGGGTCTCACTGTTTGTGGCCAAGTTGTCATACAGAGCAAAGCAAGATCAGAAATGCTCTTGGGGGTTGGGAAATGGCTCAGGCATTGATTCACTAGCTATGAGGTTCATGGTTTGGTGGGAGGAGCACCCGATTTGGGAATTCCACCTTATGCCTTCAAATCCTATATGTTTTACTTCTTATGGGACCTACCTTAGGAAAACCGTTTTCCTTATCTATGCTTCAGATTCCCCATTTCTTAAATGAGGGGTTGGAGTAATTGCTCTCTCAAAAGGGCCTTCTAAAGCTATGACTTTATGAACTCACTGTCTCCCCAGTGTTGAGGGATAGAGACAGAAGGAGAAGGACCGGATGGAATGAAGGGGAAGCAAGTGTTTATATTTCCATTGGGATATGAAGGTAGTGATAGTAATCATTCCAATTTCTAGATTTCTTTTTTAGGTTTACATAGCGCTTTCCTCACAAAGTCCTCTGAATTATATAGTGTGAATGTTGTTATCTCCATTTTACATATGAGAAAACTGAGGCTTTCCTGAATGTTGTGATTGTGAAGTACCAGAATTGCTTCTAGAGATAGGTACATGAGCTCCTTCTCTGGACGTGTAGCAAAAAAAGCAGAACTGTTTGGTGTGTAGCCCTGCTTGGAGGGAGGGGGATGGACAAAATGACCTCTCAAGGTAATTTCTAGTCACAGAATCACCCAATGTTAGACCCGTAAGGGACCTTGGAGATCATCTATTTTATAGGTATATTTATATGTAATAAATAATATAAAATACCCTTATTTTATAGGTATGGAAACTGAGGTAGGTAGGCCATAGTCAGTCACCAATCAGCATTACAAATGACTTCCTAGGATTTTGGAAACAGTCTTTATCCATCTACAGTGTGGTCCAAGCACCCAGGGTCAAACTCAGAAAATGCCAAAGGTTTTGCTGTCTCTTTTAAGTAAAGGTTGGTTCAACTCCAGGTCAGCCTCCATTTGTTAGACTCCTCCTGCTTGTTGGAGGGGAAGGGCAAGGGACCTCTGCCCTCTAGGAGGTCTGTTGGCTGGCATCAGGGCAACATCCGGTTCGTTCCTCAGGAGGGTCCCCACACACGACCTGTCACAGTTGGGTTCTTTTCATTTCTTTCTGCTCCCCCTGCTCACCCTAAGCTTGTGTTTTCTAATGCTTTATTCAGAGAATGTTAGGATTGAAAGGAACCTTAAAGAATTATCTAGTGTAGCAACTCTGCCTCACTTAAATCCCATTTACTCAAGAGTCAAGACATCATTGTCAAAGACATCTTTGAAAACCAAGGACGAACAACCATGACAATTGAGGAAACTACTACACAGAGACTGATACTGAGTTGTCCAGGGTCATATAAGCAACAGGGCTGGGGTTTGAGTTCAGGCCCTTGGACTCTAAACCCTTGTCCTTTCCACTCTCCCTGAGGTCCTTTTTCTCCCTTGTTCTGGTACTACGGAAAAGAACTGATAAAATCCAAAAGAATTCAAATGACTTTTTCTCTTCAGATTAGAAAAGCTTCTGCTCCTACACCCCTGCCCCAATTTGCCTTCCTAATTACGTTTGGGTTGATAGTATAAGGAGTTTACATTTCCTCAGGCTTCACCTGCTGCCATTGGGAAGAAAAGATGGTCCCTGCATTTGCTGGGTGGGAGATGTAAGTTAGTCTTAAATATTTTTCTCGGGAGTCACCCATACCGCTGATATCGACACATGAAGATTGCCCTTTAAAAATGGAAACTTGAGCATGACTTTCTGCAGGTGTGTGGTGCAGTAACCTGAATGTCTTGGTCTTAGATATTCGCTGACACTGCTATTCTTTTCCAGGAACTATCACTGTCAGAGGAAGCTGTCAGGCACACCATGCTTAAGATGTGCAAGCACACGGGTGATGAATTGGGACTGGGAGGTGGGGAAATCAAAGCAAGACAAATGGGACAGGGTTTCATAAGCCAATTCTTCCCACATAGGTATTAACTTGGAAGAATCAGTACCAGCCATATCCTGATACCAGCTAATGTTGAATCAACATATGGGTTCCACAGTTCTGACAGCCTGGGCACCTCCTTGTGCCGGGTGTTAGGATCTCATCCACAGTTGTCTTTAGAAGTAGATGTGTCTCTCTTGGAACCTGCAAATTAAGGTCTGTGTCTAGGAAGCTGGGAGTTTTGTTGTGTCTGTAATTCTGGGAGAATAAGGATCTTTGGAACCTGACCCATTGGTCTATATCTACTGTTCTCAGGGGAGAAGAAAGTTCTCTCATGAAGCCTTTTCACTTTCTCACAGCTGCTATTTTCTTCTCAACTTGCTTGTGATTAATTAGCCTGCAGGGCTTTAGCCCAGGGATATAGTCTCTGGCTTACCTGGGTCTGAACCAGATGTCTCCTCCTGCCTTTAGTTGCTGAATAACTGGGACAAACTCCTGAGATGTCGCCACTCCCCGAGCATATGTGGGAATAGTCAGAGCCGCTCACATTTAGCTATCACGTGAAGGCTGAGACAACCAGCAAAGTACTGGAACTAGGCCTTGAACCCAAGCCTTTGGGCTCAGATGCCACTGTTCTGTAACTTCAAGCTTTGTGAATGAACCGATGTATCCACAGTGCTTTGGAGTGTAAAGTGCTATCTAAGTGTCTGCTCTTGCTGCTTGTATTACTTTATGGGCATTATAGAGTCAATCTGAAAAAGCATAATTTACTGATCCTTCCTCACCACCTGACAAATCAACTGAATCTCTACAAATATATGTTGGTTCCTTGTAACCAGAGGATCGTCGACTTTAGAGTTGAAAGGAACCTTAGATCACAGTGCCAGAGCTAGGTGGGACTTTAGAACATGGAGCATAACATATCAGAGCTGGGAAGGGTCTTGGAACATAGAACATAGAACATAGCATGCCAGAGCTAGATGGGACCTTGACACCTGGAACATAGGTTGCCAGAGCTGAGAGAGTTGCTAATTGCAACATAGAAATACAGAACCTCAAGGACCTGAGATGTAGAGTTGGAAGGGACTTAATAGATCATCAAGTCCACCTTCCTCATTTTACAGATGTGGAAATCAAGGCCCAGAGAAGGTAAGTGATTTGACCAGGGCCACACAACAAGTTAGTGTCTGAGGCAGGATTTGAACCCGGGCCTCTCTGACTCAGAGTATGTCACTTGACCCATTGTTCCTCTTCAGTGCCTCCAGACCCTCAGTGTTAGAAGGGCCCCAGAGACCGATACAGGCCCCCTCCCCCTTCTTCACATCCATCTCATGGTGTTCCTTCATGTTGTTCTCTCTGGGCCTGTTAACCGGTGCTGCCATCCAGCAAGTTGCTTTCCTCTCTCCAAACCATTTGCTGCATATTTCCTTCCTGGGTCACCATTGAGTCCATCAGCTCCACTATGGCTAGATCAGTTTTCCTCAGTACTCACCTCTCAGGCTTTTGGCTCCTCCACTTCAGTTTCCCTGCCCCTTGTTTATTCTTGCTTTGTGTCTGCTCGCTGCTCTGCTCCTGCCCTCTGACCCCCTACTCCGAATATCTTCAAGAAGCATCGATTGCTTCCAAACTCCCATTTTGCACTGTTGGTGGCTATCAAAACAAAGCACTCAGCATCTCAGTGGGCGTTTAGGCCAACTGTGGCCCATGCAGCAGTCTCTTTGATACTGGCCCAGCCAGGTGGTCATCCAGCTTCTGTTTGGCGACCTCCAGTGAAGAGAAAGCCCGGAGCTCATCAAAGCAGCCCGTTGCATGTAAGGGCAGGCAGCTTGAACTGGCAAAATATTTTCCCTTCTGTGGAACCTCCCTCCTCCTCCCTCTCTTTGCTCCTAGCTCTGCCCTATGGGGCCACATGTGAGGAGGGCCTTTTCTACTGAAAAACCCTTCAGATACTTAAAGATAAGTTTCCTTTTTTCCAAACTAAACATCTGCACTTTTGTCACCAGGTTCTCACCATGGTTTCTGCCGGTCATGCCCCATCTTCTTCCAGATGCACCTTGGCTTGCCTATGCCTTTGTCCTTCCCAGAACTGACCATGATAATCCAGAAGAGGTCCAACTGAGTTAGAGTATAGAAGGACTGCCCTTCTCTCTGGAGGCTTGGCCTCTCTCAATGCAGCCAGCCCAGGTTGGCTGGTTTGTGTTGAGCTTGCAACTCCCTAAAATCACCAGACCTTTTTCAGATAACTCACCTAAACATGCCTCCTCTTTCCTGTGCTAGGGAAACCGATTGGGGGGGGGGGGAATCCTCACGTTTTTATCTTGTCCTTGATGGCAGATGTAGTCAGAATAAATAGATGGATTGAGCAGATGTCCCTCCCTGGGCTCCTTTGGGATTAGGGCTGCCATTTGATGACACCCCCTCAACCCCCGCAGGCTACAGAGTACCTGGTCTGTGTCTGCAGCTTCTAGAGGCAGAAGTGGGCAGATCTCTGGATAACTGATGGTTGGTGTTTTCTTAGTTCCCGATTTTCAAACTTTAGCACTCATGAAGTTAAGGAGTCCATCGAGTCCTTAGGCTAGGAGTGCTCCTGAGGAATAATCCACACCTGCCCTTAGACCCACTTGTTCTTACATAGGATCATGGAATGGAGAGCTAAGAAGGGGCCTTTGAGATCATCTGAGCTGATTCCTTTATTTGGGCCTCAGAGAGGTTAAGTAATTTGCTGAGAGTTCTACATCTAGTAAGTAACAAAGTTAGCCCAGATTTGAAACCCACTTTCCCTACCTCCCAAGATGGTACTCTTACAATCTCATGTGCTACAGAGAAATATTTTTTGGCTTTTGGTTGCTTATCTTCGTCTCTTTGATTGTTTGTTTTTTTCCCTTTCAAAATTCAGCAGTTTTTCATTCATTCAAGAAACATTTACTAAGTGCCTATTTTGTGCCTGTATCTGGCTTGGCACAGGAGGAGATGCAAATTTCTGGGCCCTACCTTCCAGTTGCTTTTACAATCTGGTAGGGGAGGTAAAAGAGGCAGCATGATATAATGTGAAAAGAACATTGGATTGGAAGTCAGAGAACCTGGCCTTGAAATCTGGTTCTGTTTTTGCCCAGAATCATGCAATCTTGGAGTTGGAAGGAACGCCTTCCCATCTCATCCTTCCGTAGCCGAATAAGATGTCCAAGTATACTTATCCACTTACTAACCCTAAAAAAGGGTATGACCCTGGACAAGTCACTTCCTATTTCTGGGCTTCCCTTTCCCCACCTGCAAAGAAGAGGGGGGTCAGACTCCCACCAACCTGCTTCAATCTCCAAGATCCCCTCCACCTCTACCTCTTTTTCTTATGACCTTAGGACATATATACCAATCACTATAACTCAAATTAAAATATGGGAAGTATATAAGTAGAATCAAGGGATGAGGGAAAAATTCCTTGTAGCCAGGAGAATTCAGGCTAAGTCTCCTAGAGGATGTCATTAGGCAGAGTTGGGTGGGGTGGTGGAGGGGGAGGCTTCAACTTCGTTACGCCAGTTGGTCTGCTGGCCAACAGAGATGCTGCCATGTCCCTGTCTGGGCAGAGAGATGCTGCAAATGCTCTTTTGCCATTGATTCCCAGTCCCCCTTCTTCCCTCTCCCTCTTCCCTGTCCAGCTCTTTAATGGGAATGACTGTGCTCCCTCCCCTGCTATTCTGGGGCCTTTGCTGCTGGGAGAGAGAGGTTGCTATCAGCACAGTGCAGCAGCAAATGGCATTAACTTGTGACTGACATGTTGATCAGCGCCTCAAGACCAGAGTGTGGAATTATTGACTTCTGATTAATGAATTGAATCTTCTCTGCAGTAACCCAATCCCTGTCATCCTAACTTGTTATTTATTACCACTGGTGGATGGCTCATCATTGGGAACGCAGATCCTGCCTTTCCAGGAGCCTTAGGGCCAATATCTGGCTTCAGTCATGCCTGTAGTATCTGAGCTGAACCTTGTCTCCCTGGACAGGGATGTGCCATATGGACACATGAGCCTATTTCCAATTTAGTGAACAGACCAGAGCTAAGTCAATGGGAGTTCCTTTTTTTCACTGTTTTAGTCTTTAAATGGATGAATGGATGCAGAGACAAGCTAATCCTTGGTGAGTATAGGGGTTGTCCATGGGTTAGAAGTCCTTCGACCTCCTTCTTTACCTGTTCTGAGACATCCCAACAGACAGTAAGAATCAGTTCTAACTCATGCACACTGAAAACAGGCTTGCTGCAACATGAGGGATTTAGGTTAACAATCTGCAAGAACTTCCTGACTATGAAGAGAGCTAGGTACCAGTTTTTAAATGCATAAAATAAAACATGCAATTATAAAGGAAGCTAATTATATTGAATTATAGTTATTGAAATAGTGAAAAACAAAATAAATAATTTCATGGCCCCAGGTTAAGAATCCCTGACCTAGGAAGGCTATACCCTTCATTTAACAAATGAAGAAACTGAGACCCAGAGAGGGAAAGTTACTTGCCTAAGGTCACACAGCTAATAAATTCCAGACACCCAGGATCTGACCTAGTCTTCTGACTCCAAATCCACAGCTTTCTGCACAACATTCTTTCTAAGGTGTATTCCCCCCACTCCCCAAGAAGCACTATCTTCAAGCTGGGGACAGGGAAATGTACTTGGTGACCTCTGAGAGGTCAGTTATATCAATAATTCAGCATTTATTAAGTGCCTACTCTGTGCAAAGCTTTATGCCAGGTGCCTGGGGGTACAACAGACAAAGCAAAGACCAGTCCCTGCTTATATTCTACTGGTTTTCAGTTGCTTCTGACCCCGGGATTCTATTATTTACCAAGCGCCTATTCGAAGTCTCCTGTTGTTATTAGAGACCCTCTATTTCTGCCTTATGTTCCCCATTTAGAAAGTTGGGGTTAACATTATTAAAACATTTTTCCAATAGATTTATTGGTGATATGATATAAACTTATAAGCGGGGGGGAAGCATGGTTTGAATCTGGCTTGAAAGACTAGATGTCCCAAGACCCACATCTCACACTGGAAGATGGTAACCCTTCAGTTGTTACACAATCATAGAATACTTTGCATTGTATGGCAGTTCGGGGCATTGGAAAGAGAACTGGGCTAGGAGAGAGAAGACTTGAAATTTAGTCTGGATTCTGTTGATGCTTACCTGCTGTGTGACCTTGGGCAGGTCATTTTCCCTCCGCACCTCAGTTTCACCTCTGGACCTTAAAATGAAGAGGTTGGACTTGTTCATCAAAGACCCTTTTAGATCTGACACTATGAGCTCTTTCTCTCCCTCTCCTCTCTCTCTCTCTGTCTCTCTCTCTCTTTGTCTCTTTCTCTCTGTCTCTCTGTCTCTGTCTCTGTCTCTCTTTCTCTCGGCATGGGTTCGCAGGACTGAGACAGTCTTCTGTGCTTCATCATTTAGACAGCAAACTTCCACTAAAAAGCTTGCAGGGCCATTGATGTCACAGAGACCTGACAGATCATGAAAAAGATCACCTTTCAGTTTGGAGGTCCTTAGATTCATTTGTGGCCTCCAATTCACCCTGAAGTCTGGTTCTGCAAGCCTTGAAGTACTGTGGCATCATGGGGCTGGGTCACCCTGTGACCACTCTGGTGAGGAGGCTCTCCTAATGTAACTGATCCATTATTGGGCCTGTACTTGATGTCTTTCTAACTTGGTTCAGGTCCTATCAAAGGTAGAGCAGCAGAGCCCTGGATCATTTCTATGTCCTGGTGAGTCACTGGAGAAAGATTGTTGTAGAGGTTAATAGTAGCTTACATTTACATTAACACTATGAGATGACAAGCGAGTGCATTCCCACTATGAGGGATAGCTTGGGTGACTATATAGAGGTGAGAAAAGGCAGGTCAGTGTTGGGGAACAGTCATCCAGTTTGGCTGAACCACAAAGTCACTGGAGGCAAGGGAACAGAATGAGGTTGGGTTAGCAATGGGGACTTCAGTGGTAAGCTCAGGAAGTTCTGTTTTCTTCTAGAGGTGATAGGGAGCCATTGAAGATTTTTGTTCAGGGAGGTAATAAGGCCAGACCTGGGCTTTATGATGATTCTTTTGGTTGCTATGTAAAGGGAGAGATTGGAGATTGGAGAGATTGGAGACTGGAAGCAGGAGGCAGGGAGATGAGTTAGGAGGCTATTGAAGTAATCCAGGTCAGAGATGATAAGGACCTAGGGTAGCTACCTTGGGAGCAGAGGAGGGGGAGGGATGGGAGAGATGTTGTGGGGATAGAATCAACAGACTGATTGGATGAAGGAGCAGGAAGAGTACCTCTTTGCCCTGAGTGTGACATGAAAGGAGCAGGGAGTATTCACCTCCAGTGGAAGCAGCTTGGGGCTCCGTTTGCTTTAGGAAGATACAGGTTATTAAACTCCAGGCTGCCAAACTCCAGGGATCAACACAGCAGCCTCAAACACCTTTTTGATTCATCGCACGAGAAATTTTCAAAATTACTTTTTAAATTAAATGTTGTTAAGGTTTAACGTGAGTGCAAAGGAAGAGTTTACTCTGGCTCGTTGTCTGCCCTTTGGGTCTGTCACAGCCAATCGCTGGCCCACCTGGCTCTGGCCTCCCTTGCCCTAAGACTCAGGAGAGGTCAAACTACTACATCTGCCCATAAAATCACAGAACTATAGAAAGTCAGAGACTCACGGGACAGGAAGAGAGCTTAGAGAACAGAGAATGTCAGGCTTCGGAAAGCCTGGGAGGAAACTTAGATAAGAAATTAAACAGAAACAGAGGGAGAGGGGGCTTTTGCAAGCACAAGGGTCAGTATGAACAAGGCCATGCAGGGCATAGGATGGGGTGAGGAGTGGGATGTTAGGTTGAAGTCAATGGAAGGCAGGTAGCTTTGACTAGAATGTCAAGGATACTGAGGCTGGGGTGCTGCCATGGTGCCAGACATTATTGGGAATGTGTGTGGGAGAAATAAATAAATCTGTTACTAAGGTTTGGGCAGATCCAAGATTTGAGGTTCAAATAGATAAGCATAGTTTTTGGAATAGAAATGAGGCCAGGAGCCCCAAGCGTTTTCATTTTGATGTCATCTTATTTTGAACATTGATTGAAATTGGGAAGTGGTCAAGATAGGTGGCCTTGGCTATAAGTCAAGCCTGAACAGAAGAATTTCTGATTTTCAGGTTCCAGAAATTGGTGTTGGAACAAGTTGGCGCGTAGCTTCCAAGTTGGTGATTTAGCTGCTGGGAGGCTCTTCTACACTTTTCCTAGATCTTGCAACCATCTCCTTTGGCTCTGTGAATATGCTCTTAAAGCGAGTCTTTGGAGTCTCTGTGTTATCCTTCCATAGTGGGAAGGCAGCTAATTTTTCTAAGTCCCTAAATCCAAAAGAAGTCCCTTGCTGACAGCCAGCCTTGGCAGTGGGAGTCAGGAAGTAAGGTAATTTTCTGCATGGTCCAAGGCATCCAGATTCCTATAATAAGGGATCCCCACCCAGAATGTCAGAGATGGAAGGAGACCCTGGAATATATAACATGGAATATCAGATTTGGAAAGGACCTCAGAACATAGAGCACAGAATGTTAGGGCTGGGAGGGGATCTTAGAATATGCAGTATAAAATGGCAGAATTGGAATGAGACCTTAGAATCTAGAACATGTAACATGGAATGTCAGAGTTAGGAAGGACCTCAGTACGTAGAGCATTTAATATGGAATGTCAGAACTGGAAGGGACTTTAAAATATAGAACGTAAAATAAGAGCCATTTTTGGAAATGACCTAGAGCATGGAAACGTCAGAGCTGGAAGGGGCCTTAGAGGTCATTTTGCAGAGGAGGATACTGAGTCTGAGAGGGAAAGCCACTTGTGCAGAGGACCATAGAATGTGCGTGGCAAAGTTGTGACTTGAATTGACCTTTTCATGCTATCAAAGCCCCTGTGCTTCAAGAAGGAAGAGTTCTGTACAGTGGTACCAAAGCTACCCTCCTTCAGGCCTAAAGGGGCTCAGGAGTCCCTCTCTAAGGTTGTCTGGTGTGTCTGTTCCTGGTTTGCCCCCTTCACCATGGCAGCAGACCAGAGAGTGGGCAGATGGAAGCTTGTCGACTGTACTGAGTTGCGTAATAGGGCACTTGTACCCGATTAGTAATCAAGCAGGCAGCAAGCATTTGGCCGAGCTGAGTGCCTCACACGTGGGCAGAGAGGCCCGGACCCACCTTGGCATTGGAGCCTGTGGCAAGCACTAAGGAAGAAGCCTGCTGTGCCAGTTAGTGAAAGTGCAAATGTGCCCTTTGTAGCTCGGGCTTCCTAGGGACTTGAGGGTGTGCACACAAGCCAAACAAACCTGTTGATGCCAATTATTGCTGCTGGTGGTAAGAGCTGGGGGAGGTCGAGCCTACCTGTAATCACCCACATCCTCCTAGTTGACATTTCCATAACACCTGATGACTTCACAGAGTGCTTCACAAATGTTCTTGGCTACTTAAAGCATCTAAGCTTCCGTGGGCGTAGGTGCCCCCTTTACCAGTACAGGCAGATTGGGAGCTCCTCCATTCGTTTGTCAGCTGCATGGACCTGAAAGACCCATGCCTGGCAGCATTCTGCATTTAGCCAGCTTAGTCTGCCTAGAGATACACGGGCCAGCTCTGAGTTTGTGCTCAGCTCAAGGCCCTTATAGCTTGGGTGAGACCTGCCAGGGAGAAAGGGGGTCCCATTGGCACCTCAAGTTCAACATCTCCCCTCAGCCCTTGACCAATCCTTCTTCCCAAGTTCTCTATTTCTATTCATGGCCCTGCCATCCTCCCAGCTGCCCAAGTTTGAAACCTCAGTACTTCTCTCTTGCCCTTCATCTAGTTAGAATACAGGACAGGGAGAGGCTTCTGAAGATAATCCCTCTCTCTCTGGGCCTCTGGTGGAAAGGTCAGATGAGCTTCCAAGGGTTACGCAGATGGTCCTCAAGCCCTAGCAACTCTGTCTTTCATCTGTCTTTTTCTGTCTGCCCTCCCAGCCATTTCTCTCTCCCAGTTTAGGCCCATACCACTTTTCACCTGAACTAATGGAATTCCCTGCCTCTGGACTCTTCAATCTACATTACAGAGGTCACCAGATCAATAGATGAAGCTTGTGTTTTCCCAATTCTGTTGCAAGCTGTTTGGGGAGGGGGCCTACAACATTCATCTCAGTATCACCCTCTACCCACCTTTCAGACATGCAGCAGGTGCTCAGTCAGTGCTTGGTGTATGAATAAAATACAGGAGAGTTATTGATGTCAACCTATTAGTGTATAGTGGAGAATGGGAATTTGAGCCTCCTGCCTGCAGAGCCTGTCAGGCCCGGGTCCTTTCAGCAGCTCAGCATTCGGCTCCCAGGCACTGTAAGGGCCAAGCTTTTCTGCAACATCTCCAGGTGCTTAGCTTCCTCTGAGCAAAAGAAGCTGCCTGGTAGGAAAAGTACTAGATTGGGTCTCCTAGCAGCCAAGGGCCTGATCTGTTTGCAGCTCTGACCCTTAGCTAGCCATGTGACCTTGAGTGAGTCACTTAGATTTTGAGTTTCCAATTTCTCCTCTGTAAAGCAGAGACAGTGAAAGATACCAGGGAACATTAGGGCTAGAGGGGAATCTTTGAAATAATGGATTCCAACGCCTTCATTTCACAGAGGCAGTAACAGGCCCAGAGAGGGGAAGGGACTCATTTGTTCATGGGAGAGTCAGGTCTAGAAAATCAGCTATCCTGTGACTCAATTGAATGCTGTCTATTCTTGCCCCTCCTGCCTCCTCCACCTTGTAGCAATGGCATAAGGAGTAAATGAGAGAATTTGTACAAAGAGCTGTGAAGGGATGGAGAAATGGGAGCCCCTTCCCCCCTCCCCCAAGGTTGAGTCCTGCACCTAAGGCCTTTATATCCCCAACCTTCCTGCACTAGCTGTAACCTAGCTCTGAGTAGGGGATTCTGCAGGCTGCCAGGACACAGCCATCACAGCTGATCCCCACTGGTCACATGTCCTCATGGGTTCCTCATCTCCAGGTGATGCAGCCTCAAAGGCTTGGGCTGCTCCATTCTATGCTTAGCATCCTCATTTTCCAGTATGGGCCATTGACGTGGGGTGGTACAGTTACTCCTGTCTGTTCCCTCTGTCCCAGCTCATTGTCACTTAAACCTGTCTAATGCACTGGATGGAACACATTCTCCTAGGTTTGTGAAGAAAGGTTGGTGATATGGGATCTGCTGAAGTTTGGCAGCACTTTGGGGAAAAAAAAACACTTGCAGACCCTGTGCTAATTATTACAAGGCCTACTATCTTTATAAATCAAGAATGGTTCTGTTTCCCTCTTTGTCTCCATTTATTCAGCAAACAGCTGAATCCCTACTATGTGCAAGCCCCCATGTTGAGTTCTCTGGAGGACATACAGACTTCCATTTGGAATATCATGATCCCTTTAGGGAATTGTATTTTTTGGGGGAAACCTTGCAAAACCATGGAGTATCTAGAGAAGGCAGTCAAAAAGGTAAGGGTCAGTTGAAGGAAGTGGAGTAGAGATGGGAAAGGGCTAGGAAACAAGATTGTTATCTTGAGGTATTGGAAATAGGATTTGGCTTTCTCTGTGTGGCCCTCGAAGGTGGAACCAAGGAAGCCAGGGTAGAGATTGCAGAAGGATAGACAGGCTTGAGATAAAGGAAAATCTATTGAAGAGATTCTAGCTCCCCCAAAGTAGACCAGACCACCCTGGAAGCACTGACTTTTCCATGGATACAATGGTTGAAGTAGAGGAGTAGATGAGATTACCGAAAGAAAAGGCCATTTAGTGAGATGAGAAGAGGGCTAGGGACTGACTCCTGGGGGGCAGCAACAGGAGAAGAACAGGCAGCAAAGGAGACCAAAGAGCTTTTAGAGGTGGAGAAATATCAGAGATTTTGAGCCAGAAGAAACCTCGGAGGTCATAGAGTCTCTTGACAAGTGAGGCCACAGGCAAAGTCACCCAGGTAGTAAACAGCAGAGACAGAATTTGAATTCTGGTCCTCTGACCAGAGGACAGTCAGTCAACAAACATTTATTAAAGTTGAGGGATTATTCCTTGATACCACGCTGAGAGCAAAGTAACTTCATTCTTCCAGTTTTTTTTTTCTTGTCATATGTTCATTGACTTCCTCAGATAAGGAATAAACGTTCTGCTCCTGTCCACAAAAACAATTCTTCAGACTGGCTGGGCCTTCTTCAAGTTCTCAAGGTCCTTTCCCAGTCAGCTACAAAAAGCTCCATGTGGTTTTTGGCTGGTCTTCAGTCAATACCATGCAGAGCTTTGGTCACCTTGAGGGTGGAAGGCAGAAAAGATCCTGGGTCTCTGGTCTAGAGTACCAAGGTCTTTACAACTGGAGCCCTAAAACAGGATAAAGATTTATTCTAAATTGGGGAGGGGGGGCAAGACAGGTAAGTCCTCCTACCTCTCTTTGCTCTGTTGTCCTGAATAGAAATAGAAACGGTCAGGTTTCAGTTCTTCACCATAAGGGCAAATGAGGCTCTTTTTCCTCCTTTTGATCTGGTTTCATAGACTCGCATTAGAACAGTGAATGGCAGAACTAGGAGACCTTAAGAACACATTGGGGTCTTAAAATACAGAATGTCATAAGTTTAGAACATAATGTCAGAGCTAGGCAGAGCCTTAGAACATAGAATGTCAGAGCTAAGAGGACTTTAGAACAGAGTGTCAAAACTGGGAGGGTCCTAGAACATAGGCTATTAGAGTTGGAAGGGATCTCAGAACATAATGTCAAAACTGGAAGAACCTTAGAACTCAGAATGTTAGAGCTGGAGGGATATTAGAAATTAAAATGCTAAATGTCAGAGATGTAAGAGACCCGAGGCATTATCTAGTAGGGGGGTGTGCACATTCTTAGCTTGGGATCTCTTAACTTTAAAAATCCCAATAATTCCTAAGTATTTCAATAGAATTGGTTTCCTTTGTAATCCTATTTTTTGCCTTTGAAACACATGATTCTGCAAAGAGGGGCTCATGCCTTCAGCAGACTGCCTGACTGAGGTGTTCATGACCCAGAAAAAGTTAAGATCCCCTGACCTTGTGAGGCTCTGGGAGGGGAAATGATCTACCTAAGTTCACACAGCCTACTAGTGTGCTGTGTGCAGTAGGCTGAGCTGCGCCATGAAGCCAGTGTTCTGATGACAAGGCCAGCCTCTCTTTACCAAAGCAACTACCCCTGATTGTCATGGCTTAACCTGTGGGCTGCCCAGCACCTTGTCCTGAGGGTGTGGGGGGGCCAGGAGAAGAAGCCCGAAGCAGGGAACTACTTGGGCCAACCTTTGATACTGGTTTGAGTGAGAGAAGAGGCCTGAGGACCTTTGGATTTCATTAATGTATGCTAAGTCTATTCCCCACCCCCACTGTCAGCCTCCTGGAGATAATTGAGAACTAATTATAATCTCATCTGGTTTGTCCTTGGGAAAATGAGGGGGTTGGGCTAAATTGTCTAAAAGACCTCTTCTCGCTGGAAATCTATGATCTTAAGATATTGTCTTAAGTGGGGAAGCCAGGTTGGATCTGCCCTGCCCCCAACTAGGCCTAGTTCTTAGCAACCGGAACTAGAGGGGGGCCTTGACAGCATCTGATCCTAGAACTCCAAGAGTTATAGAAGGAATCTTCCAGGTTAAGTGGTCAGCTCTCATTTTAACCGGACCCATCTGAGTGGGCTAAGTCACTCGCCCCAAGTCACAGAACAAGTCAGTGGCAGACCCAGAACCCTGCTTTCCTGAGTCAGTAACTAGATAACTCCTTGAGTCTGTTAGGGTAGTGAGGATTTAAAGACCTGTGCCAGGGCTATCTAATGATAATAAGAATAGTAATTTTAAAAATAATAAGTAGCATCCATGTAGCACCATGTGGTTTGCAAAGCTCCTTACATGTATGATCTGTTAGTGAGCATTTTATTATGCACTTACTATGTGCCCACTGTGCTTAGTCTGGGATCTTTGATTCTCACAATAACCCTGGGAGGTAGGTATTATTTTGTTGTTACGTTCTTATACCCATTTTATAGCTGGGAATACTGAGGCAGACAGTGGTGAAGTGATTTGCTCAGGGTTACACAGCTAGCAAGTGCTTGAGGCAGGATTTAATTGCTCTAAACCTAGCGTTCTATCCACTGGACCACCAAGCTGCCTCAAATATAGTACAGGGATTTGCGCCTTGTGGGCTGAAAGGTGCCATGCTACCCCACAGTAGTCTTGAGATAGCTAAAAGGGATTTGGAATATGGAGACCCAGAGAGGGGAAGGGACTTGCATTATATGGCAGAGGCAGGTTCGGCCTCCTGACATTAGGATGTAGTGTCCCCTCGATTTCCGGCTTCAGTAGCCTTGGCTCCTTTACTCTTTCTGAGTTCTCTGTGGTTGATTTTTCTCTCTCTCTCCTTGAGGGTTTGCTTTCCTCAGGCCATGTTCCAAGAGCCATCCAGCCCTTCTGTTCTTCCCTCCAGCTTTTGCTTCTCTCCAGCGGGGCCCCAAGTCCAAGGAACCACATGGTGTTCCCAGGCTGGCTTGCCTGCTCATCAGTGGTTGTACTTACACACTTAAACACTCTCACAGAAATAATTAGGTTTCATGGCCTGTGGCCAAGTTGACTAATTCTGGTTGGGAGAAAAGCTGGGGGGGGGGGCGGGAAGAAGAGAAAAATATGTATTTAGATCTTGGCAAGACTTTTGCTCAAGCTACCAAGTGAAGTCTGTTGAGGTCAGCCAAGTCGAGTTGACCTGGTGAAAGTATTTGTCAAGCACAGGCTGGCTGGGGCCCACTCAACTCTTTGCTAAGGATTCCACATAGGGTTTGGGGGCAGGAGATCTGACTTGGAGACCTAGCTCTACCCCTTCGGAGCTTTGTGGCCACGCTAAGGGGTCCTTCCAGCACTTCAGACTTGATGGCGCCCTTCTCTGAACCTCAGTTTTTTCATCTGTTAAAGGAACCCGTTGGACTTAACTGAAATGTGGGATAGCACAGAGTTTGACCTGGTGTCAGGAAGACCTGGGTTCCAATCCCTTCTCAGAAACGAGCTGTGTCATCCTGGGCAAGTCATCCCACCTCTTTCCCTCATCTCTAAAATGACTCCTAAGAGTTCCCTTCCAGGCTTTGCTCCTTTGAGCTTAGGAGTGAGGACACGTTTCATGGAGAAGGCCAGCCTTGAGATGATGTAGCCCCTTTTGGAAAGATAGGCCTGAGTCTTCTGGAATTGCCAGGTATGCCCAGATGTCCATTGAACACATCTGCATTTCCAACTAGGTCATCTGCCCATTGAAGGCCTGGCTTCCCTTGGGCTCTTAGCTTGGCTGGGACTCTAGCAATAGGGTCCCAATGGTTCCCTCTTTCCCAGGAGACAACTGGATGTCATTTCAGACAAAGGTGGGGCTGCCCACTTGTCTATTTCCAACTCCGCTCCATTCCCCAGACTTAAAATATGAAGTTCTTAGATAAGGCTTGGATAAGACTTGGAGGCAGGTGTTTGATTCCTGCTTCAGACTAGCTTTGAGAGAGTGAGCAAGTCAATTTAGTTTTCTCTTCTGTGAAATGTTGATGATAGTGGTGCTTCCCTCCCAGGATGGCTGCAAGGACCAAATGAGCTAGTATTCGGAAAGCGCTTTGTAAGCGTTAAGGCCCAGTCCAAATGCTAGCTTCGAGGAAAGCAGAGGTCAGCAGGACCCAAAGGCTGGCCCTGGCAGCTTCCCGGAGGGAAGCCGCTTCATCCACCACCCCCCTGCTGCCACGTGGCCTCTTCCCATTTGGCAGCTGGCCCTTTCTTGGTACCGAAGCCCAGGAGCCGCCGTCTGTACCTATGAAACCCTTTGGTTTCTGTGCAGCTGCCTTGGCTGAGGAGGGGAACAGCGCTGTTATTGTGCGCTTCTGCCCAAGGCTAAAAGCCCCTCCTGTCTAGGCCACAAGGCAGGCCTGGGGGCTCCGCAGCCTTGATTCCCATCCAGGGGAACTTGGTGGGGTTTTACATTTAAAAGGGAGTTTGGGGCATGGGGGGGGGGGAGGGAAAAACCTTTTAATGAATTGAAATTGCATAATGAAAAGGTTCGAAAATTTAATTGCCAAAATGGCTGTGTGTTTTCTCTCTCACCTCCGCCTCTCCCTTCTTCCCTCCTCCCCAGAAGCAGTGGGGGGAAGCAGGAGCTTGTCAGAGAGGCCCCACACCCACTCTAGGTCTGTGCTGAGCAGGCAGGCTGGCGAAGGGAGGGAAGGAGGAAGGGAAGGAGAGAGGGAAGGAAAGAAGGAGGGGGAGGGAGAGAAGGAAGCCAGCCAGTGAGCCAGCAAGCTATGGGGTTTGCTTGGCAGTGGGCTGTGTGCACAGCAGGAGTGATCCCTGGCATCGTGGGAACAGCCTGCTGTTTGGGCTTCTCTGGGATCTGCAGGTACTGCTGCTCTTGCCTGATCAGTAAGGGTCAGAGAACGGTGAGCATCCTCACCAGCCCAGCCTGTGGCCACCCTCCTGCTGCCATCTCACAAGAGCCTGAGGCCCTGGGGAAGATTCCTTAACATTGCCATCTGCATCCAACTAGAACCTCAGAGGCAAAAGGGGTCCCACGAGGAATCTAGTCCCACATGGACCTGAGCAGGAATCCCAAGCAGAACAAAGTTGACCCCTCTTGCATGAGTACTTAGAGACAAATTATACGTGCCCCCACCCCAAGTAATTTCTTCTTCAGACTAAACAAACTCAGTTCTGTCATTCATCTGATCCTCCTATGACATGAATTCGAGGCCTTTGACCTCTGGATACTCTTACTCATTACTGTTGCCTTGATAATGCAACACAATACCCAGAACTAAATCCAGCACTCTATGTAGAATCAGACCTGAGTCCTGGACACATTGGTTCAACCTAGGATTGCATTAGCTTTGGAGGCTACTTGGAGCCTACTAAAACCCCCTAGTCATTTTCAGCATTGAGTGCTGTCTAGTTATACCTTCCCCATCTTATACTTGAGAGGGTGATTTTTTTAAAACTCCATTGCGTTGGTAAGACTTTATATTTATCCCTATACATACATACATATATATAATACATATACATACATACATATATATATATATATATCCCAGTCTCTAGTTTCATCCCTATTCCTTCCCTATTTCATCTTATTAGACTCAGTTCAAACATTTGGCCTGTGAGCTCTTTTTGGATCCTACCTCTCATCTCCCTTGTTAGCTGACCCTCCTGGCCTTGCGTCACCTCTAAATTTGGTGGATATGCCATCCATACCTGCATCAAAATCTCTGATGAAGATGGTAAATGGCTTAGGTCAAGCACAGATCCTGAGGGCACTCCACCGGAGACCTCCTTCCAAGCTGACATTGGATCACCAATGACTACTCTCTGGTTTGACCATTCTGCCAGCTAAGAATTCTTAGAACCGTGTTCTCATCTAGTCTGCATCTCTCCATCTTGTCTGCAAGAATGGCATGAGAGCCTTGGGCAAATGCTTTGCTGAGATTTAGAGTATCTTGTCTACAGGGCTGGTAACCTGGTCAGAAAATGAGAGGGGGTGACTCTGCACGACCTGTTCTTGATGAAGCCTTCTCTGACTCTTTGGAATCACTTGTTCTACCTTTAATGCTACTGTCCCAGGCCCTTCCAGCAGTTTGGAGACTTCAAAGAGTTTTCCATAAGAGTCAGTCAGGCCAGTAATGGATAAAGCAATAAATCTTTATTATGGCAAAGGTTTTGGAGCCCTAGGATGAGGAGAGAGGCTCAGCTAGGACTTGGCACTCAGAGCTTTGCCAGCTCTTTGTCATTCTCCCCAATCTCACAACCATGTGAGATGATTAGGCATCTGTCTCCCCCATGCCAGAGCAGCTCACTTTCAAGAGGGGGACATGGGTACATCTACTTGATTTCCCATCTTTAACAACACAGGCAGGAAGATGCTTGAGATTGTCCAGTGAGGGAAATAGTGAAAAGGAGAGTGTGAATGTGTGTGTGGAGGGCGAGAATTGGGGACTTCCCAGAAAAAGGGCCAAGGGAGAAGGTGTTAGGAAGGGAGGATGCAGGTCAATATCAGAGAAAACTGGATGCTAGTGATTAGATAAATCTTATTTAGGACTAAGGGGCTAAGTGACTTACCCACAGTGGCAGAGGCAAAGCTTGAACCCAGGTCTTCCTGACTCCAAGTCCTGTTCTTTATCCACTGTGCTGTGTTGCCTCTTTCTAAGAATCAAAGTCAACTCTAATGGTCTATAACTTCCAGATTCCTCTTTTTCCTCTTTTAAAAAATCAAGATATTATGTCAACGTTATGCTTAGTTTTCTTTTCCTTTTCTTTACCCAGTTCTAAGATGGATTTGTCATTCCTGTCCTCCCCTCCACCCCCAACTTCCCATGACTTCCACTTTGGCAATCAGATGTTCATTGTTCATATGAGTCAGGTCCAGAATAGTGGTTTCCTTCTTTGGTTCTTCTAACTTTTGTAGGATGAAATTTTTATTAATGCAAACCAAGAACTTAGTAGCTTCTCTGCTTTTTGGCACAGAGTGAGATCCAGTAGATGTCTTCATAGCTAAATCTTCTCATCCCTACTGTATCATGACTCAGTGCCAGGATTCTGATCTATTTCTCAAACCTCATTCATGTCTTCTGTCTGATTAGGTGGTCTATAGTATGGTTTGATGACAGTATCACTTCTATGGCTGTCTCTGTTGACCATAAATAGTCTCTTTCATGATTCTCCTACTACTCCCCCTGGATTTCTTCACATGGATAATGTCTTAAAATATAAAGCTTTATTTTTTCAAGAAAAGCTTCATATCTGTTGTTTACCTGGAAGTATTCAGTGGTCCTTCCTCCTTTTCTCCTCCCTGGCACATTTTTTTCTGCTCTAAGCTCCTGATGCAGGCCAAGATTCCTCTCTGCTCCTAAGGTCCTTTTCCTTTGTGCTGCCTGTGATGGTGTTCCATTTTTAAGGGATCATTTCATTTTTTATGGATAGTGGGGAGATTTTCTTTGAGTTCTTTTACCTCTTGCTTTAGGATAAAGTTGAAATTGCCTTTTCAGCATAGATATTTTTGTATCTGCACCCATCATGTACTCCATGCAGGCCATGGTCAACTTCCCTTGCTCTTTCCTCAGTCAGGATCCTTAGTCCTTTGCTGTTCTCTGGTAACTCATGTGGCCACCTTCCTGTTTTTGTAATGCCTGCTGGGTACTTCTACCCTGGAGCTGTCACTTCTCATGTCCCTTCATTAGCACCTTGATGACCACACCCAACTTCCTTTGCCTTTTGGGTCTCTTCCTTCTCCTTCACCTGCAGCTCAAGTCCTCCTCCTCTTCCTCCTTCACTTTCTTCTCTGGTTCTTTTGAATTTCCCACCCCCAGATCTCACTCTTGGACTTAATGAACAATTCCCAAACTCTCTGAATCTCCTCCTTCATAATTACTCCTCCTCTCTTTCTCCTGGTCACCTGATCTCAAAAGAAAAATAGTAGCCTTCCTCTGAGGGCCCTTTCACTTGTCATTCTAAGATGAAGTGCCACAAACTGGAATACAGTACTTCACATGTTGTCTGATCAGGGCTGAGGACAGCTGAATTCTGCCTTCCCTAATGCTGGGCATCATGCCTCTCAATACAGCCAAAGATCAAATTAGATTTTTGTTGTTGCCAGGCCACACTGTGGACTCCAATTGAGCTAAGGCAATAAGATTTAGAAAGTGCTTAGCATGGTATCTGGTACATAGTAAATGCTTAATAGTTGCTTTTTCCCTTCCTGTCCACTAAGACCCAGAAGTCCTTCTCATGTGACCTGATATCTAGCCATGCTTCCCCATTTTGTACTTGTGCAATTGATTATTTGAACCTAACTGTAAGCCTTTATATTTATCCCTATTACATTTCTGTTTTTAGGTCTGGCCCTGCTTTCTGACCTAGTGAGATCTTTTGGAATCCTAACTGTGTCATCTACCAGGTTAGTAATCTCTCTCCTCTTTGTGTTCTCGGCGATGTTGACAAGCATGCCTTCTATGACTTTAACCAGTAGTGTTGGAGTAATGTATTGGTGTAATGGATAGAGCACTGGATCTGGAGTTATAGGACCTGGCTTCAAATCTGAATTCTACTATTGACTACATGTGTGACCTCAGACAAGTCACCTAACCTCTTTGTTCTTCTTTTTCCTCATCTGTAAAAAAAGGAATCAGAGTTCTGCGGTCTCTCTCATCTGTCCCTCGATGCTCTGTTGAGTATATCAAGCCAAGGGACAGAACCCTGGGAGATTCTAATAGGAACCTCATTCCAAGTTGATAAGAACCCATTAATGGTTCTTTAACTCATGCAGAGGTCACCTAACTGTCCTGTCATTTAGTCCATATCTCTACCTCTTGCCCATAAGGATAGTGTAAGACAGTGGTGACAAACTCAAATAGAATCAGAGCTCTCTGACTTATTGATTTAGAAAACTACAAATTAAGGTGATATTGTATTGTATTTGTATTTTTTTGTTAAACCTATTCCAAAACATTTTAATCTGGTTTGAGCCTTTTGCTCAGAGTTGACCCCTTTGTTAAATGCTTTGTTGAAACCCAAGTATAATATACCTATAGCATTCCCTAAATCAAAAATTATGTTAAGGAGCTGCTATTTTGACTTTGTGGGTTCTCCCTTCACCAATGCAAAAGTCATTCTCTACATAATTTAGCAGGTAGTCTTTGACAGTTAGGACTCCAGAATTTATCAGCCAGGGGCCAATCGGGTGTAGAGCCTCTAGTAATCCTGTTAAAAGAAGAAAAGGAAATGCAGTTCGTCTAGCACAATAATTTCCCATTAATTTCCCATTTTCCTTTCCAAATGCTTACAAATGGTCCTGTTGATAACTTGTAGCTTGTCAAAGCCCTTCTGAAAACATGGTGCCCAGCACTGAGCACAATGCCTCAGATGTGGGTCGCTGGGATCCATGGCCCTTCCTTAGCACCAAACAAAAGATGCTCAACATGGCGCTGGACAGTTTGGATCTGCTCAGTTATTGAATTTGGCCCATGGCCTTGGAAAGCAGGGGTTAAAGCTCTGGCCTTTTGGATAAGCTACAAACTCCTTCCCTCCCCCATCTGGCTCCAGCTGACTTTTCCAATATGATTTCACATCTCTCCTCCTCATGCTCTTTATGTTCCAGCCAAATTGAACTATCTCATCCGATCCCCTCCCATCTTTGTGCACTTATGTGGCCTGCTTCCCCTGCCCAGTGCTTATGGAAGCCCCTCTTTAGTTTTAAGGCCCAGGTCAGGTGTGAGGCTCCCTTGTAGCCAGCCAGAAGTGATCCAGTCCTCCTTCACTTTTCCTAGAGCACTTTGGCCCATTATCCCTGACTGCCTCGCCTTATACTTGTGTACTCATCTCATCTCGCCTGGTAGATGGTAAGTTCACTGAAGGCAGGGTGCCATGTTATTTTTCCTCTCTCAATCCCCAGCCCAGAGCACAGGGCCTGATACATAGTAAACACTTAATAAGCATTGGTTGACTTGAATTGTCGAATCCCACAAAGCTGCCTTCGGGCTCTTACTTCTCCCTCCCTCCTTCCCTCCTTCCCCCGCGACAGTCCTCCATGTTCTACCAGATGGAATGTCAGGACAGGCACAGTGCAGAGTTCTATTTCTGGCCATGTTTAGTCTGGTGTCTATCCTGGAGGCTGCATTGGCCCCACCCCTCCCTTGCCATCCCCTGGGGGCTTGTGTGTGTTGTACTGCCAGGGAAAGAGGGGGAGGAGAAGGATCCATGGATTAAAGTAGGTGTATGTATTAATGTTAGGTATGCATGAGTAAGGCAAGAAATGAGGAGCTATCGATAATCTGTGTTTCTTTCCCCTAGAAACAGCTATTTAAAGCAGACATGAAGGACAAGCATGGTACCTGGTGGAGTTCCCAATATTGTGCCTTATGTGGTGGTATAAGCATTTAGTAAGGGTCATTAAGTGACAGGTACATAAGTACATAGGTAGCTGCAGAGCCACATGCAAGATGCTAAGGTTGGCCTTTGGGGTATGGATTAGGAAGGCAGTGGACAGTAGTGCCTTGTGGTCAGAGCACTTGGGTTTGAATGCCCGCTCTGCTCCCTACTGGCTGTCTGAACATTAGCTGCAAATCACTTCATTTTCCTCCTCTGTAGAATGAGGAGGTGATTAGGCCACATGATTTCCAAGGGCCTTTGTATCTTTAAACCAACAATGCACAGTCATTTTTCTCTTATCCATGCTGGGAAATGGTGGAGCTAGGAATGGGAAGCAGGTGTCCAAAGGCCCCCTGAAATGCCTTGGAGACCTTGCCTACCTCTCTCTCTCCTTCCTTCCTTCTCTCTAGTCTACTGCATTATATAGTAAGGTCCTATTTGAATAATGAATGTCTACCTTCTCCCTCCACCCTCCTTCCCCTTGGTGAAATTATTTGAATTCAAACTACATATTTCCACTGGGCTGGAACTAATGACTATATTTTACAGAATCATAACTCTGAATAGTGCAACCACTTCGAGGGATTCATTATTCGCACTAATCAGAACTTAGCTGTGTCTTATCAGCTTTCAGGATAGAATGGATAAAGGTCGGAGAAATGCATAGGAGTTATGTTGTTGACTCATTTCAGTCACGTCTGTGACCCCATCTGGGGTTTTCTTGGCAGAGATACTGAAGTGGTTTCCATTTTCTTCTCCAGTTCATTTTATGGATGAAGAAACTGAGGCAGACAGGCTTAAGTGATTTGCACACAGCTAATAAGTGTCTGAGGCTGGATTTGAACTCAGATCCTCCTGACTCCAGGGTGATGATCTGTCCACTATGCCATCCAGTTGCCCATGGGAGTTATGGGAGATAAAGGAAAGCTGGTTTGAGGCCAATATCAATTAGTTGTTGCTAACTATTTCCACTGTCCTGTAATAGAATGAACTACCTTGTACCATAACGAGCTCCCCAGTCACTGGAATTGATGAGGCAGAAGCTAGATGGCCACTTGTTAGGGAATTCCTATCCTAGGAAGGAGAGTTAGGCCTAGCTGAGCTTGAAGGCCTCTTACTTACATACTTCAGGAATTCCTGATTTCACCCTTTTGTGTATCTTTTTGACCAATACAGATTGCACCTTTGTCTTAATTCAATAAACATCTATTAAACATCTATCACGTGCCAAACACGGGGATACAAATAGGCAAATGATAACCCTTGCCCCCAAGGAGCTTATACTCTAATGGGGGAGACAACATGGAAACAAGTACAGGTCTACCATGGAGACAATGTGGGTTTGGTATAGACCACCACAATAAAGTGAATATTTCTGTAAAGTGAGTTACACACATTTTGTAGTTTTCTAAAGGTTGAGGTGGCTGTGGCAATTTCTTAAAGTAAGACAACAATGAAGTTTGCCACATGAGTTGATTCTTCCTTATGCTTGAATACTTAGAGTCCAGTGTAGGGTTATTCATTGGCCTAATTTCAATGTTGTTGTGTCTCAGGGAATAGGGAGGCCAGAGGAGAGGGGGAGAGATGGGAGCTGCCAGTGAGTGAAGTGGTCAGAACACACAATTAAGTTTGCTGTTTTATATGGGCGTGGTCTCTGGAGCGCCAAAACAATTACAGTAGTAACATCCAAGATCATGAATCACAGATCACCATAGCAGATATAATCATAATGAAAGAGTTTGAAATGTTGTGAGAATTACAATTCTGAGACACAGAGACATGATGTGAGCACATGCTTTTGGGAAAATGGCGCCAATAGACTTCCTGGATGCTGGGTTACCACAAACTTTCTATTTGTGAAAAATGCAATGTCTGTGAAGTGTCATAAAGCAAAGCACAATAAAACAAGATATGCCTGTATAGACAAAGCAAGCTATATATAGGATAAGTAGGAAATAATTAAGAGAGGAGGCACTAGAATTAAGAGGGGTAGGAGAAAGCTTCCAGTATAAGATGGCATTTGAGTTGGGACCTAAAGGAAGCCAGGGAGGTCAGTAGGCAGAAAGGAGGAGGGAGAGCATTCCAGGTACAGGGGACAGCAAGAGAGAATGCCCAGAGCTGAGGGATGGAGGGTCTTGTTCACAGAACGGCCAGGGAGAGAGGGTCATAAGTTACTGTGGCCAAAGGAAAAAAAATCCATCCCCAGTTGTCCCATGATAGACCTCTCTTAATTGAATGAGAGGTTGGTTTTTGATGGCAGACTTGAGACCTGTATCTCAGCCTGCTATTAGCACCTTTCCTGCTGGGGATATGACTTATCACAGAGTCTACCCTTCACTAGTATGGCCTTTGAGAGCATGGCATGATGATGGACCAGAGAAGGAGGAAAGTGGACTTTGAGATCCCTTATGGAGCTTGTATACTATGATCTTATGGCTAATTCCAAACAGAGCATTGAAAAATCATGACTGTGGATCCAGTTTATTAAACTGTTTGTGAATTATTATTCCTATTATACGACAACCTTGTGATGTAAACAAAGCAAAGTATTATTCCCGCTTTTTAGATGAGGAAGCTCCTGTGAAATGGAGTGAATGTTAGATGCATCCATGTTGATTTTTCTTGGACATTTTATTCTCTTAGCACACCCCAAATTGATGGCAGGGGAAGGGGTTGGGGAAGCCACTGTTTCTTTGGATAATGACCAGAGGGATTAATCTCCATGTATAGAATTGAGACTTGGCTCTGTGCGTCTATACTAATGTCTTCCAGTAATGTCAGCCATTATTAACCCTTGGGGCTAACTAATGTTTAGTGAGACCTAGGAGTTAAAGCAATTGTCTTGGGGTCAGGGAGCTGTGTGATCATGGACAAACTTTGTAAATCTCAGATCCTCAGCTTAATTTAGCAGACCCTGAGCACCGAAGAGTTCCCACCTCAAGGGTGACATGTCCACAAATGCCCTCTTTCACATCTCTAGCTCAAGAGCCCACTTGCCCTCAAGCAAGTTCCTTTTCCTCTCTGGGCTTTATTTTCACTGTCTGCAAAAGTTTGTGGTATTCAGTCATTTTTTGTTGTGCCTGACTCTTTGTGACCCTATTGGGATTTCTTGGCAAAGATCCTGAAGTGGTTTGCCATTTCCTTCTCCAGCTCATTTTGCAGATGAGGAAGCTGAGGAAAACAGGTTGAAGTGACTTGCCCTGGGTCACACAGCTAGTGAGAGTGTGTGAGGTTAGTTTTGAACTCAGGAAGATGAATCTTCCTGATTCTAGACCCAATGCTCTATCCACTGCAGCTCCACCTAGCTGCCGCCTCCACAAAATGAAGGAGGTCCATAGAGTAGACTTCGGAGTCCCCTGCAGTTCCATTATTTTGCAAGTACAATCCATAGACTTAAACCAACATCGGATCAATTTCTTCCCTCTATATTTCTTCTCCTTTTCTTAGCCACAGTCCTTGAAAATAACGTGGCTTCATTTCCTCTCCACTGGTAGATTTGTTTTCTTCTGGACTCTAGTATCCTCCCACAACCAGCTCTCTTTGCTTGGGCTCCAAGCAGCCCATAAGCTCTGTCCTACTTATTCAGTATTTAGATCAATCAATCCACAAGCATTTGGAAGCACACCTATGGTGTACCAGGTCCTGTGTGCTACATAGGCCCTGGGGTATAGGAAAATATTCTCTACCCTCAAGAAGTTTACCTTCCACAGAGGGAGACGCCACCTGCATAGATGAGTATCTGCCGAATGGGTACAAAAGGAATGCATCGCAGTGTGGAGAGGAGATGCATTAGCCACTGCAGGGAAGAGGGAAAACTGCCTGAAGAAGGTGGTATTTGATCTGAGCAATGGAGGAAACCAGGGATTCTGAGAGGCAGAGGTGAGGAGAGAAGCTTGCCAGGTAGGAGGGCCAGTCAGTACAAAAGCCCAGATAGAAAGTCACATATGACTGGCTGGTCATGTAGGGGGAACAATCACAGCCAGACAGTTCAGGAACCGAATAATAATAGATGAGTGGTTGATGGCCAGCTCTTTGATGATTTGCAGGGAGATGTGGCAAAGAATCGCACAGTGTAGGCAGATGGGGCCGGTTTGCAATCTGTGCCAGTGGAAGGAGTACCCCGACTTTGATGGGATCATTGAAGTATCACAAGATAGATGTTTTTCCAGAGAGCCACTGAGAGGGTGGTGGCTCAGGAACTGGCCTCTCCCTTCTTTCTTCCCCTCCATCCAGTAGAGCCATCCAGGTTGACAGATGGGGGGGCAAGAAGTCCCCTTCATCTCCCTCATCTTTGGGAGGCCCTCTGGTTTTGACTTTTCTCTGGTCTCCCTGCTAATGCCTCTTAAAGCCGCCTCCCACCCTCCTTGGTTGGCATCCCTCTGGTGCCCACAGTGTGACAGGCATAATTTGCCTCAGTTTAATTTGTCACGGTGTATCAGAGTGAGGGGCGTCACACAATAGCTGGGGACCTCACTGTGCTTTCATTCTCGGAGACCCTGCTAATTAAATTTTTTATGAAGGAGCCAAGGCACACCAGTGAAACTCTCCAGCCCCGATGTAGCAGGCAGTTCCCAAAGAGACCTCATCTGTGCACTTCGCTATGAAAATCAATTAGTGTTATGAATGTGTGATAGCTTTCCTGAAAAAAAGCAAAAAGCTGCCATAATACAGAAGTCTTTACACCTCAGTATAGTAAAGGGGCAAGATACTGTTTCTGTCCTTCCCCTGCCAGAATTTCTTCTTGAATTCTGTTGGTTTCCAAAGCAAAGACTTTAATGCCACCTTGTTTTAAGAAGACATGTACAAAAGGGATTGGAAGCCAGGGCAGGTAACAGAGGATGACTACAGAAGCATGGCATGGTTCTTTAGGAGTATAGTCCGGAGTGCTAAGGCTCACAAGTTGCCAAGGCTCATGAGGAAAGCTGAGGAGAAGGGTTTGTTGTTGGCATGTTGGTTTTTAGCTACATTGGGGAAAAGAGAGGGCTCCCAGAATGGAGAGAGGACTGCTGCTTCAGCTGGAATGGTAAAAACATGTAATGAGGAGAAGGCAGAACTACTCAGCTCTTAATTTGTTTCAGTTTTCTCTAACTAGGAGAATATTCTTTGGATTGGAAAGAGCCAGAAATGGTTAATAGGAAGCTGATATCTGAGATCAGGCAGAGAGCACCCTAGGTGGCCTCGACATATGGTTGCTAGGACTAAGTGAATTACCTCTTTGGACTCAGAAAGAACTGACAACTGGGAATACTGAATCTCCCTCTGTCCGGGAGCTTTGAAAGTGTATGGAGAAAGAGAGAATCTTTGTTGGACTAGAGAAAGAAAAATGCCTTAATTTTAGAAAAAGGGGAAAAGAGTAGGGTCTGCAAACTATAAGCTGGTGAACTTGACTTTGATTCTTGACAAAATTCTACAATGTATTATTAAAGAGAAGGTTTGTGAACATTTAGAAAAGGAAGCAGTGATCTGAAAACAGCTAACTTGTCTTCATTAAGAGCTAATCAAATTTCCTTTTTGGTTGTTATTGTTAATGGGACTACAGGGAGATCAGAGGAATGCTATACTTTACTGAAATAATGGCAAAGCATTTAATAAAGTATTTTCTGCTGTTCTTGTAGATAGCATAGGGAGACCTGAGCTAGATAATAGTTAGGTGATTCCGAAACTTGGAACTGAATCCAAAGGATAGTTAATTAAATTCAACAAATATTCATTAAAAACTCACCATGCATCATGCTGCCAAATACAAAGCCGACCATTGCCCTCAAGAAGCTTACACTCTCCTGGGGAGATACAACATATCCACACGGATAAGTAAATAAAAGACATTTTGAGGGGTGAGGGAGAGAACACAAATAATTGGGGAGAATCAGGAAAGGCTTTTCATAGGAGGAGGCAGTGGTGAGTTATGTGAGACAGCATTCTTGAAGGCATGGAGATGGAAGATGGAACTCTGAGTTCAGGAAATAGCAAGTAGGTCAATTTGGCAGGAAGGTAGGATGTGTGAGAATAGGAGTAACAGGAAATAAGTTTACAAAGGTTGGCATATTGTGGAGACCTAAGAATGAAAACCTGAGGAATTTGTTTTATCCCTTAACCCAGAAATAGGGAACCTTCAATCTCGAGGCCATGTGTGGCTTGCTAGGTCCTCAAGTTTGGCCCTTTGACTGAATTCAGACTAAGTGAAGTGGCATCAAGTCCTCAGGTTCCCTACTCCTGCAAGTCATAGGGAACTACTGGAGATTCTGGATCAGAGGATTGGATTGGAGGCAGGGAGGCCAATTAGGAGGTTATTGTAAATAACCTAGGTGAGAGATAATGAGAGCCTGAGTTAAGGGTTAAGGTAGAGAATGAATCAGTAGAGAGAATGGGGATGTTGTGGAAGGAGAATTCATAAAAATTACACCTGATTCTACATGGGGCATGAGAAAGAGAAAAGAGTAAAAAAAAAAACAGCTCCAAACCTGGGCGATTGGCAGGATAATGGTGCCCTCAAAAGAAATAGGGAAGTTTGGAGGAGTGAGAAATGTTGAAATTTCAGAGCTGGATGGGGCATCCAGGTGGAGATGTCCAGCAGACAGTTTGTGATGTGGAACCAGTGTCCAGGAAAGAGAGTCTGGGTCCAGATTTGAAAACCACCTGCGTTGATACGATAATAGATTCTTGAGAGAAGATGAGAAAAAACAAGGGAGTGTGTAGAATGGGGATTCTTTATCTTTCTGTGTGTAGCCTTTGTAGAAGGTTAGTGAAACCCTTCTGAGAATAATGTTTTTCAATAAGTGAAGGAAATATAAAGTATCAGTTAGAGATTAATAAAAACGGTGATGAATTTTTTCCATCCAAGTTCATGAACTCCCTGAAGATTAAGAGATTAAGCCTCCAGATTAAGACCCCCTGGGTACAGAGAGGGAAGACCCCAAGCCAGAGTTATGGTAGGTCTGAGCAATTCTCACAGGTAGGGAGTGAGAATGTGTATGTTTGATAGTCAGTGAACATTTATTAAACATTTGCTATGTGCCAGGGGCCGTGCTAAGCGTTAGGGATAGAAATAGGAACAAGAAAGACAGTCCTTATCCTCGAGGTACTTCCAGTCTAATGGGGGAAGGAAGGCAGCATACAAATGAAAGCTGAAAAGGGAGAAAGGCCTGGTGGAGAAGTCAAATCCAAAACAAGTGCAGTCAGGTGGGCTGATCAGGTCCTGGGAAGGAAACTGAGGCACAGAGAGGGAGGAGAAGACCCAGACAGGAATGAAAAAAGCATTTGTTAAGTGCCTATTATGCGCTAGGCACTGTGCTAGGCAGTGGAGAGACAAAGATGAAAGAGACATAATCCCTGCCCTCAAGAAGTTTCTATTCTAGCAGGGAGAGACTACATACATATAAGCAGGCGGGGGGGGGGGGGAGGGGGGTTGGGGGGGTTGGGGTGGGGGTAGTGGCCTGGCAAGGATGAAATCCCAAGGATGCTGAGTGAAGCCAAAGGACAATTGTTGTGTCCTGTCCAGAAGCTATGGTCTTATTATTGCCTTGGAGAGGCATGGGGGATGCGGTGCTGGTGGCCCATGATGGGCTCCCCCAAGGGACATGAAGAGCGGCATGACGGAAGGACGAGTTTAGGTGGCTGAAGCTGCCTAGATGGTGGGAGCTCACCTCAAGAAGCCCAGTTTTGGAGGGAGGTAGGGATCGGGTGGAGAGGGTGTACACCAGGCTGCAGGGGTGAGGGCAGCATGGCAGGAGAATGGAATGTCATGGAAGCCAGGAGAAGATAGATGGAAATAGCCCAGGCCTTGTAGACATCATTAAAAGGCTCAATCACTGTGGTGAAGGGGCCCAGATTTCTCAATAGCACCAACCCCAAACGCTGACCAACTGTTATCTATGGGTAGCCCAAGAGCCCTGGGAATAGCAGTGTCCCCAGGCCACTGGCTCTGCTTCAAACCCAGATCCTCCCTGCCACCACCTCCCCATAAGCCAGGGAAATGACTCCTATGGAAAGGGGACCAGCCCTCTCCAATGACTTCGAACCAAGTGCCTGAAGCAGCAAGGGACCCTGAGGGAGAGAAAGGAGGCAGAAGCTTGTGCCAAAAAATGGACCATTTTTTACTTCTTTGCTCTGCCAGGGGGGTCAAACTACCACCAACACCTCAACCACCACCTCCCTTAAAACACCAATGGAAACAGGTCCCTGAGCCATCTTGGCTCATCCCGGGAAGCAACTGCTTCTGTAGAGGCTGCAGCCCTCAGTTCCTCAGAAATCCCTGTCACTGACCTTGACCTTGTCAAGTGGTTCAGATCCAAAATGGAGACGATTCTATCAGTGGATATGACGTTAAAGAAGATGCCTTACCATCTGCTTTGCTGCTCTGTCCTAAGGACCATTGGTCCTTTCAAAGTGACTTGCAACTGAAACTCATATGTGTTGCCTGCTTCCCATAAGAGTGCTTTCTCTGGTAACTCCAGCACTTAGAACAATGCTCTGGGCATAATAAGCATTTAAGAAATGCCTTTTCATTCATGTATTCATTCAAGAGCCAGTATCAAGGAGCAGGGGATGGCTACCAGTGTTAAAAGCTGCAGAGGTCAAATAAGGAGGAAGATGCCATTAAAGATGCCATCTTTTTATTTTTAATCTTAAAAGGACATATATTTCATCTAGGATCATTGATTAAAGGTCATCTAATCTAATCCCCTTTATTGTACAGATGAGGAAACTGAGGTTCTGTGAACTGCCCATCAAGGTCACACAACTAAGAAGTACAGCAAAATAATAATATTGTTATTATACACATATATACATTATTTTTATAACATTATTACAGCAAAGTTCCCAACTCAGGGATTCTGACCCTAAATCCAGACCTCTGTCTAGTTATCCAAATGAGGCTGGGACCACCCATCGTGTTGTAGACAGGCATTTTGGATTCAGAAATGCCAGCCCATTCCTTTCCTTTCTTTTTAACCCTCCCTTTTCCCCATCTTTTTGTTTGTTATGAATGTCTTACTAGGTAAGGGATAAAGATGCCATCTTTAGTGACCTCAAGGAGAGCAATTCGAGTTGAGTGGTAGGGTCAGAAGAAGAGAGATTGCTTGAGGAGTAAGGAAGGGGAGGCAACAGATGCTTTTTTTCCTAGTATACATTTTTAAAAGCATTTCTTAAATACCTACTACATACCAGGCATTATGTTTAGTGCTTTAAAATATTCTCTTATTTCATTCTCACAACATCTCTGGGGGGTAGGTGCTGTTAATATTCCCATTTTACAGTTGAGGAAAGCAGAAGTTCAGTGATTTGCCCAGAGTTACACATCGGATTTGAACTCAGGTCTTCCTGACTCCAGGTCCAATTATTTATCCACTGAAGCACCACCTAGCTGCCCAGTTTATCTGTAAAAGGGAGAGTAGACAAAGGTAGAGTTTGAAGGAATGAGTGAAGGTTATTTGTTTGTTTGTTTTAAAGAATGAAGGACACATGCAAAAATTAGTTTTTGGATTTTAAATTGAAAGTAGCAATATGTCCTTTAACTTTGACAGTGAGGTACTAGCATTGGCCATTATATTTGGATGGTTTTGTGGCCTCTCCACGCTGACTTTTTCCCATTAACATCATTGGCGTTATTGGTCTTTGACCAGAGGTCACCGGGTATTAGCCTTCCTGTGTTTCTCCAAATTCTGGTATTTATCACTATTTGTGACACAGCAATTTTTCATTCCATTCACAAACCTTAATTTGTTCAGTCATTCCCCAATCCTTGAACACACATTTTGTTTTCAGATTTTCCTCGCAAACAGTGCTGCTATGAGCATTTTTGCACATAGGAATTTCTTTTTGCCATCAGCGACCTCATTGGGGTAATAGTGAACTTTCTGATTCAAAGGGCCTAAACATTTTAGTAACTTGGTGTGTGTGTGTGTGTGTGTGTGTAATTCCAAATTGTTTTCCAGAAAGGTCAATCCAATTTCCAATTCTGTCAGTAATGAATTAGCATGTTTGTTTTCTCACAGCCCCACCAACGAATTTTACTATCTTTTGGCATCTTTGTTAGTTGGCTGGATATTTTCATTTGCATGTAACTTCCCATTAATGATTTTAAACATGTTGTCAGATGGTTGTTAAAAAAATCTATTCTTTTAAAGACTTTTCATAGCCTCTCATGCTTCAGTGAAATAAGGTAGAGTAGGCATGTCCTTCGCAGGTGGCAGTAGGTTGTGAGGGAAGAGACCTCCAAATCCATTCTTTCACAGGGACCAAGTCTGGAGCTCCACCCTCTGGGGTCCCGTGACATAAAATGGATTCAGAGGTGGTAGGACAGGAGCCTGGGTGAGGAGGGTACTGAACCCAGTTCCTGAGAGGGTCTAGTGGCAGGGCTGGTCACCTACCCTCATCACTGAAGATAGCTTTATTTCTTTTTTCCTGACCTGGTGAACCTGGTGAGTAGCTGTGCTCCAATAATATCATTAATAGTTCTATGTCAGTTTGGAAGAAGATCTGCAGTGGAGTGTCTCATGGATGAGTGCTTGGTTATTTAACTTCTTTTTAAATCAATGACTTGGATGGAGCTAGATGGAACACAGCGTATGATATATGAGATCCAGAAATACGACAGGTTAGAATATTAGACAGACTCTTAAAAAAGGTGACATTTAATTGGGATAAATATAAAGTCTTACACCTAGGTTTAAGAAATCAGTTCCACAAGCACAATCTGGGGGAGTTCTGATTAAACAATTTGCCTGAAACTGATCTGAGAATTTTAGTGGACTGCAAGCTCAATGTGAGTCAATAGCATGATAATGGCAGCTAAGAAAGCCAATATGGTCTAGACTTTGGAATCAGCATGGCATGGTGTCCTAGACTAGGAAGGCAAATAAATGCTCCTATACTCTGGCTGGTCAGACTATATCCATAATATTGATTTGAGTTCCAAATGCTACATTTTCCAAAGGACATTGATTACTCAAAGAACGCCCAGAAGTGGCTGTGAGATTATGCCTCATGAGCATGGTTTGAAGGACTGGGGATTGTTACAGAGGAAAAGGAAACACTCTAGCTGACTTGGGGTATTTCAAGGATGGTCTAGGGAAAGTGGGATTTGGATTGTTCTTTTTGACCACAGAGGGCAGGATTAGGTGTAGTGGAGGAAAGGAAGTTGTAAACTGACTGATTGTGGCTTGATGTAAATCCCATCTTCCCCAACACTTAGACTGACTCCAAGGCGGAATGGCCTTCCCTGGAGGTCTTGAGGCAAAGGCTTGGCTGACCAAGTGAAAGCATGGGAGAGTCCAATCCTCTACAGATATGGGTTGGACAAGTTGGACTAAGAGGTCAGCTCCAATCTACCTTTTGTGATTTTGTAAAGCAATTGAACCTTTCTCACCTTCACTGTCCTTATCTGTAAAATAGAGATTATAGCTACCTTCCCGTGAGGAGTAAGGAAGGAAAATGCTTGGTGAAGCGTTAAAGAGATACATTGTTATTTAAATCCTTTGTTTGTTTTTTAAATTACATTAGCTCTTTAGCTCGCCCTTTGAGGTGTGAGGAGTTGGGTGGGATTTTAGCATCTTCCACCTACTCTTGATTCCAGAATACACCTTCCAGGCACTTGGCATTCAGCAAAGAATCCCTAGCTGGACCTTGGAGGGGTGGGGGGAAGGGTTAGGGTCCTGTGAGTATAGACAATCTCTGTAACCTCAGTTTTCTCATCTGTAGGATGGGAATTAGTGGTG
>CM053775.1:17377324-17405796 GCA_028658325.1 Potorous gilbertii
ACAATCAACAAACCAAAAAAAATCCAGCCCCGGTTTGTAGCTTTCCTGACTTCTAAAAGTTGGAAATACACCAAAAATGTAGCTAGTGGCTCTTGTGAGCTGGTTTGAGCTGCCTCCAGGACATGTCATTTGAAGTACATGGATTATGGCTCCCCCCAGTCTCTGCCTTCTGAAACCTTGGCCCCCTTTCCAGACCACCTCCTCCTAGAAGCTTTCTGTGATAGCAAAATGGCACCTCTGTTCTCTCACTTCCTTAGTTTACATCACTCTTGAGTCCTGTAATTACTTGGGAACCTGCCTTACCTTGGACTCAAGTCAGGGCCCTATCTCCCCAAATCCTTGGCTTATCCACAGGGTGCGGCACAGACCCCACTCCCCAACATAGTAGGTGAGCGAATGAATCTATAAATGCTTGCCTCCATCTGTTCACTTTCCCAGCCGGCAAATATTAACTAAGGGCTTATTCTAGTTAAGAAAATAGGCTAGGCACTAAAGAATCTAAAGCCTTGAATTAAAAATAGTTCCTGCCCTCAGGAATCTTATACTCTACTAATGTGTAAACAGCTAAGCAAATAAAAGATGTTGAGGACTGAGCTAGCAGGAACCCCTGGAAAGAGAAAGGAAGACTTTAAATTGGAGGCTGAGCCTTGAAGGAAGTTAAAAAATATGAGAGGTAGGGGGAGGAGAGGAAGGGTTAATTAACTCTCTTTAATTCTCTCCCCCACCCCGCCAGACCTCTGGAGATGACTTGTTGAATTGGGGGAATAATTTACAATCCATCTGACTCCAATGAAGAGTACATGAAAAGGAAGCAATGTGAAATCAGGCCAGGCTGTTGAGGGTTCTAATGGACAGGTTATTTTATTTTATTATTTTATCCTAGAAACGCTGGAGAGCCACTGAAGATTTTGGAGTGGAGGAGGCACCTTAGGAAGATTTATTTATTTATTTATTTATTTGACAGCTATGTGACGGATAAATTGAGGATGGAGAAACTTAAGGCACGGATACCAGTTAGTAGTCCAGGCAAGAAGTGTTGAGATCCTGAGCTAAGGCGGTGGTCAGGTGAAGAGAAACTGGAAGGAGACAGATGTGAGAAATTGGGCAGAGGCAGGACTGATGAGCTTTCATCAGATAGACTGGCGATATCTGGAGTTGTCTCCACTGGCAGTGTTCATAGGGACTACTGGTGCCCAACCTGTGGTAGAGCCTTTCAATCTTCTCTTGGTCTGTTCAGCCACAGTCGGACACAGTGGTCCTTGACCCCGACCTCATGATGTCATTGGTCCTCTTTGAGTACAAAGGACAAACAACGACAGATATAGTGACTGAGGGAAGAGAGAAGGGGCCAGGATGACTCTGAAGTTATTAAATTTGGTTAACTGGAGAGATGATGGGGCCTTCAATATAAATAGGGTCATTTGGAGATGGAGACCTGGGAGGACTCTGGGAACTCCAGATGCCCAAGAAGGGAGTTATGAGGGGCTAGTAAACAATGAGGAAATGCCCCTTCAGAGTCCTCTAGGGCTCAGTCATAGAGTTTGCCTTACTAGCAATGGGGAGATCAAGAAGGACCTTTAGAAAAGTAGGCTGATAGTCATGGGGACTATTAACATTCTCTGGAACACTCCCGCCAGGCCCTTTGGCCAGCAAGTGACTTGGTAGAGAGGAGGCTCCCTGAAGGCAGGAACTGGTCCCCTTTTGTCTTTGTATCCCCAGCACCCAACTCATAGTAGGCTTCTAATAGATGCTGGTCCGACTGAACTGAATTGAGGGACGTCCGAGCCAGACTGGGAGAAAATCAGGAGGTTGATGGCAATGCAGAACCTCCAGCTTGATAAAGTAGATGCAAATGACCATGAATGCTAATTGCTTCTATTTGAAAATTCTCGTAGTGTTTTTCTGCAAACACTTACATTAACTACGCATTAGCTGGGCAGCTTATGTGCTGGGAGAACATATCCCCTTCTGCATATGCGTGGAAGGGAGGAAGACTTGTTTCCGGAGGAAATGAGCATGGTGCCTCCTCAGCTATTATATTGTTCTCGGGAGCTGATAATTGGGTGACTTTTGAGGGAGAAGGCTATAATTAGGGTTAGGGGGTTTGGGGATGGGGATTTTTTCTCTCTTTCAGATTTTTGGTGTTTATTTTAAGGCAAATGATGACTCATTTTTAGAAGGAAGGAATAGGTGTTTTTTTTTTTATCATTTTTTTAACAACACACATCAGCCTCTCAACTTTATTTGGGGGGTGGGTCCACTTGGATCCTTGAATTACTTTGAAGACAGGCTTTCATCAGTTATCTGGGGTCAGGAGTCAACTTCCCATGAAGAGCCTTGAGCTTTTTCATTTTCCACTGACTAGATAGCAGTTTCTCAGAAAATGATCTGGGGTTTTTAGTGGGCCACAAGCTCAATATGAGTCTGCACTGTGACTTCGCAGCCAAAATAGCTAAGATAGTCTTAGGTGATCAGGACAGGGCCTTGAGGTCTTGCCGTACAGGAATCTTGACTGCTAGGCTGGGGGGCTGCTTTCTATGACAGAATTCAGTTTGGTGGTTCAGGAAAGTGGATGGAAAGACCTGACTTGGTTAATATTTTAAAAGGAGAGATCTTCATTCTTCTTCAGTCACACCAACTTAGTCATGTAGTAAACTCCTATATTAAAGGAGTCACTCCTGGTTTCTGCTCTTACCTCTTGGGACCAAGCAAAACAAGACTAATCTTTCCATATTACAGCCCTTTAAATATTCCAAGGAGCTTTCTTGGCCTTTTTGAGCCTTCTGTTTTCCAGACTAAACATCCACAGGTTGTTCAGTGGATTTTCACATATCGGAATCATAAAGACCCCTTAACTTTTTGGCTTCCACATCCCATTGCCTACTCAAATGGAGCTTTCAGGCCACTCACACCCCAGATCATTTTAGGAGAAACTGCCATCTGGCCATCTCCCTCACCTTGTGCTTGTGAGGACTATTTTTGGAATCCAAATGCACATACATATACACACCTGCACACACACATGTATACATATATACATAGACATACACATACATAGTCCTGTTAAATTTCATCTTATTAGATTTGGCCCAGCGTCCTAGCCTGTCAAGGGCTTTTGGGATCCTGACTTTGGCATCTTGCATACTAGCTACCTTTCCTAACTTTGTGTCATGTGTAAATTTGAGAAGCGCACCATCCCATGCCTTTGACCAAATCACCAAAATTGTTAACCTGCACAGGACCAAAAGCACCTGGAGACCCCTCTCCTAGAAAGCACCCTCAAGATTAGCATTAAGCTGTGCTGGACCCCTCTTTGGGCTTCCCTTAGAGCCATGTTCTGAATCTAGTCCTGTGCCACACAGGCAGTGTGAGATGGTTTGCCAAATACTTTGCTGAAATCTTGCTTCAGTATACCCAGAGCATTTCCCTGACCAACTCACTAGTCTGTAAAAAATCAGAAAATGAAATGAGTCTGGTATAACATAATTCTTGTCCTTCCCTTCCTTTTCTTCCTTTCTCCCATCTTCTCTCCCTCCCTCCCTTTCTTCCCTACTTCCTAAATAGATTGTTTTGTCAGTTCTCTTAGTACCTGAGGATATCATTCATGTTGCCTGAGTGACTCCAAATCTTCCACACCAATGAGATGCTGTCCTCCAAGCTTCTTACTCACCTTGAATATCAGCTTCCCATTAACTATTTGGATTATGTCATTTCCATCCCAAAGATTATTGTCCTTGGCCTAGAAAAGAGCAGTAAAATAGCAATCACAAGGATGGTTCCATCTCCTTTCCATCACCTCTGACCCTTTGGCTCACCTGCTCTAAATAGCAGATCCTCAACCTTTTTTGATCCTTAGCCTCAGATCATTCCCAGCTTTAGCATTCCTCACTTTGTTCTCATCAAAAAGATTTTTTGGTGTTTTTGCTTTATTTGTCCATCACTGCCACTTCCCAATATATAATACCCAATATACCCATAGAACTCTCCCAGATAACTAAGAAAACTAGTTAAGCAAAAAAACACCCTGCCTCTCCCCAGATTTTATACTACTACCACTACTACTATTACTGTTACTACGACTGCTACTACTACTACTACTACTGCTACTACTACTACTACTACTACTACTGCTACTACTACTACTACTACTACTGCTACTACTACTACTACTACTACTGCTACTACTACTACTACTACTACTACTACTGCTACTACTACTATTACTATTACTACTACTACTACTACTGCTGCTACTATTACTACTACTACTACTAACACTACTCCTCCTTCTCCTCCTCCTCCTCCTCCTACTGCTACTGCTATTACTATTCCTCCTCCTCCTCCTAGTGTAAAATGCAGATTTCTCCATTTGGTATTAAAAGCACTTCCCAATCTGGCTCCAGGCTATCTCTCCAGACTTCGACAATGCTATAACTCATGCAGTCTAGACCCTTTTCTCCCCACTCCTTGAAATCCCTAGTTCCCTTCTAGGCTCAGCTTAAATTCTGCCTCCTTCTAGAGGCCTAGGCAGATTCCTATTTCTTCCCTTCCCTCACTCCTCTCACTCTGTATTTATTTTATGTATTTACATTATTTACTTATTTGTGGACAAAGTTGTATCCTCCCCTCTCCCAGTAGAGTAGAGGTTCCTGGGAGGCAGGGACTATTTTAGTTTTGTATTTGTATCCTCAGAGCCTAGCCTAGAGCTTGTCATATAATTGTACTTCATAAATGCTTGTTAGTTAATTGAAACCATAATATTTGACTGTGGGTATAGCATTCTGTACTTGTAGGCCCCCCCATCTCTCTAAGGAGAAGAGGGAAGTAAGTTCTACTATAAATACCCGGAATTGAGCTTGGTTATTACATTAATCAAAATGATAATGTCTCTTAGTGTTGTTTTTTTCCCTGACATTATTACTATTTTTGTTTACACTGTTCTCCTTGGTTCTGCTTTCTTTATTTTGTATCTATTTATACAGGTCTTCTTTATTTGAATTGTTTAATATTCAGCATTTCTTAGGGTACTTTATGATTTGGTTAAAACCATACCTACTCCATTTCATGCATTTACCAATATTTGTTTAGCCATTCCCCAATTAATAGATACCTAATTGATTTCCAACATTTTGCTACCCTCAAAATATTTCTATAGATATTTTGATGTCTGTGGGGGCCTTTGACCTATTTGAGGTAGAGATCCTGAAATGGGATTGCTGGGTCAAAGGGTGTGAACAGCTTAGTGACTTTTCTCATTTAGTTCCAGGAACTTCAAATAATTTTCCAGAACTTGGATCAGTTCATACCTCTGCCAGCAGTATATTAATGTGCTGTTTTCTCACAGTCCCCTCCAACGACTATTTCTATATTTTATCATCTTTACTGTTTTGATGGGTGTGAAATAACTGCCCAGAGAAGGGATTAACTTGCATTTCACTTATGACTAATGATTGGAAGTGATCTTTCACATGGTGGTTGATAGGTTGTATTTCTTCTTCTGTCCTGACATTATTCTTAAAGTTCCATGCTGTGCCTTTGTGTTCATCCACTTTCACTTTCCCTTTCCCTTTCCTCCATTTTCTGTACAGGTCTCTTTTATATCTGGTGGTGAGGTGGTCCATGTCAGGTATGGGAAATGGCCTAAGTGAATATACAAAACCAGGAGAGGACAAAATGCAAATCGATCCAATTTGTGTGACAGGAAGTAGTAGGAGAGAAAGCTGGAAAGGCAGGCTGGAATCAAATGTTGAAAGGCATTTAATGCCACATTTGGCTTTAGTTCTGGAGAAAATGGGGAACACTGAAGAGTTTTGAACAGGGAAGTGACCTATGGCCAAATGGTAAAGATCAGGTCGATTTGGGAAGCTTACTGCTAGAGAAATAATAATGAAAGAGAGGCTGGAGGCAGGAGGATGAGTTAGGAGCCTATTGCCTATTAGCCAGGTAAGAGGAAATGAGGGCCTGAATGGGTGTGGTTAAGAGCCAGCAGAGCTAGGGTCTTGTTCCATTGAGGCCACTTACTATATACTGCTTTGGGCAGAGGCTTCTCCAGGTCTCAGTTTCTTCCTTTGTAAACCTTATTTCTCAAACCAGATTGTTTCCAGTTCAGAACCTTCGGTGATTATTTTTTGATACTAGATCTAGAATGATGGATCGCATTTAGGGTTAGGGTTAGGGAGCACTGGAATTGGAGGCAGATGACCAAGCCAGTGGACAGCTTGGATGGTGTACTGGCTAGAGCACCAAGCCTAGAGTCAGGAACAGGGATGTGGAACCTGCAGACTTGGGGCCCACATGTGCAGCCCTTTGACTGAACCCAAACTTCACAGAACATGTGACCTCTAGGCCACAGGTTCCCTACCCCTGGTCAGGAAGACCTGAGTTCAAATCTGGCCTCAGACACTTACTAGTTGCATAACCCTAGACAAGTCATTTCACCCTGTTTGCCTCAGTTTCTTCATTTATAAAATGAGCTGGAAAAGGAAATGACAAATCACTCTAGTATCTCTGCGAAGAAAACCTCAAATGGGATTGTGAAGTGCCAGACATGTCTGAATTAGATTCGATTTAATTCATCAGTTATTGTAGATACAAAGACAAAAGTGAAATGATCCCTGCCCTCGTGGAGCTTATATTCTAGAGGGAGAAAACACTATGTATATATGTATGTATGTATGTATGTGTATATACACACACACACACACACACACATACACAGACAAGGAAATAACAAATAGACACTAAGACTTTTTGGTGACACTTGGTGAAATCAGCTGACCTTTGAAAAGGATTCCAAGAGAGGTGGTGACAAGGAGGGAGAGAATTTCAGGGATAGGATCAGGAAGTGGTTTCCATGCCAAAATATGGAAGTAGACAGAATGTCATATATAGGAAGCAGCAAATGGGCCAGTTTGCCTGAAATAGGAGTACTGTAATTTGGCCAGCAGGGTTCTTTAGTAGGGGAGTCGCATGGTTAGACCTGTGCTTCAGGAATATCAGTTGGGTAGCTGAAGAAAGAATTGACTGGGGAGGAGGGAGCCTGCAGGAGCCCGATTAGGAGGCTACTGCCATAGTTCAGGTAAGAGGTGATGATGGCCTGTATGAGGATGTGTGAGTGGAGAGAACAGGACAGAGGTGTTATTGAGGTATAGTCTAAAAGATCAGGCAGCTGATTGGATATCCCAGTCATGGTCCTAGTTGTTCACTCGCTTCAGTCATGTCTGACTCTTCATGACCCATTTGGGGTTTTCTTGGCAAAGATGCTGGAGTGGTTTGTCATTTCCTTCTCTAGTTCATTTTTACAGATGAGGAAACTGAGGCAAACAGAGTGAAGTGGCTTACCCAGGGTCACACAGTTAGTAAGTGTCTGAGGCCACATTTGAACTCAGGTCTTCCTGATTCCAGGTACAACTCCACCCACTGTACCACCTACCTGCCCCATAGTCTGAGAGACTAGATGATTTCTAAGGCTCCTTCCAGCTCCACAGCCTGCTATTCTAGCTGTCCCTTTGATGTTTAAGGGATCTGATGCCATGTTTTGTCCATGGCTTAATTTTACCTGAGGACTAGGTTGGGAACCCTTTGGGGAGTCAGGTGCTTGCCCTGTGGCCAGAGAAACCTGAGAAAGGGGATGAGGGGACATTTGGGGACGAGGGAGGAGGTCATGACCAACAGACTTTTCTGAAAACCCTGCTGTGTACAGAGCACAGCACTGGGTCCTGGGGGAGACCCCGTTTGGAAAAGGCAGAGGTCCTCTCCTCTGGAGTTCACAGTCCAGCAGGGGATGAGACCCAACCACAAACACCTCTAACATAAAATGTTGCATGAGGAGTGTTTTAGAAAGGCCCACATCAAGTGCTCTGGGCTGTGCCAGGGCTGAGAGAATCAGATTACCCTCAAGGTGCTGAAGCCAGAAATAGAAACAAATTCAAGAAAAGTTCAAAGATATTCATGGATGAGAGTGCCAGGGCCGGCAATTTTGGAGAAGTTGGACATGTTGTGGACACTCTGTCTTCAAGCTCTCAGCCAGATGCTAGAGAAGGAAGCTGCCAGACTCTTCCTCAAAGTTACTCCAGTCCCTGGGAATGCTGACTAGGCCATGATACTCTGAGCTCAGGTCTTTCCCACTGTTTGAGGACAAATAAAAGATTGGTGGATGACTATCTATCTCTTAGGAAGGTCGTTAAGGCAATTTCCTGCATCTTTGCAGGAACTTTGAAGGGACCTTCCAACTGTCAGAGTTTGGCTTATTATCTGGTGCTTTGCCAGTGAAAGACCAGAAAGCAACATTTTCATCTAGTCAGGCTTTAAAAAAACAACCTAGAAGGAGCCTTAGAATATGGAACATTAGAGCTAGAAAGGATCTTAGATCAGGAAGTGTGAGAGTTGGAAAAGATTTGAGAACTGTGAATACAGGAGCTGGGAGAGACCTTAGAATAAGGGACATTAGAACATGTCATAGCTAAAAGGCATCTGTGTGTACATCTAGGTCAACCCTCTTACTTTTGAGATGGAGGAACTGACTTGAAGAAGGGCAGTGACTTGTCCAAGGCTGCACAACTAATTAATGTCAGAGCCAAGCTGAAACCAGACTTCGAATCCTCTCTACAATCTGGGTAGAAGAACTTTCAAGATGAATGCAGAGAATGTGAAGGCAAGGTCACACAGAGAGTAAGTGTTAGAGTTGGAATCTGAGGCTCCAACTCATGGTCTCTGCCTTCAGATCTACCCTTAGACGGCTCCTTGCCAGTTCCATAGAAATCAAACATGAATACTGAGGGATATTGGGACAGGAGCAGCATTATAGGGTGAAGCAGGACAAAAATGTGAAAGTGCCTTTTTCTTTCAGGAAGTACAGGGGACCCAGGTCTTGTTAGGAGATATATCACATGAATTTGCCATGTGATTTTGGACAGGGTACTTTGCATTTCTGGATCTTAGTTTAATGTACCTATACAGAATGAGAAGACTGGACCAGGCAATTTCTAAGGTCCCTTCTAATATTCTGTGAGTCTCCTTTCTTGGCTTTTTTCCTCCTCCTCCACTAGCATCTCTCAGAGAATAGCTTGTGGAGAAGAGAGCAGTTCCCTCTCACCCTGACTTTGTGCTATGTGTGGCTTAGATAGTGCTGAGGACAGTGACAGGAGTGTTGGATGGAGAGTCAGGGAACTGAGGGCAAGCCCTCCCCCTTCCTGTCTGTGTGGCCTCTTCTTTGAGCCTCAGTTTCTTCATATGTAAAAGGAAGGGGTAAGCCTGAATGACTCTTAATATCTATTTCCAATTCTGAGCCCTTTGGTGTCATAATACTATCTCATTCTCAAATGTTTACTGTAGAATAAGTTGTCTGTACACTGTCCACTTCTAGATTTTCTCAATTTTGATTGGAACCTCCTTGAAGGCAGGAACTATTTCCTCTATTTTTATTTGTCATTGCTAAGGGCTGCACACAGGTATGCTAAGTGCTCCTGAATGAATGAATGAATGAATGAATGAATCATTGCATCTGAAGTGCTCTTGGGTAGCATGGCTTGCATCTTCACTATTCCATCTGCTGTTTTCTAAAGACTGGTAAGTAAATCCTGCTTCCTCTCCTCCCGCACCTGCCCCTTTTAATAGATTAGCTAGAAGTACATCACTCTATGAAGATCAATCCAAAGAGAACTCATTGATGTACTACTAATTACTTAATCTGTGTACTTCAGACAGTTGGGTCACTCCATGAGATCCACTTGGTTCGATAGAAATCTCAGAATAGTGTAGTTGGGGTTGGTTGATAGGAGCTCTGGCAAAGGCCTCAGATGTTCAGACACTCAGTTGGCCAAACCCTACAAGACAGGGCTTCTGGAGTCCATCTAACCCTATGGTCTTTCCCTGTTGATGAGGGAATGGGGAAAGGAAGTGACTTGGCCAAGGTTCATGTGCCTGTGGAGGGGTGTTTGGGACTGAAAGCCAGGACTCCTCACTTGGCAGTTTATTGCTCCTTCCCTCTGTCACATTATGCCTCAGCCTCAGAAGTTGTCAGCATTCTGGAGGGCTTCTTGGAGGAGCTGTATGAATGCGCTGTATGAATATTATGGATGTCCGATCTTTCAAACTTGAGCCCCCTTGATTTTCAGAGTCCAGGGTTTCAATGCTGGCAGGGATGACATAGGGCAGCTAGTCCAGTCTTTCCGATGAGTCTCTGCTTGGAGACCTCCATCGATAGGGCTCTTTCTACTTCCCTGGGCAGCCAGTTCCATGGTGGGACAAGTCTGATTAGGAGGAGGCTTTTCTTTCTAAAGTGTTGATCTGCCTCTTTATACCTTCCCTCTGTTGCTCCTTGTTCCTCCCTCTGGAGCTGGCCAGGATAAATCTATCCCCTTTTCTATTTATCAGGCCTTCAGAGCCTTGAAGACAGTTATTAATTCTCCCTCCTAAATCTTTTCTGCCTTCAGCCTGTCCAAGAACAATTTAAATTCTAATCTACATGTTTGGGAGGTGCCACCAAAAAGGTTTTCAGGGACAGATGAACCTTCCCAGAGAGCATCACCTCTGGGGACTCTTGGAAATGTCATAAATCATTAGGCATAGGGTTGGAAATGACCTTAAAGGCATCTAGCCCAAACCCTTCATTTTAGAGCAGCAGAGTAGAAGTGACTTGCCCAAGGTCACAGGTGTGATTTGAACCTAGGCCCTTTCACTCCAAGGTCAGGCCTTTTTTTTCTTCCCTTAGTAGTTCCTACAACTTCCCTCATCACTATTTCCCCTTACAAAGGGCTACTTTGTTGGGGGTTGCATGGCCTTGGCTCCCTTCCATCTGTCAGTCACTTGTAGCCATTAGCCAATCGGATATTGACAAGACTGGGGTCAGAAAGGGGATGGGGAGGGGGAATGGGGAGGGGGAGAGGGAAGTAGTGGAACAGGTTTGGCTGAAAAAATGGTGGGGCTGCCAGAGTCTTCCTTGGCAAGTGTCCTGAGGGCCCCCAAAGTCCTGACTCCACAATTTTCCCTCAGAGATATTTTTGGGCTGTTATGTGAACAGCAAAGGAAGGTCAGTCTTTGTTACGATTTAACCTAGGTGAGCATAAGCTCTGCTGAGGTGACAAGAGAAATCAGCCTAACAGAAATCAGGTTGCTTCTTTAAAAGGATCAGAAATCTGATCAATTTGATGGCAGAGGACCCATGTGACCTTGGAAAAGTGACATCAACAATTGGGGTCCGAGGCACCTCCACAGCTCCTTCTAGCCCCCAATCTTAAGTAGCCATGAAGGCGAGGGGTTCAGTTATGCTCAGGGGTAGGCCAGGAGTCAAAAACCAAGAAAAACAGGCTATTAAGTGAAGTTGGGCTGATTTCCCTTTTTTTGCAGGGTCGGGGTGGGGTAGGGTGGGCCAGATCTATCATTTGATTGTTGTGACAACCTGTCAGTGTGGAAACTGCCTCTGTTGTGTCTGGAGTCAGGAAGACCTGAATTCAAATCTGGTCTCAGATACTTAATAGCTGTGTGACCCTGGGAAAGTCACTTAACTTCCATTGCCTCAGTTTCCTCAACTGTACAACAGAGATATCTATCTTGCAGGGTGGTTGAGAGGATCAAGTGAGATAACATTTGTAAAAAGCACTTAGCATGATGCCTGACAGCTAGTAGGTTCTGTGAGACCTCTTCTTCCCTCTCTCTCTCCTAGGCACATCTGGAATTCCTTTGTCATTTATTCTCTTATTTGCCTAGGATCACACAGATAGACTGTTGTAGATAGGATTTGCCTGTCTGCCTTCTTGTCTCCCAAGCTAACCAACTATCAGCTTGTTCAACAAGAGAATGCTTTGGATGTTTGGCTTTGACTGAGGAAAGAGGTTATCTTTGATATTATATTAGTGAGTGGATTAACTAAGTCTGTCAGGTAAGGGAATGGACCCAGGGCAAATATGGAGGGTGCCAGCTTTGCCATTCTCCCTTGTGAAAGTCCCTCCCAGCTGGAACATTCCCCATTTGTTCTATGCTCTTTTCAGCCCTGCTCTAGAGCCCTTTCCATGGAAGTTCTGACATCCTATGCTTGTGAGGGAGGCCGAGGCCTCAGGCAAAGGGAAATGACTTGTGACCAAAGCCGAGCATTCCCTGAGGTTCCAGAAAGGGATGGAGAGACTTGGTGGAACAGAGGCCCCCAAGAGAGCCAATCTGCTGAGGCCCCTTGATTTACTTCTCCAGTGCCTCCAGCCCCTAGCCCCCACCTCCCCCGCCACTGTCCACTTCCTGCTGCTGCTGCAGATCCAGATGAGCCCCAGCTCCCTTGTTCAGCAAATGTGTTTGGAGGTGGAGAGGCTTTCATGGGAAGAGTGAGAGTTTTATTTGAAATCGGAATTCCTGAGTTTGAATCTCAGCCCTAACATTTATTAAGTGCCCTAAGACAAGGTAAATAACCTCTGTGTTTCAGTTTTCCCTTCTATAGAATGGGGTAAAACCCTTGCTCTTCAATAGCACGAGGTGGTAGCCAGCACCAAGGAGGGAATGCATGCAAAGGGTTTGGGTGACCATCTGATGGGAGAGACATCTCATTGCTGTCCTTCAGTTTCTCATTTCTTTCCTGTGACTAGAATATCTCGTTGTGCTGCTTGTCGTGGAACACATGAGCTGTTATTTCAGACTAATTATACCCCACGGATGGCTGCTTTCTCATAACCTGCGCCTTTAATCTCTGGACCCTGCCGCAGGACCCCGGCCTTCCTCTCTCCTCACAGGGGGTCTCATCTTCCCTGTGCTGAGATCTGAGGCACCACCTTTTGAGATGTGACTCTGAGGAATGATGGGGGCTCGGGCCAGGAAACTGTTGAGAAAGAAATGTGGACAGAGGATATCTTCCTGAGCCATTTGCAGGGAGCATGTTTGTAGCCCCCACCCCACCTGCTCCCCCTTAGAGGGAGCATTGGGGAATCAGAAAAAGGCCACAGGGCCTATTCTCAGAGCAGAAGACTTAGGCATGGCTATGGAAGACAAATCAAAGTTAGAGCTAGCCTTCCAAGGAAGAGAAGAGAGGCCGGCCCAGATGACTCCCCAAGGTCCCTTCCAAACCTAAGGTGTGAGTCTGAGCCAGAATTTTCCTTCAGCTCAGCTCTGAGGTGGTGATCCTCCCCATGGCTCACTGGATGAAGGCCACATTCCCTGGCCTGGTGTTATTCGAGGCTCTCCCCTGGCTCCCTCCAGCTGCCTAGGAAGCAGAGTGATATTGGGGAACAGTGCCGGGATTTGGAGGTAGCCTGGCTTTAAATAAAGCCTTTCTCCTCATTCAATCTAACACTTTTGGGTACTGGAGATACAGTGACAAAAACAAACAAAAAAACCAGTCCTGCCTTTAGGGAGCTTATAATCCATGAGGATTGAGCAATTTATATGAGGAAAAGTCAGTCCACAAATCCTGAAGTAATTGTGGTGAGGTGGAGAATACTAATCATGGGGAGCATGGAGAAGGTCTCCTGTACTTCAGTAGAGTCTTTAAGGTCAAGGTGATGAGTAAAAGCATTCCAGGCATGGGGGCAGCCTCTGACAGAGATGGAATGATGTCAGCAGGACAAAGCAAGCACCCCTGCTGGACTGGGAATGTGGAGGCCATGAGGAGGGGTCGAATGTGCAATTAGACCAGAAAGATAGGCTTGAGTCTGACTACCAAGGGCTTTTCTTGCCCAACTGAGCAGTTTGTGTTTGCTTCTAAGGGCAATTGGGAGCAAAAGGAGCTTCTTGAGCTGGGGAGTGACCTGGTTAGGTCCGTGTGTTAGACACTTTGTTTTAGCTGCTATTGGATGATGAATGACTTGGGGAGAGACTGTAAGGCCAGGACCAGTAAGGAGGTTATTGTCCAGAGGTGATGAGGATTTGCCTTAGGGTGGTAGCTTGGAAGAGTCGATGGTTGGGCAAGAATACACTTTGCCCTGTGTGCAGAATTATCCAGGCTTGATGGCCCCAGGGAAGAGAAAAGAGGAGATTTTTGAGCTTGGATGCTACTCGTTGCCTAATGAATGTGAGTTGAATTGAATTGAGTTGGGAAGCTGATGGTAGCCTCAGTGGAAATGAGGAGATTTGCGGGAAGGAGGGGGGGAGACTTTGCTGCTTGTGTCCCTGCTCTCCCTTTGGAGTTCCTGAGTGGTTGGTGGGAGGCAGCAAACCCAAGAAACAGTAAAATGTAATTATCCCATCTGTGCCTGTGGGGAGGTAATTCATATTTAGCTCCCCACCAGGTAGACCGAGTGTGAAGCGGCCGGCGTAAGGGAGCTCCAGAAAGCCAGCTCTTGCATTTAACCATGTAGCTAGAGGAGGCGCTCCGAGAAATGGCATTTCCGCCCTGTCTGGCCCCTTTGACACGCCGGGCAGGTGCTACTAATCTCTGCTGCACTGGGGCCAAGGGGAAAGAGGATACTGGATCCGGGGAGGACGTGAGAGCTGGAAGAGACTTTGGACATCATCCAGATACCCCTCCCCTCATTTTAAAGCTCGGGAGAGTGTGGCTCAGAGAAGGGGCTGGATCTGCTCAGGGTCCCACAGCCCAAGGAAGGCTGAGCTAAGACTCCCTGGTTCCCAGCTCAGAGGTCCAGTGAGGTGGGTGGGAGCTCCTAGGGGCACCATGCCTCTTCCCAGGGCCCAGCATCATCCGTTCTGCCTTTGGGTTTCTTTTTAACTTTATATTTCCCACCTTCAGCCTCTGTGCCAGCCCCTGGAGATGGGCGTGTGTGTGGTGAGTGTGCAGAGCCAGTACTGGCTTGGGGCCAAAAAAAGTGATGGCTTGCCTTGCTGGACCTTGGGCCTGAGGCCTTCTTGGGCTACTTGGTGCCCTGGTCTGATGTGCTGGCATCGGAGGCACCTTGTATTGTACGTTAATCCCCACAGTGGTGTCCCATCAGTGTACCCCTTCCCTCTGCCCTGTCTCCTTGGGTCCTAAATGGCAGCCTTGTTACCCAGCTCTGCAGCTGGCTGTGTGGGCGGGTAGTGAGAAGGGGCCCACTCCCCTCCCTGCTCTGCTCTCCTCTAGGAGTCTAATTACTTGGTTGAGGGGGGAGGAGAAAGAGAAGTCAGCAGGGGAAGGGAAGGCCCCAAACCCAGGCCCTGGGCCAAAGTGAAAATGAACAGCTTTCAGAAAAACCTAGAGTTACTTCATCCTTGGGGGATTTAGAGATAGAATGGACCTAGGAGACCATCTAGTCCCAGGGTTCTTAACCTTTTTTGTGTCTTGGACCCCTTCAGCAGCCTGGGGAGGCCTATGGACTTCCTTTCTCCAAATAGTGATGTCAGATACATAATTACAATGCAAACTAATTATATTGAAATACAGATATCAAAATATTAAAAAAAAGTGAATGGAACCCAGATATAGTCCTACTTCCTCTTCCCTCTCCCCATTTTACAGATAAGAAAAGTGAGGCTGGGGGCTGGGTCCAAGGTGACACAGGGGATAGGTGCATAGAGCCAGGATTCATACCCAGAACTTCAGATTTGAAATCTAGGGTTCTTTCCACGATGCTACATGTGTTTTCCCTACCAACTGACCCCCTTCTTCCATTTCTACCTCATCTCTATCACCCTGTCACACTCTTAAGCCCAGCCAGTTAATGCCTGAGCTCCTGGCCCAGCATTTTCCCTGTCATGCCACAAGAGAGTAGAACCTCAAATGGAGGGCAGGGCCATTTTCTCAGGCCACCTTCCAAGCCACTAAAACATCCAGAAAGTATCAGACTCATGTTTAAGTTATACTAGTAGTGCTGGAGGAGAAGGATGCTTTCGTTTCTGAGTGGCCTGGGGTCTTGCCTTGTCATCTAGTGTTCTAAGGACCTGCCCAGCTCTGATACTTCTCTGTTCTGAATGTGAAGTTCCCTTTGGTCCTAGGTGCCTCGGGTCCTTTCCCATGTCCATAATGAGCCAAATTCTAAGGTAAGGAGAATGAAAGCTTTTCAAGGTCAAGGGAGGAAGAGGCTTGGCTATCTTGGGAGCATTAGAGGATGGATGGACAGAAGGAAAATGTTGTCTAGGGAAGTGAAGATGAGAGAATTCTTTGAAGTGAGCTGACTCAGTGGTGATTATGTGGAGCTCCAATGGTTTTAGGTCTCTGGCCTCTCTGTGCCATAGTGGGACATTTGTAGTCTTGTGAACACATTTCTAGGTCCATGTAGAGATGAGCCTTTGGATTCCTGGACTGGGCCTGAGACAGCCCTGGCTCCTATTACTTGCTTAGCTAACGTAATATCTACTCTAATCACACGCTTCTGAGAAATGGAACCATGAAAAGGGGTGTAAGTACCCACTGGCTAATACTAATAAAAATCCAGTCCATTGGAGTTGTGGAAGGGCCAGCGGGCTGCAGGCTGTATGAAGCAACCCTACTTCTTTCTCTCCCATCTCCCCTACCGCTTCACTTCCTGAGTGGGTTTCCCCATTTAGGACATGGGAGTGAGAATACCTGTTTCTGCCTACTGACTAGAGGCAGTCTGGGAGAATGGAAAGCCCCTCTCTACCCTTCACCCCCTTGGATGCCTTTTGAGTTCTGGTTCCATCTTGGCCAAGTCATTTCCTCCCTTTGGGCCTCAGTTTCCTCAGCCACTAAATGAGAGTGTTGCACTATTTAATTTCAGAGGTTCCTAAGAATTCTATTTTGCCTTTTTTGTTTGTTTGTTTAAAGGTCTTCCTAACTTTAACAATCTGTGCTCTCTGTTCTTAAGGACCCTTCCAGCTGGAACATTTTATATTTGATGTTCTAGGGTCACTTTAGCTCTAACAGTCTGTTCTCTCTTTTGTGGGCACTTCCAGTTCGGTCATACCATATTTTGAGGTCCCTTTTCACTCTGACATTCCAAGGTCACCTCCTTCAAGAGGCCTGTCCTGATGTCCCCCAGGTTGCTATTTGCCTTCTCCCTCCTTTCCTCCACAAGAAATCACTGCCTTCACTGTCCATTTTCTATCTATCCCTTTCTTCACAATCTGTAAATAGCCAGTAGTAGGGGAACTCCTTGATGGCAAGGTCTCCCTAGTTTTTTGGAGATGTATCCTCCATATCCACCATGGTGAGAGATGGTGTCGGTGCTTGTTGATTGTTTTTCAGGCCTCTCTTTTGGTTCTCATATCTTCTCAGTTTATTTGGAAGTCTTCAAAGGCTGGGTCTGCACCCATTTCTCCTCCAGCTTTAGAAAAACTGAGTCTGTGGCTACTTCCTCCCCTTCCCCCGCAACTGCATAAGAAGATTCAGTCTTAGGAGCTTGGGGCCAGGGTGGGCAGGGAAGAGCCCAGTCAACCCTCTTCAGTCCGTGTCTTCCGGGTGGCAGATTGTCTGCCTTTGGGTGTGTCAGGAAGACTCAGAGTTACACAAACACAAGCAGGCCTTTTGGGAAAGGTTTTCTGGGGAGACTGCTTTATCCCTCGGAGCAAATGCCTTTAATGACCTTCATTTAAGAATGAGAAATAGAAGTGGGATTAGGAAATCCTTGGGGCCTCCCTGAGGGCAGTAAAGACCTTGAGCCAGTTCCCACCCACCTCCCTGCAAATCTGCCCACCCCCAAGCTGGGAGGCCCCCAAGCTGGGAGGTCCTAAACACAATCTCAACCCAGAGAGTCATCCACCAAGTTGAAAGGAACTGATTCCACGTGGGCTGGCATCTCTTGGGATACTAGGAAGCTACATTAGAGATCGAGTATTAGCCTCTAAACCAATCAGGACCAATTTCTTCAATTTTAGGGGAAAATTAGCCTAGCACTACACGGCCCAGTGAGCCTCAAGGACTCTGCTCCTACCCTAGAAGCCGAGGGATTCGAAGAGACCGAGGTGAGGAGGAGGTGGGAGAGTTCGAGGAGTGAGGACTGGCGGGGACAGAATGATTTGGCCGAGAGTTGGGACAGTGAGTTTGGTTCAGTCGAGGAGGCCAAGTAAGCTGGAGCAGAGACAGAGTTCGAGAAACGGGATAATACGAGTAAGGCAGACAGGCCAAAGGGTTGTTTATCTGGGGGCTCAGAGGGAGCCACGGAAGGCTTGGGTGTAAGGGAGGGACATGGCCAGACCTGTGCTTTGGGAAGATGATTTTGGCCTTTGTGTAGCAAGGAGAGACTCAAGGCAGGAAGACCAGTTGGAATGTTAGTGTCGTAGCCTACGTAAGAGGTCATGGCAACTTGAATCAAAATGGCAGCTGGGCAAGGGGCAGAAGGGCTCAGGTTTGGGAGATATCAGTGGGTTGCCTGGGATGGGGTGGCACATGTGAGGATGAGGGACAAATGCAAGAGATGATTCCCAGGTTGAGAAGCCAAGTGTGCTTGAAAGCTTGGTGTTGACTTCTGCCCAAGGGGGCTAGCTTTTAGAGGGAACGGGCCACTGGCTTAGGCACCAGTAGCATTGGTGCATTTTCCCCACCATTTTTACTGCCCAAGGGGCCTGAGACCTCCCTCCTGAATTTCACTTGCAGAAGACCAAAAGGAGCCTGATTTTTCCACTTCTGAACCCCAAATCTTTTTATTCCTACTTAAGGATACTTCATTTTTTTTCAATTACATGTAAAGATAGTTTTTAGCATTCACTTTTATAAGATTTTGAGTTCCAAGCTTTTTTCTTGCTGCCCCACCCCTTCCCCAAGATGGCAAACAATCTGATATGGGCTATACATGTATGATCATATTGAACATATTTCCACATTAGTCATCTTGTGAAAAAGAATCAGAACAAAAGGGAAAAACTATGAGAAAGAAAAAACAAACGAAAAAGAGCAAATTAGTATGCTTCCATCTGCATTCAGACTCCATAATTCTTTCTCTGAATGTGGATGGCGTTTTCCACGAGTCTTTTGGAGTTGTCTTAGAACCTTGCATTGCTGAGAAGAGCTAAGTCCGACAAAGTCAATCACCATACCGTGTTCTGTACTTGGTGCCTTAGAGGTGAGCATCTGAAGCTAAGTCTGGACTATGCTTGAACTCTCCAGACCAAGGCTTAGTTCAGATAATTCCCCCTTGAATTTAATCAGTGTGTGATTCCACCAGTGATTGGAAGAGGGGACCCCCAATCCTGAGGGAAGGCTAACGTAAAGGAAAACATTTTTTCCCTTACATTTTTTTCTTGATGTGCTTTGTCTTTACATGATTTTCCTTTCTGAATATATCCCTCCCTTCCTTACTCACCCAGTGTGCATTCCCTTTTAACAAAGATTTAAAAAGGAAAAAAAACAGTTCTGCAGAACCACCCAGCATGTTGACCTTGTCTGATGGTATATGTGTACTATTCCCCTCCTGTGTCTCTCACTTCTGCAACAGAGTAAAGTGATACATTTCTTAAAGTGATACATTGTGTGTGTGTGATCTATCTCAGATTGCTTGCTGTCTTGGGTGGGGGGGAGAGGGAAAGAGGAAAGGAAAAAATTTGAAACCCCAAATCTTATAAAAAATGAATGTCAAAAACGATCTTTACATGTAACTGGAAAAATAAAATACTATTTATAAAAACAAAAACGAAACAGTATGTTACTCCCTTCTCTATAGTGTTTTCCTCACAACTGCTCCTGGAAGTAGGTGGTGGAAGGATTATTATCCTCATTTTAGAGATGAGGAAACTGAGGCAAGAGAGGTCAAGTGATTTACTAGCGTTACAGCTCGGAAACATCTGAAACAAAATTCACTCCCCACCCCCGCCCCATTCTGTGCTTCCGTATTAGACTGTATATAATAAACTGCAGAATGTGGGGCAGGCTTGGTGGGGAGGGAATAGGGTCTGTGCAGTTATTCCGAGAAGGGAGATCAGCGAGGGTAGAATGGTCTTGGCCACTGTGGAAGTCTGTGCTGGTATGTACATGTCCAATGTGTAGTGGAAATGGGTGTGTGTGTGTGTAGGGGGAGGTGGCCCAGTGGAAATGAGACGTTTGAAAAATGTGGTGCTACCATCCAAATAACCATCTCAAAGGAAAAAACCATCTAGCACAATTAGGAACATAGTCACGCCTAAAACCAGCAACTGCAAACTGTACTCTGTCGAAACAGGCATATCCCTCTCTGAACTTGAAACAAATCGTGACACTGACCATGGCTTTGCTCTGGGGCCCCCGCTGCTCTTTTGCCATCTGCGGGCTTCTCGGATTTCGGCTGTCATTCCTTAATGAATAGTTCCATTTGCAAGCTGCTCCCAGGAGGCTTTGGGGCCCCACAGGCTGCGCTTTGGAGCCACTTGGGCTTCTCCTCAGCAGCAGTAATAGTAGCTGGTGCTGTTGTAGGCATTCACAAGGATCAGCCCAGTTGAATTTGCCCTCCACCCCTTGGAGCCACAGCCCAGGCCTGATTGTCCATACCTGGTTCTGGAGCTCTTCGTGAGGAATCTCCCTCTCCCCCGGCCGAACTTTGGCTTCTCTAGTGATTCAGGGAATTGTGGGAGGATTGAATCCAAATCCTCCTAACCCCACCCCTAATGTTCTGTTTCCACTTTATGTCATGCTGCTTTTCACTTAAAAAAGGTGAAAATGTGGGCCAATAGAGGTCATTTGGCCAGTAGTAAGTGACAGGGCCCAATTCAGGGCCTCTGACTCCATGGAGAGGGCCTTTCCTGTTATGCTAGACTACCAGCCATGCAGTTTGCTCTACTGAATATAGTGCTGGACCCTGAAGACTCAAATTCAAATCCTGCCTCTCACACTTACTAGCTATGTGACCCTTGGGCTACTCAATATTTGAGCCTCAATTTTCCTGGGGGGGCCCTCAGGAAGATTAAATATGTGCAGCTATCATCAAAATGGGATGATCACACCTGAGATACTTAACCTCTCCAGATCTTTGTGTGACTCAGAGGACATAATGGGAAGACTTTTGCTACTCATGTGGGTTCTAGATCTCAGCGAATTGTTATTCTGATTGCCCTCTGGCTTATGGATGGTCTGGACCTATTGGAGTCTGGTGGCTCCCTTCCTTCTTCCCTCCTCTGAGCTGTTGGAGGTGCTGGCAGTTCCTCCTCACATGTACAGGGGTGCTCAGAAGGCATTGCTGTGGATCTTTCCTTATTCCTAGGAGCATAGGATTACAGTGTTTAGAGCTGTCTTAGGGCTTGACTGGACCAACCCATTTGTTTTCCTGATGAGAAAACTGAGACCCAAGAGGGGAGGGGACTTGGCCAGGGTCATCCAGCTTATAAAGAGTGCAGTGCTGGTACTTGAACCCAGGTCTTCTGGCTGCCAAGCCAAGTGCATATTCGGTAGGAGTCAGAGTTGGCCAAATGATGGGCATTATGGGTGAACTCTGAGGTGGGCTGGAGAGGCCAGAGCCTCGGGTTCGGCATGCTTGGCAGAGGTCTGTGGCTTCTCCCTGCTTCTGGAGTGGCAGTGGTAGTAGGGGGATTTTGTACCGACATGTTTGCGTGGTGGGGAGAGAGGGCAGATATTGTACTTGAGAGGCCCTGAGGAAGATTGGATATGTATAGCTAGCATTAAGAACAATTCAACTTTGAAAGCTTCACAACAACCCTGTCAAGTAGAGGATGTTATTTCCCCCATTTTACAAGCCAGGAAACTGTTGCTCAGAGTAGTTAAGTGACCTCCCCAGGGTTCCACAGCTCAGTAATTGTGTGACATGGTATTTGAATTCTATGCACGATACAGGAGGCTACACTGCTGGCATCCTACGAACTGGGGAGAGCTTAGTGATCATCTTTGGCTGAGGAAACTGAGGCCCAGAGTCTCTTTCCTCGCCCCCCCCCCCACCCCCAGCCCCATGGAAGCTCCATATTGTAGGTCTTCTTATTCTTTGTGTTTGTACTTGTACCTCCAGTGCTTAATCCTGAGTTTGGCACTTAGTAGGCCTTAATACTTCATGATTGCTTTACTTAAGAGCAAGTTAAGTACTTTGTTTCAATGGATGCAAATGACTTGTTGGTCAGACTTTGAACTTGCAGTTGATTCTTCAGTAGGTATTGAAAGGATGTTAATTTTGCAATCAATTTGTTCTCAACTGGTAAACCATTTGGGATTTGAGAAAGAGAGAAAAGTGCCCTTTTCTTTACCAGTCTATGAATAATAAGGAAGAGGAAGGAGAAGACCAAATCAGCTGCTAATGCAGTGTTTTAGTTTCTGACATTGACATGACTAAAGTAGGCTGTTGTGATTTCTTAAAACAAAAGCACTTTTAGATTTATAATTAAAATAGAGATTTAAAAATCCCTGTTTGCTTTGTCAAATGATTATCTATGGGTTGTTGGGGGGAACCCCTAGTGAAAAACAGATAAGCTTATTGATTTGGTTGTTTATTTAATGGCTGTCTGCAGCTTTTGACACGGTCTGCTATCCCCTTTCTTCTACCCTACCCACCTTGGTTCTCCTCATTCCTGTATGGCTACTCCTTTCTTTTTTTTAAAATTGATTTATTTGTTTTCAGTTTTCTACAATCACTTCCATAAATCTTAGATTTTTCTCTCCCTTCCCCTTCTTTCCCCACTCCCTCCCTGAGATGGCATGCAATCTTATATGGGTTCTACACATGCATTCTTACCAAATATATTTTCATTTCAGTCATGTTGCATAGACGAATTAGAATGAATGGGAGAAACCATGAAGAAAACAAAATCTAAACAAAACATAACACAAGAGAAAATAGTCTGCTTCATTCTGCAATTCAATTCCATAGTTCTTTTTCTGGATATGAGAGGCATTTGGCCTTAAGAGTCCACTGGGAATTTTTTAGGTCCTTGCATTGCTGTGAAGGGCTAAGTCTACCAGAAAAATTCCTCACACACTGTGGTTGTTACTGTGTACAAAATTCTCCTGGTTCTGCTCCTTTCACTCAGCATTAGTTCATATATGTCCTTCCAGGCCCCTCTGAAGTCTTATTTCTTTTCTTTTTAAAATTATTTTATTTGTATTCAGTTTTCTATAATCATGTCCATATGTCTTAGATTTTTCCTAATATTGAACCAGCCCTGCATTCCTGGTATAAATCCTACCTGATCATAATTTATTATTCTCATGATAAGCTGCTGTATTCTTTTTGCTAATATCTTATTTAAAATTTTTGCATCTATGTTCACTAGAGAAATTGGCCTATAATTTTCTTTCTCTGTTTTGGCTCTTCCTGGTTTAGTAACAGAACCATATTTGTATCATCAAAAGAATTTGGTAGCACTCCTCTTCGCCAGTTTTCCCAGATAGTTTATATAGTATTGGAATTAACTGTTCTTTAAATGTTTGATAGAATTCACTTGGCTGATAGAATCCATCTGGCCGTGGAGATTTTTTCCTAGGAAGTTCGTTGATGGCTTGTTCAATTTCTTTTTCTGGGATGAGATTATTTAGGTATTCAACTTCCTCTTCTGTTAATTTGGGCAATTTATATTTTTAAAATATTCATCTATCTCACATGTCAAATTTATGGGCATACAATTGGGCAAAGTAATTTCTAATTATTGTTTTAATTTCCTCCTTGTTGGAGGTGAGTTCACTCTTTTCATTTTGATATTGGTAATTTGGCTTTCTTCTTTCTTTTTATAAATCAAATTGACCAAAGGTTTTTCAATTTTATTGGTTTTTTCATAAAACCAACTCTTAGTTTTATTTATTAGTTCAATAGTTTTCTTAATTTCGATTTTATTAATCTCTCCTTTTGTTTTCAGTATTTCTAATTTGATATTTACTTGGGGATTTTCAGTTTGTTCTTTTTCTAGCTTTTTCAGCGGCATGCCCAATTCATTGATCTCCTCTTTCTCTATTTTATTCATGTAGGCATTCGATGATATAAAACTTCCCATTAGAACTGCTTTTACAGTATCCCATAAGTTTTGGTATGTTGTCTTATTGTCATTCTCTTGAATGAAGTTGTTGATTGTTTCTATAATTTGTTGTTTGCCCCACTCATTCTTCAGGATTAGATTATTTAGTTTCTAATTAATTTTTGGTCTGTCTTTCCATGGCCTTTTATTACATATAATTTTTATTGCAATACGATCTGAGAAGGATGCATTGACTATCTCTGCCTTTCTGCACTGGATTGTGAGATTTTTTATGCCCTAGTACATGGTCAATTTTTGTATGTGTGCCATGTACACTGAGAAAAAGGTGTATTTCTTTCTTTCCCCTTTCATTTTTCTCCAGATATCTATCATATCTATCTTATCCAGAGTTTTATTCACCTCCTTAACTTTTTTTCTTGTTTATTTTGAGGTTAGATTTATCAAGTGCAGAGGGAGGAGGTTGAGGTCCCCCACTAGTATAGTTTTGCTGTCTATTTCTTCCTATAACTTAACTTCTCTAAGAATTTGGATGCTATACCACTTGGTGATATATGTTTAGTAACAATATTGCTTTGTTGTCTATGGTGCCTTTTAGCAGAATATAGTTTCCTTCCATATCTCTTTTGATTAGATCTATTTCTTCTTTTGTTTTGTCTGAGATTAGGATTGCTACCACTTCTTTGTTACATCAGCTGAAGCACAATATATTCTGCTCCAACCTTTTAACTTTACCCTGTGTATATACCCCCTGTTTCAAATGTGCTTCTTGTAAACAATATGTTGTTTACAATTCATTCTGCTATCTGCCTCCATTTTATGGGAGAGTTCATCTCATTCACATTCACAGTTATGATTGCTATCTGTGTCTTTTCCTCCATCCTGTTTCTCCCCATTTATGCTTGTAGTTCTCCCTTCTCCCTTCCTCTCCCCAATAGAGTTTTAATTTTTGACCACTGCTATCCTGTCTTCCCTCCCTTCTTTCAGTCCCCTTCCTTTTACTCCCCTTTTCCCTTACTACTTCTTTCCTCCCTTTTAGCCTCCCCTCCATTTCCTTCACCCTTTCCCCTCCTACTGCTTATAGAACTAGTTAGATTTCTATACTTAAGTGAGTTTGTTGTAAATCTCAAATAATGCTTATCTCCCTCCCCTCTTTACCTCTACTGTAATATGTTTTTGTGCCTCTTCCTGTGATGCAATTTACTTTGTTCTGCCTCCTCATTTTCACATCTCCCATTACAATCCCTTCTCACTCTTAAATCACATTTGTTATCAACACATCATTTAATTTATACCCACTCCCTCTTTGTATGTCCCCTTTAAATATCATAATAAATATACAGTTCTCGAGATTAACAAGTGTCATATTCTCTTATAGGGATGTAAATTGTTTTCTGATTTTGAATGACAAGTTTTTTCCTCCTGTTTACCTTTTTATGCCTCTCTTGAGACTTGCATTTGAAGATTAAATTTTCCCTTGAGCTCTGGTCTTTTCATCAGGAAGGTCTGTAAGTCCCTTATTTCATTGAATGTCCATCTCCTTGCCTGAAATATTATGCTCAATTTTGCTGGGTAATTGATCCTTGGTTGTAGTCCCAGCTCCTTTGTCTTATGGAATATCATATTCCAAACCTTCTGGCCTTTTAATGTAGAAGCTGCAAGGTCCTGTGTGATCTTGATTGTAGTTTCTTGATATTTGGATACTTTCTTTATGGCTTCTTGCAGTATTTTCTCCTTAACTTCATAGTTCTGAAATTTGGCAGCAATATTCCTTAGTGTTTTCAGTTTACGATCTCTTTCAGGAGTTGATGGGTGCATTCTTTTGATAACAATTTTGTTCCCTGGATCTAGGACCTCTGGGCACTTTTCCTTGATGATTTCTTGGAAGATATTGTCCAGGCTCTTTTTTTCATCTTGACTTTCTGGTAGTCCAATAATTCTTAGTTTTTTTTTCTCCTGGATCTATTTTCCAGGTTGGTTGTTTTTCCAATGAGATACTTTACATTTTCTTTATTTTTTCATTCTTTAGATGCTGTTTTACTAATTCTTGATGTTTCATAGAGTCATTAACTTCTATTTGCCCAATTTTAATTTTTAATAGATTGTTTTCATCAGTTAAATTTTGCATCAATTTTCCCATTTGCCCAATTGTTCCTTTTAAGGAGTTATATTCTCCAGTTAGGTTTTGTACTTCCTTTTCCATTTGTCCAGTTTTCCTTTTTAAGGAGCTATTCTCTTCAGTGAATTCTTTTTTTCATATTTTTAAAATCATTGGCCAGTTTTTCTTCTACTTATCTAATTTGGCTTTTAAAATCCTTCTTGAGCTCTTCCAAGAATGCTCTTTGAGCCTGAGACCAGTTCATGTTCCCTTCTGAAGTTTCAGATGGGAGTACAGTCTCAATGTTGACCTTTTTGGTATTTGTGTGGCTTTTAACGTGAACCTCTGCTTCTGGGGCACAGGGAGTTCTGTCCCATGGTTCTTGTGCTTGGAACTTGAGGCTTTGTGTATTGTGGTCTCTGGTTCTTTCAGCTAGAAACGAAAATGCTGCAGTTTACCTGATGCTGAGCTGGCTGGTGTGCCAAAGCAGAGGCCAGATGAAGTCTTTCTGAGTTTCCCCGGTGTTATCCTGGAGCTTGAGGTATGGGGTGAGGGGTGGTCTTGCTGCTGGAGGTCTCCTCTCCTGAGCTAGAGCACAGATAGGCTCAGCAGTTGGTGAACTCTGTGTGTGATAGTCTCTTCCCGATTCTCCTGGCTGTGCTGAGGCATGCCTAGGGTCCTGGTGTTGGTGCTTATGGGCTCCACCCCCTGGGACTCTGGATCTCCTGGTTTGCGGAGGTCCCTTTCAGCCACAGCAAGAGGGACCCCCCTTGTGATTTTCCTAGCCTCATGGGCTAAGAGATTGTTTACCCCTTTGGCTGATCCCACTATTCCAGGATTTTTCCTGGGGAAATATTCTCTGGGTTTTTCAAGGTCACCAAGGGGAAGGGGAATAGCATTTACAGATCACTCTGCCATCTTGGCTCCCAGAAGTTCAAGTCTGGTTACTCCTTTCTAGTCTTCTTTGTAGGGTAAACCCTAACTGCACACAGCCTCCTCCATCTAGACATAACACAGGATGTTGTCCCTGGCCATTCTATCTTCTCTGCCATTGTCCTAATTTCCCTGTTTCAACTGAGTAACCTACCATCCTTCAATTATCTTGGAGGAATCATCCTCTTCTTTTCCTTCTCCCTCTGTTCCCTTCACCTAGTTACTTAGCAGGTCTTGTAGATTCTGTTTCCATTTTGGAAATCAGGAAATTCTAGTCCAGCCTAAGAATTTGGTCACCACCTTGGGATTTGTGTGGAGGAAAGTTTTGCTTTGGCATGATTCCGTTAACTAGACTTCAGGCTTGTCCTATTAAGTTTCTCTCCTAAGGAGATTAAGTGGCTGTTCCCACCCAGTATCCAGTGGTAAGTGGAGGAGAACTTTGGAATTGTCAAATAACAGGGAAATGTCCCTTCTCTCAATTAAGAAAAGATTCATGAGAAGATGGATGGTAATGTGGCTACTGAAAAAATAGGAGGTCATAGGTAGACTGATGGAGGGTGAGTGGACCTCAGTTTCTTCCAATGTAAAGTAAGGGGGTTGGACTAGGTATTTCTAAGGTCCCTTTTAGTTTGAACATCCTTTGTTCTGAATTCTAGAATCCCTTCTAACTGTGCTAGTCTATGTTCTAAGGCCCCTTCCAGCTATCAATCCTATGATCTTCTGTTCCAGGCCCCCTGTCATCCCCCAGGCCTAAAATCCTTTTGGCAATAGTTCTGAAATTTATGGTTCTGTGATTTAGACACCTCTCAATGACCCCTTACATCTATTTGCCTCAATTAGCTTTGATAAATAAAATAACCAAGCTATCATTCAGTTTCCTGATGGAGATGCAAAATTAATGGGAAAGATATGTAGAAGTAAATGATTGCTCGAAGATAATGCGCGTGTGTGTTTTATGTCTAGAAATGAAGTCTGCATCTGGCTCTGAGTGGGAAAGAATATGTATTAAGGTTTTGTCCAACAACAAGAAGGAGCCCTTCGAAAGGAAATTGATTAAATCAATTCTCCCTGAGTAGTGATGTAAATCCATGTGATTTATTCCATTACTGTGAGAGCCAAGTGCCAGAGCTGCCCCACGGGGGCTCCGTCTGGGGGAGACAGGCATCTGCTGGGGCACTGAGGAGTGGAGCAATGCCAAGTCGGAACCCTGGATCTTCCCATTGGTTCCAAATGAGAGCCAATGGAAAGGTGCTTTTGTCTCCCTTAAAACCTCGTTCAGGAAGCCACATGGAGCTGGAAAACAGGAAGTTTGTGCTGTCCTGGGTCCTTCTCTGATGTCACCTGTGTTTCCCAGCTTCTCTCCAGACTCAGCTGTAAGCCCCCTAAGAGTGGGGTCCATGTCTTCTCTTGCCTCCCCTGTGATGTCTCCCACAGATAGAGCTAAGCACATAGGCAGAACTTCGCTAAAGACTCAGATGATTGAGGGCTCCCAGGTTGTTACTGCGATGTCTCCCCAGCTCTGTGTCATGTTATTTTTTCTCTATTATCTGCCTCAGAGACAGCATGGGTTAGTGGTTAGAGAGCCGGCCTCTGAGTCAGGAAGATCTGACTTCAAGTCTTCCTTCTGACGAAGGTTGGCTATATGACCCTGGGCAAGTCATTTAACTTCTTGGTTCTCTCCCTCACCCCCCCCCCCTTCTCCAGCAACTCTCTAAGCCTGTGAGTTCTGACTGGCATTGGTAGAGTGTATTTCCCATCAAGAATC
>CM053775.1:17406296-17427105 GCA_028658325.1 Potorous gilbertii
TTTCATTGAAAGACCATATTTTCCCCTGAAGTATTATACTCAGTTTTGTTGGGTAGGTGATTCTTGGTTTTAGTCCTAGTTCCTTTGACTTCTGGAATATCTTATTCCACTCCCTTCAATCCCTTAATGTAGAAGCTGCTAGATGTTATGTTATCCTGATTGTATTTCCACAATACTTGAATTGTTCCTTTCTAGCTGTTTGCAGTATTTTCTCCTTGACCTGGGAACTCTGGAATTTGGCTACAATGTTCCTAGGATTTTGTCTTTTTGGATCTCTTTCAGTAGGTGATTGGTGGATTCTTCAATATTTATTTTGCTCCCTGGTTCTAGAATATCAGGGCAATTTTTCTTGATAATTTTGTGAAAGATGATGTCTGTATTCTTCTTTTAATCATGGCTTTCAGGTAGTCCCATAATTTTTAAATTGTCTCTCCTGGATCTATTTTCCAGGTCAGTTGTTTTTCCAATAAGATATTTCACATTATCTTCCATTTTTTTCATTCTTTTGGTTTTGTTTTGTGATTTCTTGGTTTCTCATAAAGTCATTAGCCTCCATCTGTTCCATTCTAATTTTGAGAGAACTGTTTTCTTCAGTGAGCTTTTGCACCTCTTTTTCCACTTGGCTAATTCTTCTTTTGAAAGCATTCTTCTCCTGTTTGGCTTTTTGAACCTCTTTTGCCAATTGAGTTAGCCTATTTTTCAAGGTGTTATTTTCTTCAGCATTCTTTTGGGTCTCCTTTAGCAAGATGTTGACCCACTTTTCGTGATTTTCTTGCGTCTCTCTCTTTTCTCTTCCCAATTTTTCCTCCACCTCTCTTACTTGATTTTCAAGATTCTTTTTGAGCTCTTCCATGGCCTGAGACCATTGAACATTTATTTTGGATATTTGAGATACAGAAGCCTTGACTTTTATGTCTTTCCCTGATGGTAAGCATTGTTCTTCCTCATCTGAAAGGATGGGAGAAGATATCTATTCACCAAGAAAGTAACATTCTATAGTCTTATTTTTTTTTTCCCCTTTTTTGAGCATTTTCCGAACCAGTTACTTGACTTTTGGGTCCTTTGTCAAGAGTAGGGTATACTGTGGGAATCTGTAAGATCTCAGTTCCTCCAAGGTGGCACAATCAAGTGTGTACACTGGTCTGGGAGCAGAGAGATTTTTGTGCCCAGAATCTTAGCAGAGTTTTTTCTCCACAGCCACCTGGCCTCCAGTTCCACCAAGCCAGTGTGGGGGGGTGGGCTGAGATTCAGGTCAGCTGCATGGGCAGGGCCAACATTCAGTGTGAGATAAAGATCAGCTGCCTCAGGGCCTCTACACAGCTGCTCAGTACCCCCAGGGTTTTTACAGTCTAACAATGGATGTGGACTGCTGTGGGAACTGTTGCTGCCTGCTCCATGTGGCCTCTGTGGCCGTTGGGTAAAGCGAGAGCTATGGAAGGGCCCTTCTCCCTTCCCAGACAGCTGGAAAAAACCCTGTCACTGACCTTTGGCGCCTGTGGGTTGAGGGATCTGCGAACCGCTGCTACTGTGCCTGGAGATTCCGCCCCAGAGGGCTATTAGTGAGCCGTGCACCACGGCCAAGGCTGGACTGGGCTCCACTCCGTGTCTTGGTGTTTACCCGTTGACCTTTGAGGTCACCCTAGGCTGGAAATCTCCTCCACTCTGTTGTTCTCCACTTCTGCTGCTCCAGAATTTGTTGAGAGTCCCTCTCTACAGGTATTTTATGGGCTGTGTGGGGAGAGCCAGCATATGTGTGTCTTTCTACTCCACCATCTTGGCTCCACCCCCAGATTTGCCTTTTCTTTGAAAGAAGTCATATACTCACTTAGATTACATTTGGAAAGTCAGAAATCCAATTTACTGCTCTGTAGATGTGTTATTTTCTTTTCAAAGTTTGAAACAGTTTGCTTCAATGTCACACATAACACAAAGTTGCTTCATTTTAGAAAGCTCTCCAACATCTGCTATGTGCTTTAATGATATTGTTGGGTGTTAAAACACCTGCTTAGTTGCTAAGACACTCATATATCTTATATTGGAGCCTTGATTGGTAAGATTTAAATAGCTTCTATCAGTTGTAGCTAAAATTAGGATTGTTGTCGGTACAGACTTTATATTTAGTAAAAATGAATGGTATAAGAATGGAACGTTAACAGGAACTGGGATTTCTTTGTTTTCCTTGAGCATTGCAGGATCTTCACATGTTTTTATACTTCAGTGGGTATGTGATTTCATCAATGTGGGCCCCCATTTCAACTGTGTAGATCACAAATTTTTTCCATGCCTTCTTTCATTGTGTGCTTCTTGTTCATCTTTTCCCATGAGCCTTGGTGGGTCTGCTCAACATTCTGGGAGCTCTTAACGTTGCATATGTACCAAAGTAGCACATGAGTTGTCTACCTGTTGTCCCTTACTCTCCCTACATGACTGGCTCACATGTTTTTCTGGTCCTTTGTCTCTTTAAAGGTATTTTTTGCATCACTTCTTGTGTGTAAGTTATCGTTGATAATAACTGGTTTATACTTACCATATATCTTTTCATTGCTCTTTGGGAAACTCACAATTTTGATTTCTTAGAGATTGTGGAATTCCATGTTTTGTAGCCATATAAAATTATTTGGAGAATATTAGTATTAAATAGATGTATTTTCTTTCAGGGAAAATCCAATTTAGCCTACTGTCATCCTTTCATTTAATCCTGCCTCCATTTCATGTCTGAAGTGTCTGCCCAAGGGATGCGTGTGTGTGTGTGTGTATGTGTGTGTGTGTGTTCATATGTACAGATGAGAGCATACACTAATAGAAACTGGTTCTCCAGCTCCAGTTGTATTTCTTATAGTATGGACAATAGTCATTCTCTATCTGTTCGCTTGTTCCTATATGGACAGTTAGGTCAAACTCTGAGTGATTATAGAACCTCTTTTGTAGGAGACTTGGCAGTATTCCATAGCTTGATACAACCGATATACTATCATCCATTAACAGGAACATCTAGAAGACCTCTGTCTATCTATAAGGAATCCCACCTTGACTTAGACTGTGTTCTGGACATTCTCCATGCATGACAGCAGCACATATCCTTGGCAAGCATGCATTTCCTTATGTTAATAATCAAAGGCTCACAAAAATTAATTTCTTTCTGTTCTAACAACAGGGCTTCTTAACCTAGGGTTCAGGAACTTTTTAGATAGGTAGGTAGGTAGGTAGCTGTATTTCAATATAATGTTTCCTTTGTAATTTTGTGTATTTTATCCATTTAATAACATTATTCTCAGGAGTCAGTAGGCTTCACTAGACTGCCTCTGAGATCCATTATACCAAAAAGGATAAGAACACCCCCATTATAGAGATGCTTAATGCCCTCCCATGCCCAATTCCTTTTTTTTGTCCATATTTTCTATATAATCACATGTACTATTGTCCCCACTAGACTTAAGATAGTTGGGTACAGGTAGTTTATTTTTTTTTGTCTCTATATTCCTAGCATCTATTTACAGTACCAAGCATAGAATAAGTGCTTAAATAAATGTTGATTAGTTGATTAGAAATCAGAGAATCTAGTTTCAAATCTCAGCTTTGCCTTATACTAGCCCTGGGACCTTGGGTGCAAGTCACTTTTCCTCTTTGGGTCTCAGTTTCCCCATTTGTTAAATGTAAAGGTTAAACAAAATGATCTCTCAGGCTCTTTCTAGGTCTGAAAATTCTCTATGTATATATGCATGTGTGTGTTATCTGAATATGTCTAAAGATACCCAATTTTGTCTCCTTTCCCCTTCTCACACTTCCATCTTGAGTACTTGAATTGATTGGCTGATTGCTACTACAAAGAATCCTGCTGTGAATATTTTTGTATATGTTGAATTTTCGTTTCTGTCATTTGTTTCCTTGGAGTATGTTCTTAATAGTGGGGTTTCTTGAAACTTGTTTGAACCACTAAGTAGCTTCATCCACAGTTGTATCTGCCTTCTCACAGTCCCTCACATATTATCTGTTACCTAGGCTTGGGTTTCTTAGGGTCACTTTTGAGGTGAAATTGCAGTTTTTTGATTTGCATTTTCCATATTAGCAACTTGAGACTTGGTCATTTATGATTTTCAGTCTCTGAAAACAGTATGTTTCTTTTGTCCATTTACCTATTGCACATTGACTCTTGATGCTGTGTAGGGAATCAACACAAGTGACCCCAAGCATCATTCCCTAGATAAATTTTCAAAGGAAATGAATGCACATATTCTTTATGTGTATGAATTGGATTTATCCTCAGGTAGAATGTGAATCTAATAGATCTCTTGCTTCTAGATAGATAGATAGATTTAGAATTGAAATAACCCTGAGAGGCCACATAATACCTAGTCCAACCCTCTCATTTTACAGATGAGGATACGAAGGCCCAGGGAAGTTAGCCATCTTGCCCAAGGTTGCACAGGTAGTAAGTAGAAGACCTGGAATTCAAACTCATTCCTTTGACTATCTGATAACTGTAGAAATTTTGGGATGTGAAGTTACCCTGTGGTTCAGCCATATGTTGACTTTTAAAAGCTTACTTTGTGTTTTACTAGTATCTATTATAGCAGACTTTTGTTACTGATATTTAGTTTTCAATATTGTCAGTTTTACCATCATTTGAATGGATTGTAACTGTATATTGAGGTAGTTTTGTTTTCAGTTTTCCTTCAGAAGCATTCATTGAATCTACACATCCAGGGAATTGTGCTTGATACTTTGAAGATTAAGAAAGCCCTTGTTAAAGGAAGTCACGGACGTTCAAGTCATATCATCATAGGAGTTAGAGGAAGCCTTCTCTTCCCATTTTCCAGTGCCTGCCTTCACTCTCCCTCTCTCATTTCCGGCTCCCCATTAGAGGATACCAGCCTGTATTGATGGCTTGTATTTGTATCCTCAGCCCTTACTACAGTGCCTGAAACATATAGTAAGTGCTTACTTAAATGTCTGTCTGGGAAAGCCCTGAGAGGGGAGGAGATTTGCCAAAAGCCACACGGGTAGAAGAGAGCCAGGGCTAGAACCTCGAACCTTGCACTGAGTCAGAGGTCATATGCCATAGCTGTCTTTCAACAAAACTTGGACACTCAGCCCTCTGGGAACTTCTAGTCCACCAGGTCCAAAAGGTGGACACAAATCTCTCCAGGAAGAGGGAATACAAGGCAGTCTATTAAACCTTGAGCTCCTTGAGTAGAGAATAGGTCTTTTTATCCCCATTGCATAGCAGAGTGCCTGGCGTGTAGTAGGCACTTAGTAAATATTTATTGACTTGGACGTGTTTGACAAGAATGGTACAAGTGAAGAATTATAGGAGGAAGAGTTACTACCGATGTGTTCTTGGGTTTTAGCTTCCTCAACTATAAAATGAAAAGATTGGACTCAGATGATCTTCAAGGTTCCTTGTAGCTCTAAATCCCATGATCCTATTGATCTCTCCTGGTTAGGGTGAACTGGGAAGTCTTCATGGAGGAAGTGACATTTCATTATTTTTATAGCATTGTAAATGAATGTTACAAACTGGGGTCAGCAGCCAGTGCAGTCTCTGGGCTGACTGCTCCCAGTATCAAGTATTGTTTTCTGTTTTAACTGCCCTACTGTCATTGAGTGGTTAAGTTACAAATAAGATGACAGGCACTAATATAAGGTAAATATTTATGCATTTATGAATAAATATTTCAACACAGTATGGATAATTGCCTTTTTTTTTAAGGCCATGAATATTGTAGTACCCTTCATGTTTAAATATGCAGTCGACAACCTCAACCAGATGTCAGGAGATATGTTAAACTTGAGTGATGCACCAAATACAGTTGCAACCATGGCAACAGCAGTTCTGATTGGCTGTAAGTATTCTTTCATCTGTCTACAGGTGTTAATTTTCTTCTGGCAGGGGTTTGTCATAGATGAGCTGACATAACCTTTTCACTACTAACACAACTTAGCATTTAACGTGTTTATTATTCTTTTGGGTGGTTTTGTTTAGTTTTTAAACCTCATGTTAATTAATATCCATTCCCAGATTCTGCAGCCTGAGTTATATTTTTCAAGTCTTAGAGCAATATAAATCATCACAAAAACTTCCCAATAATAAATGCCTCTTTAAGATCCCTTCCACAATAAAGGCAGTTTTTCTCTATGGGCTGTTAGGTAAAATCTATAACTGTACATTAGTTCTTGGTGGATCTTAGTTCCACCCAGTTAACTTAATTAATGTACTAACCGTACTTACATTGGTTCTTAGTACTCTTTCAGTGTCTCTGCCAACAATATGAAAAGTTCAAAATGAGAATATCGTCATAGGTGCATTTCTCATTTCCTTCCTTTGAAGTTTTTGTTCCAACTCTCCCTTTAGATGGTGTGTCGAGAGCTGGAGCTGCCCTTTTTAATGAAGTTCGAAATGCAGTGTTTGGTAAAGTGGCCCAAAATTCCATCCGAAGAATAGCCAGGAATGTCTTTCTTCACCTTCACAACTTGGATCTGAGTTTCCACCTGAGCAGACAGACCGGAGCTCTATCAAAGGCAATTGACAGAGGAACGAGAGGGATCAGTTTTGTCCTCAGTGCTTTAGTATTTAATCTCCTTCCCATCATGTTTGAAGTGACCCTTGTCAGTGGGATTTTGGTATGTGCCACCTTCATTCATACCCCAAACTCTTACTTGTGCATCAAATACAGTCTCTTTAAAAGTTACTCACTATTTTAGGGTCATGTGCTCTTCGATGCTTGTAGCTTTAAAAGCCACGTGGCCCATTACGGCCCCGAAGAAAAATTTCATTCATATACGGGTCCTGTTTCATGACCACAGACTCCAGTGGATTGCCCAACTTATTTTGTTGTCAATTTTGTTAAGTCAAATATTTCTTGAAATGTGGGGACAGAGGCTTTCAAACCTTGGGTATAGCTTTCAAATCCCTTTGTTACATAGGTCAAGGACTTCTGTGGGTTGTTGCATATATTATAAGCCATATGGAACTGTAAGTTGGTTAATTTTACTGAACTGCTTTTTAAAAATCTTTCTTTTTAAATATTTGTTATAGGGATTGACTTGCTGAGTAGAAGGGATATTTTTGTAAGTGAGTAGTATTTAAAAAGGTCAAATCGAAATAAAATAATAAAAACCTTCTGGAATAATAGGGTTTGATTCATTTTAGAATTTCTAAGCTTTTCATAGCATTTTTAAGCAAACTGGATATGTCTATTTTTTATTTAACCGATGCCTTTTCTTTTTATATCCTATTCATTTCTTAGCACAACCATCTTCTTTTCCCCTACTCAGTGAGCTTTCCCATTGTAACAGATTTCAAAAAGTTCAGCAAAACCAACTACCACATCTTACGTATGGCAGTATATATAGTATTGTATAGACGTAGCCCCTATTTCACCAATGAAGACAGCGAATGTGCTTCCTCAACTCCTCTCTGAGGTCATTATGCAGCATTTAGGCATACTGAATATTTCAAAGCTAAAGATTTTGTACTTCGAAGTAATTTTTTGTTTACATTTAAGTTTATTTCAGTACATTATCAAAATTAATGTGGTAATTCAATTCAACAAATTTTATGAAAAACTATGGGTGATAGGAAAAACTATGGGTGCTAGGGATCAAGACAGAAAAACTGATTCTAGCCATTAAGGGTCTTATATTTCGTTTGATGTCAGGGAAGGGACCTGAGTAACATACACAGAAAAGTAAATATAGATCAATTAATAGCTGATCAAGAGGACTTTTTTTTAGCTTTAAAAAAACCCCAGTATACATTAATGATAAAGGCTGGACTAGAGACTTAGTTTAACAAAAACATCAAAAGAAAAAGAAACAGTCTGTGATACTGAGTACTGTGTGTAAGGGAGAAGAGAGGTCATGAGGAAGGGAAAAAGACACACTCACACACTCACACACTCACATACCATACCACACAATGAAAAGAGGCTGGGCAGTCAAGGGCAGGGCTTGACATGGGTTTCCAGCAGGCACTTTTAAAGCTTAACAGTATGTACGTGTTCAATGGGCTTTCAATGCTGCTTCTCCCAGCAGGGTTTGCTGGATAATAGGATGGTCCTGATGCCATACAGGGCTGGCCACTTGTCTTTGAGGATGTTCAAACAGATATTGCCTTGGGTGTCCATGCTGAGATGGTAACAGTGTGACAGAGCTCATAGTGGGAGCATTATATGAGTAGCCACTAGGAAATTCCAGGGAGAATTTGTACCTTAGGTCTCAAGAACCCTGGGAAATAGGTGTTTTTATTATTCCCATTTTACAGTTGGGGAAACTGAGGCAGACAGTGGCGAAATGCCTTGCCCAGGCTCAGTCACATAGCTAGGAATTGTCTGAAGTGGGATTTGAACTCAAATCTTTCTAGTAACTACAGGCCCATCATTGTAGCCTCTGTGCCACCTAGTTCCCTATAGCTAGTGCTGCCTGGAGCTAGACTGTGAAGGGTTTTAAATGTAAACCAGAGTTTATGTTTTATCTTGGAGGCAATTGGGAGCCATTGAAGCTATATCGGGGAGGAGTGGTATGGTCAGACATGTACTTTAGAAATATAAGTTTGATGGCTACGATCAGGAGTCTGTTGCTATAGTCCATGCAAGAAATGATGAGACCTGAACTGCAAATGTTGTGATGTAAGAGAGAAAGGGAGAGCCACCAAAGGCATTTTAGAGGTTGCATCAGCTAGATTGGATATGAAGGGTAAGGGAGAGTGAGAAGTTGAGGATGACCCCAAGGTTGGAAACCAGGCCTGTACATTGTAAGGCCTGAGAGCTGCTTTTGGCCTGCCAAGGTGACCTATGGGCAGTATATTGTGCAGGCCTGTTGTAAACCTTGGTAGCTAGATAGATGACCCTCCCCTTGTCAGGCAGACGTGAAATCTTTCTGCACCAGTGCAGGTTGCGTCTCATCCCTGCCTCCTCATTCTGTGAGGTTGCTGTATATATAGTCTTCCATAGAGGACCCATCTAATGTGCTGGAGGCCTTCCCCTGGGTCTTGTAATATTTTTTTAGGTACCAGTGCAGCTCTTGGACTGTCCATCTGTTATCCTTCACTCACCATACGTGACCAGCCAGCTTTTCTGGTTATACATTTCATTAGTGATGTCTTTCATGCCACTTTTTCCAAACAGATCATCATTGATAACGTGCCATAGCCTACTTGGAGTCATCATAAATCTCTCTGTTGCCCTTGGGGTCACCCACAAATTTGATTCTTCAGAGAGCGTGGTATTCCATGATTCTCAGCGATATAGCAGCGCCAGGAGAATATTGGTAGTGGAAAGATAGGCTTTTGTGTAAAGGCACAGTTTGTGATCATTGAAATAGCTGTCTAATTTTCCACATTCAGTCTTTTCACTCTTCTAATCAATTCTCAGCCTACATGAGGGAACTATTTTTTAACCTACGGTAATTTCTTTAGTGTTGCTTTGGATTTACTTGTAGTTTTTCAATTTTAGATCTTCCTCTTAACATAATTTTTATTAAAATGATTTTATTCAATTGCAGTTGGAAAATGAGGTTTTTTAATTTTATTTTTTATTCTGAACTTAAATCAGAAAGAATATTTTCATTTATACAGAATACAAAAAGATTCTGTATGAAATGCATTTTTTAAAAAAAATGTAATAAATTCTACATATTACTTTCAAAACCATCCTGCCTATCTGTCCTTCTTTCTGTTCTCTTTAGTGCATTTCTTTGAAGTGTTGCAGTGGCTCTCCTTTGGGGGACATTGCTATGCTAACCTCCCCTTCCTTCCCAACGTGCTGCCCCCACCTCACTTTCTCCTGCCCTTACTCCTACTCATGGACTAACTTCATGGAGAAAAAAAAAGGAAGAAAGACAAAAATCCTGTAATAATTAAGCATGGTCAAACAAAATGAATCCACAATAGCAGTCATGTCCCAAAACGAGTATCTCTGCATCTTGTCTCCATCACCTCTCTGTAAAGAGATGGATAACCTGCTTCATCATAGGAACTCTGGACAAAGAGTTGATCATTTCATCGATCAAAATTTGAAAGTTTTGAGAAGCTGTTTTTCCTTCTGATTCTGCTTACTTCTCTTTGTCAGTTTGTAGTCAGTCCATTGCAGGATTTTCTGTACTTACCTCTTTTGCCATTTCTTGTGGTAGAATAATATTCCTTTACATTTATGTATTACCATTTGTCCAGCCATTTCCTAGTTGTCTAAGAGGCAATCTAAGGCACCCTCTTAAATTATGGTTGTTTTCCAACCTCTGCAGCACCTCCCCTGCCATCCCTTCTTTGGAATCAAGAGACTTGTTTTGCTAGTGACTGTTTCCTCCCTGGGGTTATCTTCTCTCTGGTTCCTACTTCCTTCCTCTTGCCCATCCCCCCCACTCCCACCCCAACCCCTGTCTCGGCTTGTTTTCCAGTTGAGTTTGCTGTACTTCCACACTGAATTCTTGTGTGTTCAGCTCTCTTCTGTCAGTTTTACAGTGAGCAAGGTGCTTCTGATGCCCCTTCTCCCCCTTTCCTTCCTCCTTGTTTATATATTCTCATGTATTGCAGTTATAAGAAATAGCAAGGTCCTTTTCCATCCTCCTTTCTACATTAATACCTTCCTTCTTTTACCTTCCCTTCTCTGCCCCTCTTCAAACCCTCAGAACAGAAACAGTCTACTTTCCAAGATGTTTCTTATTTAATTCCTCAGTGTCCTTTGAAGACATTAAGGTTCTGAAAGGACCTTTGTTTCTTCCCCTTCAACTAGAATATTAGCACGTCATAAAAAGTTTCTCATTGCTCAAATAAATTGCCTAGTTTCTAGGTTTTTCAGGACTCTCTTGTATTTGTATTTCAGAACTTCTCTTCATCTCTAGTCTTTTTATCAAGAATGCTTACAAGTCCTCTGTTCTATTAAAGATCCATTCTTTTGCTATAGGATTATACTCAGTTTTTCAGGTAAGTTGTAAGCCTTTAACTTTTACCTTTTGAAATAATGTGTATTTCAGGATCTCTTGGGGTTTTGGTTTTTGGTTTGTTTTTTCTTTTTAAGAAAATTCCCAAGTCTTGTATGGTCCTGACCGAAATTCCTTGGTACTTGAATTGCTCCTTTCTGGAATGCCTGAAGTATTTTTTCTTTGATGTGGGAGCTCTGAATTTTGGCTGTGACATTTCTGGGACTTTTCCTTTAGGCATTCCTTTCAGGAGATGCTCAGTGGATTCTTTCTATCTTTACTTTGCCCTCTGGTTCTAATAGATCTGGACAATTTTCATTTTATGATTTCTTGAAGTAGAGTATCCAGACTTTTTTGAGGGGGAAGGGATATCATAGTTTTTAAATGATTTTAAAATGTCCTTTTCTTGACCAGTTTACAAGGTCATTTTTTTTAAAGACGTATATGTTACATTTTCTTGCATATTATTTACATTTTCTCCAATCTTTTGATTTTGTTCTAATATTTTTTACTCTCATGGAGTCATTGATTTCTCTTTGGTCTAGTCTAGTTTTTTGGGTTTCCATTTATTATGTAAAGCTTTCTTTTTTAATACTTTTTTCTCCTTCCACTTTTTTCCTCTGGTATCCTTGCCAAGAAAACCTCAAATGAGGTCACAAAGAGTCATAACGACTGAAAAATAACTGAATGACAATTTTTATTTCATTCTTTTAACAGTTTGCTTCTTCTAGATATTCATGTAGTCCTTATGGAAAATCCGTTTTTTCCTTTGAGTGTCTGCTTGCAGTTATTATGGAGTTCGATTTGTAACTCTTTTTTATGCTGGTCAGGGTTTTCTTTGATTTACTCATCTTTCCAGCTTTAGTTCCTAAATTGGGACTTTGCTCCCAGAACAGGTTCTACTCTACTGTTGTGCTTTTCGGTGCGGTGGTCAAGTACTGCTTGATATTGCCTTCGTTCCCCTGGAGCTGACCTCCACCTCCTATTTTTTAGGCCAGCCTGGATCTTTGCAGTTCATCGGTACTAGGTCTTCAAGGCCTTCTCTGCTGTCTCAGGACAGAGTAGTAGGGAAGGACATCAACGTCCCTGGGCCTCTGCTCTCCTGGTCTGAGTGCTGAGGCACCGAGTTCATCAGCACTAAGCTAGCAAGCTAGTCATTGACTGCTGCCTCAGGATTCAGAGTGTTGAAGGCTACTGCAGAATTGTTCTTGGCCATCTCAGATTGGGTTAGTTCTTGCTTTACTAGAGGGCCCTCCTTTTAATATTGCCTTCAGGCTCCTGGCTGACTTTTTTTTTATAGTATTAACTGGAGTGGATGAAATCATTGTCATTTCTGTCTGGATTTCTTGGTCATGACTTGATCTGCTGTGAAGTTCAGGATTTTGCTGGACTAGACATGCAGGAGCTCAGCAGTCGACCTCCTGTTGAGAAAGCCATCTTTGGTAGGAAGTGAGTTTGTTTTCTACGAGGAACGGTACCTATTTCTCATTTCTTTTTTTCTCCCCCAGTATTACAAATGTGGTGCCCAGTTTGCACTTGTCACCTTGGGAACACTGAGTGCATACACAGCTTACACAGTTGCAGTCACCCGCTGGAGGTAAGCTATGCCCACAGAAGCCACTTGGGAGTTAGAGATATCTTCCCTTGGTAGAATAGATTGTTCATGGCTTTGCCCGTTTTTGTTTTACAGAACTAAATTTAGAATAGAAATGAACAAGGCAGATAATGATGCAGGTAATGCTGCCATAGACTCACTGCTGAACTATGAAACTGTGAAGGTAATGCATGAATTTCTGCTTTTCTCTACATTTTACACTGTTACTACGACCTAGTACAAGTCAGATAGCTTCCTGATTTTCAAGGAATGTTGTGGATTATCATTTGGGGCTGGTGATGAAAAGTTGCCTCTTCCTTAGGGAGTGCCTTGTTTTTAGTTTGGTTCCATCTTAAAATTTCACCTTTTAAATGAATTTCTAAGTGATGAAAGTGTGATGCCCAACTTGATTCAGAATGAAAACAGAGCTAGTTCTTCAGGCATCTTTCAAACGCTACTCTCTATGTGGAAGATCTTCTGGCTTATAAAGATGAGCTTGAACGTGGACCTGTGACAATGTGCAGGAATAGCCAGTAACAGTGGTTAAAGTCAGGCTTTAAAGTGGGGGAAAGTACAGCATTGTGCCGCATCCAATGAAGTTGGTGATGGAGCAAGTATTCCAAGGATTTCAGAATGCAAGTGGCAAGTCGTGTTTGCTGATATGTCAGTCGGATGCCTATGTGCTCTTTCTCAAGGTGATTGTCCTTGTATATCCTGTAGTATTTTAATAACGAAAAGTATGAAGCACAGAGATATGATGGATTCTTAAAGTCTTATGAGGCGGCCTCTCTGAAGAGCACTTCCACCCTGGCTATGCTCAACTTTGGACAAAATGCTATTTTCAGTGTTGGCCTAACAACAATAATGGTTCTTGCCAGTCATGGAATTATGGCAGGTAATGGATACCTTTACCTTCTGTCTTCTGCTTTTTATCTTTGTGAACACAGACAAAGACAAGGGTTACATGTGCCATTGTTGACCATGAAATGCGTGTAAGAAAGAGCAACCTTATTGTAGTTGGACAGTTTTTCTTGATTCAAATGGAATATGTTTTCCTGATTGTTTCTGATGCTTTTTCGTGAACAACTTTTTTTTAACCTAGTACCACATCCTTTACTACGTTAGGGGGGCATTGACTTTGCTATCAGCTGGCCTTACTCTGTCTATGTTGTATGTCTATAACATCCAGAGTTTTTTATGAACTGCCAAGGTTTCTCATTTATCCTCTTGGCCTGCCAGGTTATAGAATTGGATAATTAGATTACCAGGTTCAGAATGGGCCCATAGTCAAAACAAAGGAGTTAATAACAACTAATTTTTTAAATGGGGCACAATACGAGATAAGTAATGCTCTTCCTCTGAGTCCTGGACATCTTTCCATGTTTCAGTTGCCCCATTTGCAAGGTTTCTTGTGAGTACCCTTCATCCCCATGATAGTAGGTATGTCATTCTCAAACATGAGTTAAGTCATAAGTAAACTAAGACTGGACCACTGATCCTTTAGCATCTCCTGTTCTTACAGGCCCTGAATATGGGCTTTCATCAATAAGCAACCAGGCAACAAACATTATGCATGAATTATGTCTTTTGGAGAAAAAAAATTTTATTTCTCTCTGCCCCAATCTCTCCCATAACTTTGTGTTTCCTAATATTAGAATGGTAAATGTTTTTGTCTTCTACTTAACCTGTACAATATTATCTTATAGCTTCCATGAATAGAGCAACCTAGTCTAACTTATCTCTATGTGATCCCCACTATTGTGCTAGGGCATAGCAATATGCACATAGTAGGGAGTTCATATGGTTGCTGAATATGTCATAGATTTGGAAATATGAATAGACCAGAAGTTTGCCACTTTACTGTGCTTTGAACTGTCTTCCAGAGTAGTAGACATTAAACTTCTCTCATCTGGGCAAATGTCACCTAAATTCATTCTTTTCTTCCTCTAAACTCTTTTTACTTTGAGGGGCCCTTACTGTTGGAGATCTAGTCATGGTGAACGGGATGCTTTTTCAGCTTTCGCTGCCTCTGAACTTTCTGGGAACTGTGTACCGAGAGACTAGACAAGCACTCATTGATATGAACTCTCTGTTTACACTACTCAAGGTAGACACACGAATTAAAGTAAGTACTTTATTCTTTCTAAGTGTTTGAAGCCTCATGGCATGAATAGAATATGCTGGGGAGAGCATCTTTTTTCACTGGCTGAACTGACTAATTTCTTCTTAGCCAGATGAGTTAAGTGGACAATATAGTAGCCTTTTCTTTCATATTGGAAAGGTGCTTTCTGCAAAGGGACTTGCTTGGGGTTCATTTCGTTCAGACTTAAGTATTTGTATTATGCACTTGGTTTTCTTTTGTTTATAATGAATGATGCAGAATTTGTGATGGAATAAAGTTGCTTAGAAACAGTATTCAATGAGAAATTTTTCTGTCCTTTAATGGGGAAGAGAATGGGAGGGAGGGAGTCTTTTAAAAGCCTCTTTACCTCTTCCTCTTTTCTTTCCCCATTATTTTCTTTTTTTAGCTGTGTGAAGTAGAAAATTTTCTTCCTAGTTGGATGCTAAGCGGTGGGTAAAGTGGTACGTTGTTTTCTTTTTTCTCTTTCCTGCTAGGACAAAGAGATGGCATTTCCCCTTCGGATTACACCACAGACAGCTTCTGTGACTTTTGATAATGTACATTTTGAATACATTGCTGGTCAGAAAGTCTTGAATGGAGTATCATTTGAAGTTCCTGCTGGAAAGAAAGTTGCTATTGTGGGAGGCAGTGGTTCAGGGTAGGTTACTTTAGAAGGTTCTGCGTTACTGATTTCCCAACTATAACTTCATTACAGTCACTTGGAAAATGTCTACCCAATGCCAATTGAACTTAAATTATCTCCTCTTTTCTATTTCTTTCCCAATTTTAGGAAAAGTACAATAGTGAGATTGCTATTTCGTTTTTTCGAGCCCCAGAATGGTAGCATCTATGTTGCTGGTCAGAATATCCAAGATGTCAGCCTGGAGAGCTTAAGGAAATCTGTGGGAGTGGTGCCACAGGTACATTTTTCCTTTTAAATGTGTGATCTTTCCTTATAGTTATCATAAAGAGAAACAATCAGATATTGCTGTGTGAACAAATGTCCAACAGCAGTCAAAGTGGTAGTCAAGTCTCATGGACAAAAAAATTGAAAACCAAAAGTAATCTGAAAAGATTTCCAAACTCAAAATTTTAAAAACGAACATTAAAAATTGTTTTTACCTGTAATTGGGGAGAAATAAAATATTCTATAGAAAACGATTTCCATATCCCAACCAAATGGCATAACTTATTTGTTACAGTTATAGATACAATGAAAATCTGAGACAGCCAGATAATTTGGTGGCTGCCAGTTTGTGTTTTCAGTGGAAGAAAGTAGTACTTATGTAGAGAATTAAGTTAGTAAAGCAATTTTCCATCCTCCAAAGCTTCTTTTCTGTGAAGAGTAGGGAGAAGTAGTATGTTGTAGTGCGTGGTGTGCTGGAGTTAGAGTAATGAAGATTTAGGTTCCCATCTTGCCTCTGACATTACACAGGCAGTGTGACCTTGAGCAAGACTTTGCCCCTCTCTGAGCCTCAGTTTCTTCATCTGTAAAATGAGAGGCTTGGACCAGATGACCTCCAAATCTATGATCCTGGGACTTCCTTTCTCTCTCCCTTTGAACCCAAGTTGGAGTCCATTGGTAATATTGGGAGGTATGCTTGTTTGTGAAAGCACTGGGAAGAATTCTCATTTTTCTTTATCAAGAAAGAATTCATAGAGAAAATAAAAGCCTAAGATCCTGAAGAAACAAGAAAGAGATAATTCCATAGGGGTTGGGAAACTTGTTCTTCCAAGCTCACCAAGCTAGGAATCAGAAGTGAAAGATCAATGTAATTTTGAATCTTAGATATATTGGTTCGTGTTGCTGAATTGCTCCCTTTTCCCCCTTTTACAACCTCTTCTTTATAAAGGATGGCTAGAACATATCAGAAAATGTAGGTGATTTAAAAATAAAACATATCAACAAAAACTTGTTTAAAATTTTGAATCTTAGAAGCAAAAAGGAGCTAGGATATTCATTTATGGTTTTTGAAGATGATGGATCAAAAGATTTGTAATTTTATCAGTGTGTGGGCTCTGTCCACTGACACAGATCACAATGCTTCAAGTCCTTTTGGAGGCAGTCTTTATTGGTTTTCTGGTGAAGAATTTCTCCATGTGTAACTAGGTCTTTAGATGACAAACACACAGTCCATCCTCATGCCTATGTTTGAAACCTTCCCAACTTGAGAGAGCCCACCAGAGTGTGTGTTTGCTGGCAAAACCTTTAGAGAACTTAAGACTGTCACCATGTCACGATGAGGTATTGAAATGGGATTTTGTGGAAAGCAGTGTGACAATGGTTATTACATTATAGATGATAAGCCCTTAGAATAAGAAGAGTCTCATCATGGACGGATCACTTAACGTATATAGGTCTTTTTGGTTTTATCCATATGTCTCAGATTTTATTGTTGTATAGGACTCTACAAGAATTTTACTTCAGTGGCTTGAAAAAAATATTTAATGTATCTAAAACTTGAATTCTTTGGAGATAACAGCTCCTATTTTATTTAACACATAATAAGTACCTTCTCCACAACAGCCTTGTGAGGGGAGGGGAGGAGCATTATTCTGTTTTTATAAATGAGAAAGTGAACTTTAGAGCGACGAAGTGATACAGCTGGGCTTAGTTGAGCACCAGGCAGCAGGCTTCTGGGTCTTCAGGTTGGATGGCCATTCCTTTCCAGAGTGAGCATTAGTTATGGCGGTATAAGAGGTGTGAGTATTGATGGGAGAATCATATTGTAAATACCTAAGCCATTCCTTAGGGTGCTGATGGTGCTTAGGAAGACTACAGTGCTTCTCAAACTACTGTTGTTTATATCAAATAATAGGAAGATTTTGGTTCTACTTGTTTGTTGATTAGCCTTCCAAACTTTTGGAGATGAAAAAGAATTTAGAAGATATAAAAGCAGATACTTGTCTTTTTAAAGTAAAACAACATCAGATTATCTCAGTAGTCCATAGTAAAGCATCTAACAAAGACTTTATATTGTCTATCACTAGACAAATGCTCGAAATGTTTATAGTTTGAATAAGACCTGCTAGGTAGAATTTATCCCCCACAGGTAGCACAAACATACCCCAAAAGAACAGTCGCGTAGTTTCTCTGTTATTTCCTGTGTTTCTTAACATTTTTTTCCATATTTGCCCTAGGATGCTGTTCTCTTCCATAACACCATCTATTACAATCTCTTGTATGGAAACATGGATGCTTCCTCCGAGGAGGTTTACACAGTAGCAAAACTGGCTGGAATCCACGAAGCCATTCTGCGGATGCCCCATGGATATAACACACAAGTTGGGGAACGAGGACTCAAGCTTTCTGGTAACTTGGTGCTCTTTATGTTCTTTTTGTCAGGGTCGTCGTCATGCCCCCTCCCTGGGCCACTACCACAGAACAAAATCATCCAACCCCAATCTTTTCTTGGCTGTTTGGTGGTTAATATGATTGGATTCAAAATAAGAATTTAGCTCTTCCAAAAAAAACACAAAATTCACATTAATTAACTTGATATTTTAAAAAAATTAAATATATGTTCTTCAAAAATTAAAGACTGCCTTGCCCTTCCCTTCTTACTACCCCCTCAACACACACACACATACACACATCATGAGTCAGTTAATGATATGATCATGATGTTGCCTCTTAATTGACCTCTAAGCTACATAATCAGTAAGGGAAAGCTGGGCTTGTTATTTGTCTGGGAGAGTAGCAGGGAAGAGAATGATGATCTGATGGAAAACATTTTACCTGTCATCGTGGTTTGGGCAGTCCTGGAACTCCTAAGTAACCCCCTGGACTAGCCATTGCTACAGGAGCTATAGTGAAACACCTGGAGCTTGTTACATCTTTCTGGGCTCAGAAGTAGAAGAGCTGAGGAAGGAGTTGGCTTGGGGCGGACTCCCCAGCTGGGCTTGCCTGCCTATGGCATGGGCCCATTGACTCCCACTTTTCTCACATTTCTTTCACTTTGTTACACAGCTGGAAATTATGCCAGCGATCCATTTTGTTTAATAAGCAGCTTCTTAAAATGTAAATACCTGTGGACCATCACATTTCCATTGTTAGTGTTAAATACTTCCCTACTTTACAAATGAAGAAACAGTCTTATAGAGGTTGATTGTTTTCTTTCTGACACCTATGGGCACTGTACTGTAGGAATGTGGAGGAGCTGTGCATAGAGAAGGGGAAGGAGGAGGTAAAGAAATGGGGGATATTATGGCCTTTGGGGAACAAATTGTGCATAGGGCTGACTTGAGCAAGGTTATTGTAGTTGGAGGCTTAAGGCAGCTAGAGCCACCGAGAGAGGTAGGTGAGTTCCAAGGATAAAATCCATTGATTCTAGATTTTGCCTTGGGGGTGGTTATGTACCCAGGAACCAGGGAATAAAACTTTTCTTCTTAGCTTGGTTCCTTTGCCACATGGTTCCTTGTTCCCAGGACTCAAACAGAGCTCAAGCTAGTGCTGTGTGTGCCCTCATCCTCTTTTTGTCTTGGACTGCTGCAATAGCCTTCTATCAGTCTCCTTACCTCTAAGTCTCTTTCCATCTAACCCATCCTTTCTGTTACTTCTTGAACCAAATATAAAGTCATTTGTTCTTTAAATCTTTTTATAACTTGTCTCTTGCCTGCCTTTCCAGTCTTCTTGCACGTCACTCACCTCCTCTCACCCTTACCATCTTCTGGTCCTTCTGTACACAGGCCATTAGAACCATTAGCTCTTGTTTCTCCATCCCTTTGCAGTGACCCCAGTGCCTGGAATGCTCAGTACCCTCACCCCTGCCTCCAGTTTCCCAGGCTTTCTTTACCACTTGGCTAAGTTTCACCTTTACAAGAGGTCTTTCCCAGTCCCTTTTCTCTGTTCCCACTCACATTAGTGCCATTCCTTCTAAGGTTTCTTTTCATCTACCCTGTACATACCTTGTGTGCACCTAGTTATATTCATGTCTCCCCTATTAGAATGTGATCTCCTTGAGGCTAGGTATCAGGGCTTGCTTTGATTATAGTTCCTTGCACTTAGCAGTGTCTAGCACAGAGTAAGTGCTTACTTTAATAAATGCTTGTTGACTGGTTGACCGTACCCCATGATAGCAGTATGGATTAAGCTTTTATGGACTAGGAGGAAACCTAAACACCATTTACAGCACAATTTCTTTAAAGACAGTGTGAATCAAGATCCAAATATACAGCTTAAAAATGACCTTTTCAAACACAGCCTGTTCATAAGTTGGAGAATAGAGGGGTGTGTGTGTGTGTGTGTGTGTACACATGAGAGAGAGAGAGATTGAGATTATTTTGTTTTTTCTTGTCTATTAAAGACCCTCGTATTTCTGAACCTGTTGACTGGACTGCACTTTGCCTATAATAAATATTATTTTCATTTCCTTCTTGGTTTAATGAATTAAGGTTTGGTTTGGCATTTGACAGTTGCCTTTTTTGGTCTCATTTTGAAATAGATTTTTATTGATAAGCTCTTTATTTTTAGATGATCATTTATGTTTCCCCCTATATCCCTCCCCCTTTCCAGAGAGCAATCCCTTATAATAAGAAATCAGTAGCGAGAGGAGGAAAAAAAAGAGTTCAGCAAAACTAACCAATGCTTAAAAGAAGTTTGACATTGTGTATGCAGCAGTCCATAGCCATAGTTTCTCTCTCCCCCTACAGCCCCCAGGTGCTAGGGGAATTGGGGGAGGTACTGCCAATTTTATAAGTAGAGTCATCTACTTAACTTGAGTATTTCAAGGATCATTGGTGTGATCTTAGCCTTTCTCTGTCTTAAGTCTTTATGAGCTGTTGAAGCAGAAAACATTCATCATCCAATAGCCAGCCTTCTCGTAATGAGCCTTTCTGAATTTAGCTAGGCAGGTCCTTACGTGAGATTTAACAGTCATACACTTCAGCCTCAGTACCTGAGCTGCACTGGCCATGCTTGCAGAAACCCAAAGTTCCATTGCACAATGAGGCACCGAGTAGGACGTTAGTGAAGGGAGAATCAGAGACATGTGTGTAGCATTGTCGAATTTGTTATTGCTTTCTTTATTATAATACTAGCTTGGGATTATTTTGAAATTTTTTTAATTTCACATTTCTGGAGCAAAAGTATAAAGCTATGTCTTTTCCCGTATCATTGGACATCCAGGGAGACTTAATGCAGCTCAAATACTCTTCTATTTTTGGAAGAGTATTTCATT
>CM053775.1:17436897-17449193 GCA_028658325.1 Potorous gilbertii
GGGTGCTGGTGGTGCTGGTGGAGGTGGGGGGGGGTGGTGGTGGTGGTGGCGTCAGCTGCAGAATGAGACCTGGTTTCCAGGATTTGAAGGATTCTTCTATGGAAGAGGGTTAAGACTTGTTCTCTCTGGTCCCTGAGGGGAGAGCTGGACATTGCAGAAAGGCAAATCAAGCCTGGGTGAAAGGAGGAACTTGCCAATAATCGTCCCAGAGTAGAATGGGCTGCTCTTGGCACAGGAGGTGCCCACGCCTAGGCTGGCCGGCTGCTCCATTGGGTGGGTTTGGATACTGGTTGGCCCGGCTGGCCCCTGGGCTCCCTTGCCCCCCTTGGAGAGAGGACGATTCTTTGACTTAGTGGTACGGGACTGAAAAAAATCAGTGTTGTATGCCTGAGGGAAGGGGAGAGCTCCCGAGAGACTTCTTGGGGAGATGCGGGTCACCGAAGTCTCAGCTTGCTCTGGCTAGGTGGAGAGGAGGGGGAAAGACTGCCCAGGTTGCTGCAGGGCTTCACCCAAGGGTCCCAAGGATCATTCTGCTCTGCCTCCTCCCACTCTCCCAATCTCTCTTGCTCTCATTAGAACAGGGATTCTTAACCTGCCTTAACAAGTCTGTGAACTTGGCTTTAAAAAATGGTAATATAATTGGTTTTATTTGTAATTCTATATCTTTTATGCATTAAACAACAAGATTCTGAGGAGTCTAGACCTCTCAAGGGGATTCATGGTACAAAAAGGGTTAAGAGAACCTCTGCTTTAGGAAGATAGCCTTGGTCAGACTGACAGTGAAATCCAGTGAAATCTTGTTGAATGGTGCTGTTTGGTGGAACCATTGCTGAGATTGGAGGCAGGATACCTGAGGAAGTGATTCTATCACTTAGTAGCTCTGTAACCTTGAACATTTCCTTCCCTGAGCCTCAGTTTCTCCATCTGTAAAATGAGATGGGAGGAGGTGGGCTAAATGATCTTGGAGGTCCTTTTCTTCTGCATTCTCAAATTGAATGACAGCTCACAGATGGATCATTCCGCTCAAGATCTTTCTGGATTTCCTGTGCTCCCCCTTTGGGAAAAGGCTAGCCACCAGCGATAGGCAGCTGGGCCCATTGGATCGCGAAGTGCAAATCGGTGGTAAATTGCTGCCTGCCCCGGGTGCTGAAGAGTTCCTTCCTTAGGGTTTGCAGTCACCCATTCCCACAGGCTTACCTCACTTAGAGGGCGGATTTTTTTTTTCTTGCTCTTGTGCTGGGTTCTAGTTCTCTGGATCAAAGTGAGGCAGGGGCGGGGTGGGGTGGAATGGGTGGGGGGAGATGGACGAACACACAAGTAATGGTTGCAAAGGGCTCCTGGAATCCTTGTGGCCACCAAGCATTTTCTCTGTATTGATGACTATTGATGGTCTGACTACCGGTGGCAGCCGGTGAAATATTCTGATGTTAAAAAGAGGGGGTCTTCACATTCCAGGCTCGGTAATAATAACAATAGCTAGCATTTCTATAGCTCTTAAAGGTTGCTCCTTACTACCACCCAGGGAGGGAGGCGCTATTATTATTCCTCGGAACTGAGGCTGAAGGAGCTTACGTGATTCACTCAGCTGGGGGGAGGGGGAGCATTTTTAAAGCACCTACTGTGTGCCAGGGACGCTTTTCCCATAATATTGTCAGCTTTTTGACTCCAGGTCCAGCTTTCTCCCCATTATACCACCAATTGCCTAAAATCAGTGAGCCAGGCAAACCCCTTTCATTTTCAAGCTGGATGGGGGTTCGAGAGGCAATTTGGAGCTACGCCTTCGTTTTCTAGCTGAGGGAATTGAGGCTCACAGAGGAAGTGACTGGCCCAAGGTTATGCAGCTGCAAGTAGAGCCCCTCTCCAAATCTAGTGCCGGTCGATGCCATGCCTTGTAACGCAGGACGACGTCGTGGACACTGAGCTCCCGGGGAGGAGAAAGTGATGGAGAACAGTGGTGACGCTCATGGTAACGGTGGTACTAATCATCCCTAAGGTTAGAGATGTTTTAAGCTTCGTAAAGCGCTTCACAGGTGTGTTATCTGATTTGCTCTCCTAACGATTCTGTGAGGTAGCTACTCTTATCACTCCTATTTTACAGACGAATAAGCTGAGGCAGATTTGTGTAGAAACAGCTAGCCCACTCTGAGGCTAGCATTGGCCTCGGGTCTTCCTGACTCTGCTGCGCCACCTAGTGGCAGAATTGAGTGTGAGGTCCTCTGGCCTTTCTTATGTCTCACTGTCTCCGTGCTTGGGGCCCCTCCCGTACAGGTCTGGGCTGGCAAGGAACGGGAGGATGAGGAGTTCACTTTCCTGGGCATCTGGACGGAGGGACGTTAGGATTGTTTCCCCCCAGGGCAGACCTTGTTTTGGAGCCAGAATGAGCAAAGCTCAGAGAAGAGTGAGTTCGTGTGTGTGTGTGTGTGTGTGTAAGACGTTTATATGTGCAGATACAGGGATTCATACAATGTCAGGGTTGGAAGGAACATGAGGACGAGGCTTTTGTCAGCCCCACCCCTGCTTCTGCAGCTTTACCGCCCCTCCCAACTGACCAGCTTACCCTTATTGCTGGCTCTCACTAGAAGGGGCCTGGTGGTGGTGGGGATCAGTGTGCTAATGTGAATTGGCATCGATTGATTTGGCATCCATAGCCATGGGATCCTGGGGAGGTTCCCTTCTCTGAACCTCCACCACCTTGGCCCTTATTTTTCTTTGCCTGTAGATTTTGGAGGATTGGATTCCATTCATCTAGACTCCCCTCTCCCCTCCCCTAGTCCCCAGCTCTCAGTCCTACACAAGCTCTTCAATCTGCAGTGCCCAGGGTTCCGAGAAAAGGACTGGAGGCTGCTGGGCTGCCCTGAGGGGATGGCAGAGCTTTGGGGGGGCCCTCTGCAGCTGCAGACAGCTGGGCAGTGACTCAGACAGAACAGGAGCACAGGAAGGCAGTGGCTGCTGCCAGGAGTCCTTATGAAAGCTCGAGCTTGCCTGAGCTCTCTAAACTGCCTCTACCACTGCTGAGTGGTGGCGTAGCAAAGCCAAAGGAACAGGGCTTGATGGGGGGCCTCACTGTTGACAGTCTCTGAGGTGCATCTTGGACCATGTAGCTGACTGTGACTACATAGTGACTGTGTAGCTGTCCATGCTGAAAGGACAGTCATAACAATTAGAGCTGAAGGGGACCTCAGAGAAAAGAAAACTCTATGTGTGTGTGTGTGTGTGTGTGTATGTATTAGACTTTGTACATCACTCTAATGGATGGATGGATAGATAGATAGGAGAGATAAATATAGACAGACAAACAACACAGATAAATAGCACAGATAGACAAGATAGATATGGAAAGATGAGAGGGACAAACAGGCAGGACAGAGACAGATGGACAAGACAGACAGGAAAGATTGCTAGATAGGATAGACAGATAAGATAGAGAGATGGACAGACAGACAGAATACATAGACAAGACAGATAGACAAGGTAGATGGATAGATAGATAGAGGCAGACAAGATAGACAGAATAGATAGTTGGGTAGGTAGAACAACTCCATCCACATTACACAGGTAAGGAAAAGGTTTAAAGATATTGAGTAATTTGTCCAAGGTCCCCAAAATAGGAAAGTGGCAGGAATTTAAAATCAGATCTTGAGGATCCAAATCCCAAGGCCTGTTTCTCTGACCCATTCAGGGTGAGTGGGTGGGAAACCTACAGGCTTGAGGCCATGTGTGGCCCTCTAGGTCCTCAAGTGTGGCCCTTTGACTGAATCAAAACTTCACAGAACAAATTCCCTTAATTAAAGGATTTATTCTCAAAAATTGATCTCAGTCAAAAGGTCATATCTGAGGACCTAGAGGTCTACATGTGGTCTCAAGCTGCAGGTTCCCATGGGCTTGTGTGGCAGAACAGTACTATCTTGGAGAAGGCTTCTGGGCTTTTTTTCTCCTGCCACATCTCTGAACAAGGCCCCGGGGGAAAGTCTCCTGTTTTGGGTAGTACTTCACAAACCAGAGATCTTTGGCACAGCTGAACACCAGAGGGCTACTGGGTGAACTCAGGGTCACAAGGTCAGCCAGAAGTGCCTCCTTTACCACACTTTTTATGCCTTTCTTACCTGGGTCAGAGGTTAAGAACCCCTGATTTAGAGAGGAACAGAAGTGGGGAAGAAGGCAGTTCTTTAGCCATTAGAGAATCTAGACCTAAAATGGCAGTATAATGCTGTTATCCCCCCCTCAAGGTAAAAAGACAGGACTGCTCCCTCCTTCTGCTTCCTCCTCCTGCAGGCTGCCATGTGTTCTTTCTTCCTTCAAGGCAGCCCTCAAGATTAATTATATTTCCTTCATGCTAGTGTCTTCCTCTGAGGTTATTGGATATATACCTTATATGTATGTATTGTCTCCCCCATTAAGATACATACTTCTTGAGGACAGACACTGTATATTTCCCTTTCTTTGTATCCCCTGACATGCTTAAGTAAGCACTTAATAAATGCTTATTAATTGCCTGAATCCAGAGTTGGGGACAGGTGGTTTTTGTTGTTTAGTCTTTTTTCAGTTGTATCCAACTCTTCATGACCCCATTTGGGATTTTCTTGGCAAAGATACTGGAGTAGTTTGCCATGTCCTTTGCCAGCTCATTTGTCAAATGAGGAAACTGGGGTAATAGGATGAAGTGACTTGCCCAGGGTCACCTAACTAGTAAGTGTCTGAGGTAGGATTTGAACTCAGGAAGATGAAATGAGTCTTCTTGACTTCAGGCCCTGCACTCTGTCCACTGCAGCGCCACCTAGCTCCCACAAGTAGTATACAGTGACATTTATCTGGGGCCCTTGAACTCCAGAACCGTCATAGAATGGTACAATTGGAAGGGACTGTGAGCATCATCTGTTCCACCCCATAGAAGAGCAAAGATCCAGGTCACCCAGTCTCTGCTTGACCCCTCCCCACCATGATAAGGAAGTCTCACATTTAGGAGACTGTGCAGTGTTTGGGGTTGGTACGCAAGCAGGTTAGTATCATTTGTCTTATCTGTTGAGGCAGCTCAGAAACCACCTTTACATTTATCAGGCTCACGTTGATTTCACTTAGAGTCTCCAGTAGTACCATGTTGTGCTGTCAGAGCACAGAATCAGGAAGAAACAGGGGCTTCTGGGGGAGGACATGAAAAAACAGTCTTGACTCTTCTCAAGTCCTGATTCACTCTGAATGGATACGAATTATAAAAAATCAGGGACATTTACACTGTACTTTAATGTTTGCACTATGCTTTGTGAAGATTGCCTCATTTGAGCCTCATAATAATCCTTGAAATTAGATGCTACTGGTATTATCATCCCCATTTTACAGAGGAAGAAACTGAGGCTCAGAGTAGCTAAGTGAGTTATCCTTAGTCATATAACTATTGAGTATCAGAGACAGGAATGGAAAGCACGTCTTCTGGGGTCCCACTCCAGCGCTCTGACCGTTGCACCACACAGCCGCAAATCCCCCAACTTTGACCACAAGGCAACTTAATGCATTGACTCTGTTACTTGCTCAGTTTCCTCCTCTGTAAAATGGAGGGGCCTGGGATAGATGATCTCTAAGCTCCCTTACAGCTTTAGATGCTACAGTTTCATTAAGATTGTGGTGGGAAAGTATCCATCTTAGGCTTGGTAACTGCCAGCCTGCGAGAATTGGCCCTATGGGTGCATGGTCTGACCTGTCAGGCTCCTGGACTGGCCCCTCTGCCCAGGACTGTGGATAAGTCACAGTTCCCAAGTGCAGCCACAAGGGGGCGGGATGACCTTGTACACAACCCAGCCTCTCCTCAATTTTTGACCTCTCAACCTTGGGATTTTTCCAGAACCCCCTCCCACTTATTTATTTATTTGTTTGTTTATGTGGAAGAAGAGGGCAGACCCCATATGATGGTGGTGGTGGTGTTTGGTCAGTTAGTTGTGTCCAATTCTTTGCAACCCTATGTGGGATTTTCTTGGCAAAGATGCTGGAGTAGTTTGCCATTTTCTTCTCCAGCTTATTTTACAGATGAGGAAACTGAGGCAAACAGAGTTAAGTGACTTGCCCAGGGTCACACAGCTAGTAAGTGTCTGAAGCTGGGTTTGAACTCATGAAGATGAGTCTCCTTAGCCACCACAGTCCCCATGGAATCCAAAATTTCTGGCTTTTAGCTTGGTGCTTCATCGTGGGAGTAAAACCCAGCTTTTGTTTTGATAGACTGCCCAACAGGTAGTGTTTTGTTCTAGTCACCTTTGGGGTGAGCAAGATAACCTGCTGTGAGGAATGGGCACAGCAGTCTGTCTTCTAATCCCCCTGCCATAATGGATGCATTACCAGTCTAGGTGACCAGAGATCTGAATTCTGGTTCTATCACTGAGCTACTTACGTTGGACAGATTTCAGAATGACAAACTTTTAGAGTCTTAGAGATGGTCCTCAGGTAGCAGAGAATCTAACCAAAACATCACTAAGAATCCCTTCTACAGTATTCCAGCCTAGAAGTTATCCATTCTATGCTCAGGTAGATCTAGTGACAGGGAGCTTACTCCATCTCAGTCTCACATTTGGAAGACATCTCAGGGGGCATGTAGCCAAAATTCTGTCCCCCGCCCTCCCCAGTTACTTCTGATTCTGCCCTCTGAGGCCAAGCAGAACAAATTTAACCTTTGTGACAGCCCCTCCAGTGCTATTATGTTCTCCCTTCCCCCTAGTCTATTTTTTCTCCAAAGCAACCATCCCCAATTTCTTGTTTAAGGTCTGTGTAGGGTGCAGTCTCCAGGCCCTTTGTCATTCTAGTTGCCCTCCTGGAGGCTTCAGTTTGTGCATATGCTTCAGTTTGTCATGCCTTTCCTACATTAATCCAGATGTGGTGTGGCCAGGGCAGAGTAGAGCTATGTCTCTCTTAATGCAGCCAAAGGTCACATTGACTTTCTTAGCTGCTACGTCACACCATTTGGTGATTTAACTTGAGGTCTTATAAGACAGCTAGATCTTTTTTCACACAAGGGTCAGTGCAGTGGGCCCAGAGTCAAGAAGACCTGAGTTCAAATCTTGTATGAGATACTTGCATGTTATGTGACCCTGGGCAAAGCACTTAACTGCTGTCTGCCTCAGTTTCCTTAGCTGTAAAATGAGGATAATGACAGCACCCACCTCTCCCGGTTGTTGTGAGCATCAAATGAGATAACATTTGTGAAACATTTAGCACAATGCCTGGCACATAGCAAGCTCTTAATAAATGCTTGTCTCCCTCCTCTTGATGTAGCACATTGGGAACCATGGTATTAAGAGTTCAAATGTGGTGTCATTGATAAAAAAACTGCTTTCTTATAGAAACATTGACAAATATTTTTCATTTTTTCCTGCTTATTAACCTCTTTCTAATTTCATCTCTAAACGCTTTCAGGATGATCTGACTCAATTGATCTTTTACCAAGTTTTTCATACACTTGTTTTGCCCTGCTTTAGGAGATGAAACTGCTCATAATCCTCCTCCATCCTTTTCCTTAGGATTTTGCTAACAGGTTCATTGGTAAAGGAGATCGAGTGTTCCTTGGCTGAGATGTTTGGTTATCATTATGGTGGTTGTTTTACACCAATTAAATTACTTACAAAAATGGTTGTAATCTATGTCAATGTCTGTTTCTTTATCCATTTACCATTTTCAGTGTCAACTGCTTGTTCAAATAGGTTGAATTGGAGTTGCCTCAGTTGCATGGCATATCTTCTTATATTCTTCCTCGTTTGTATTGCTTCTTGTTTGTGTTTAGTTTTGATCTTTGTTCAGAGAAGGTTGGTGGTATGGCTGTCTATAGATTACTGTTTTGGAGATGGCTCTCATTTCCATTACCAATCACTTCCTGTGAAAAAATAATCAATTTCCTTTTTTTTTCAGTGCTCATCATGTCTAACATTTCCTGACTCTTCTTAAAGAAAGTATTCATGACAGATGTGTGGAGCAGTTAGGTGGTGTAGTGGATAGAGCACGAGTCAGGAGGACCTGAGTTCAAATCTCACCTCAGACATTTGACACTCACCAGCTATGTGACCTTGGGCAAGTCACTTAACCCCAATTGCTTCATCCTGGGTCATCTCCAGTCATCCTGATGAATATCTGGTCCTTGGATTCAGATGGCTCTGAAGGAGAAGTGAGGCTGGTGACCTGCACAGCCCTCCCTCCCTCAAAACAAAGACAAATGAAAATCATGTCATCATTTCTATGATGGCATGATCTTCTTCAGCAATGAAAGACGAACACATACATGATAGATGCGTGAGGAGGGGTGTGTGATGGCCGGTGTTGTTTGGTGTAAAAGCGTTTAAATTTTGCTGTTTCTGACTCCTGAACCATATTTTCCAGCATTTTTTTTGCCATCCTCTCTTATGCTCACCTTTGCATGGAGGTCACCAAGCAGCAAAGTATATATTGGTTTAGTTTAGAATGTCTTCTCAAGGTCTTCATAGAATTTCTCTACCACCCCCTCCTCTGCAACAGATGTTGGCACATAAGCTGTAATTATCTTCCTGGTGGTCTTTTTGCAAAAGCTCATCATAAGCCCTGCATTATGAGATGACCACGTGTCCCATGAGATATTTCTTGTTGCCTTTGGACACATGATAAAACCAGTGCCTTTATTTGCATTTCCAAGGAGAACCTGTTAGCAACCTTCTATGTAGCTGCAAAATTCCTTTTATTTTCTGGTTTCATTTGTAGCAGGAATGCCAAGATTGATATGACTCATTTCTTCCAGTAGTACATCCACTGAGGTCATTAGACACAGATCTTGCCTTTAGAGTACCAATAGCTAGACTGATGTTTAGATACAGCCAAAAGACTGATTTCTACCACCCTCTGCCCCCTTCCCTTCTAACACCAGCACTGTAGAAACAGAAGAGGGCCACACAGGACTGAGGGCCATTTTGTATTTGTCTTTATCTCCTGGGTTGCTGTGGTCAAAGAATTCAGCATCAAGAGTATGGCTTATTGGTGAGGAGACTCCAGATGATGAGAAATCAACTAGATTATAGATTTAAAGCTGGAAGGGACCTCAGAGGCCATCGAGGACAACTCCTTCATTGAAGTGAGGAAAATGAGGCCACAGGTGAAATGACTTGATCAGGAAGTCACTTTGTTCACAAGCTACCTAAACCTACTGTGGGCAGGGTGGCATTGTGCCAGGTGATGGGTATACAGAGACAAAAAATGAAACAGTCCCTAGCCTGAGGACATTACTGGGGGAGTATGCCAGCTACATAAATGGGTAAATACAGTGTTATGTGTTTGAGGAGGAGCATTAAAAACCAGAGGGATAACAAAAACTTCCCATAGGATGTGGCAGCTGAGCTGAACCTTGAAGGCAAAGAATGATGCTAAGAGATAGAGTTGAGGAGGGAATACATTCCAGAAATTGGGAAGAACCTTTGCAAAGGCATGGAGGTAGGAGATGGGATGTCAAATTTAGTGAATTTAGAGAAATCAAAGAAATGAGTCCATGGAAGCCTGTGAGCAGTGATGAGAGCACTGAATCTGGAGTCAAATTCGAATCCTTGCTCTCTGGGCCTCAGTTTTCTCCTCTGTAAAATGGATTTGGAGTAGATGACCTCTCTGAGATCCCTTTCGAAAGCTGTATTATGATTCAAACTACCACTTCTTCAAGCAGTCTATTCCATTAGCTCCAGTGGTTAAGAAATATCTACTCATATTGAGGCAAAATCTGTTTTTCTTTACCTTCCCCACCTTGGGCCCTCTGGGGCTGGAATGGAGAGTTGAATGAAGGAGAAGAATATGAAATTCTATTGGAAAGAAGCCTGGCTGAGCAGGATCTGAAATGCCAGACTGAGGAGCTTGTGGTTTTTTTTGAGAAGATGTTTGAGTAGGGGTGCCCCAGTGATCAGATCAGAGTCTTAGGAAGATGAATTTGGTAGCTGTGTGCAGGGTGCATTAGAGAAGGAAAAGACTGGTGTCAGGCAGCCCAATTAGGTGGCTATTACAGTAGTGTAGGAGGGAGGTGAGGAGGTCCTGAATTAGGGTACTGGCCATGTGAATTGAGAAAAGGGACCAGATACAGGGGTTGTTGTGGAGATGAGAAAATGGAAGATGTGAGGGGTGAGGTGTCTTGTTCATAGGCCCATACTAGGACAGTGGCAAACCGGGACTTGTGTCCTCTGACTTCAAGTGGCAAGCTCTTTGCCACATCCCGCAAGGCCTCTGTGAGCCTTGTCTATTTTACATGTTATTCCAGTGGTGACCTCTGGTGAGCCCGTGGTCAGGAGAGTGGGTTTTGGCTTTGCCTGGGATATTGTCTTGTTCTCCCCAGGCCTGGCAGCAAGATCGGCTGTAACGGGAGTGGGCCAGAGCTCCTGAGGAAGCTGCTGCTCGTGCTGCTTTCTCTGACAGGGTTCTGAGGGGAGCTTTCCCAGAATGGGAGCAAATCCATTGCTACCCTCTTGGGCTCTCTACCCCGAGCTCTGACACTTTGTTTTACAAGGTCCTTTTCCAGCTCTGACATTCCGGGTTCTAAGGTTCCTCCCAACCCTGACGGTCTGTGTTTTAAGACCCCTCCAAGCTCTGGCATTCCTTGTTCTAAGGTTCCTCCTAGCCCTTCTATTCCCTGTTCTAAGCCCCTTTGCAACTTCCACATCCTTTGTCATGTTTTTTGCCCTTTTCTGGGCCTAGAACTGTGCTGAGCACATAGGAGGTATACAGTATATCCCTGCTGATAGCTTGTCCATGCCCACCTTGAGCACTTGCCTTGGACCTCCTCAGGGTCCCTGATTTCCCACTCAAAGACACAATGAACTACGGTGGCCTGTCGATCAACAGATTTCAGTATGATGCTATCTTGAAGTTGTTCGGCCAGTCCTCTGGAGTCCAGCAGAGGTTTGCCTTGCCCCCTGGAGCTGAAGGAAGAAGTCAGGAAATGAGGCAGATGTGTTCTAGCTACAGTGTCTTCATTGTCAGTGGTTATTAATAATTCAGAATTGAATGGTAATTACAACAATAATTTTGCTCCTTGGGAAAAAAAAATGTCAGTTCTTGCCGGAAACTCCTGCTTTATTTGAAACAGTGTAATAGAAGGAAGAGAAAGCTGTGCACATTTGGTGGGTATGTCATCACAAGGACTTCAGTGGAAGGAAATACTGGATCCATTTGGAGACTGTTTTGACTTTACTATCTATTTTCTTTTGCTTTCACAGCTTTATATTTTGTTAAAAAAATTAAAATTTGAGTTGGTTTTGGTTTGGGGTGCAGTAAATGAATGGGGTTTATTCTATTACTGTCATCATCAAGCATTTGAAAGGCTGTCATGGGGAAGAGAGATTAGCCTCCTTCTACTTGGCCCCACAGGGCCCAAAGTGGGGAAGGTAAAGAAAGGCAGATTTTGCCTCAGTATGAGCAAATATTTCTTAACCACTGGAGCTATCCAGAGTTGAAACGGGCTGCTTGAGGAGGTGATGGTTTAAAACACAATGTCAAAACTTTCAGAAGGGATCTCAGAGAGGTCATCTAGTCCAAACCCATTTTACAGAGGAGAAAACTGAGACCTAGAGAGGGAAAATGACTTTCCTAACTATCATCATGCAGCTGACTAGTAACAGAGCAAGGATCTTACCATTATCCATGCTGCTTCTATGGACTCATTTCTCTGGTTTCTCGAAGTTCTTAGAATAAGAGGTCTTGACCTGGATTAGATTTCAGGAAGTCTGTGATGTCAAAAAAAAAATCACATTTTAATTTTAATGTAGTTTCTTTTTCTTTTCTTTTCCACACTTAAAACCATTATTCTTTTTTTTATTGAATTAATTTGTTTTCAGTTTTCACCAATCACTTCCGTAAGTTTTAAATTTTCTCCCCCTCCCTCCCCGAGATGGCATGCAATCTTAAATGAGTTCTGCACATAACATTCTTATTAAACATATTTTCATGTTGCATAGAAGAATTAAAACAAAAGGGAGAAACCATGAGAAAAATCAAATTAAAACAAAACAACACAAGAGAAAATAGTCTGCATCATTCTGCATTCCAATTCCATAGTTCTTTCTCTGGATGTGGATGGCGTTTTGCCTCATGAGTCATTTAGGAATGTTTTAGGACCTTGCATTGCTGTGAAGGGCTCAGTCTATCAGAAACAGCCCTCGCACACTGTGGCTGTTACTGTATATAATGTTCTCCTGGTTCTGCTCCTTTCCCTCAGCATCAGTTCATATAAGTCTTTCCAGGTCTCTCTGAAGTCTTCCTGTTCATAATTTCTTATAGCACAACAGTATTCCATTATATTCATATACCACAACTTGTTCAGCCATTCCCCA
>CM053775.1:17449693-17465529 GCA_028658325.1 Potorous gilbertii
CATAATCACAATGCTGAAGGGCCTTAGTTTCATATCATGTAAGTATCATCTGAAGGACTTGAGTCTATGTAGTCAGGAGAAGCGATGACTAGAGGGGGCATGACAGCTGTCTACTGTCATGGGCAAGAAAGCTTTGATTTATTCTGTTTGGCTCCAGAGCCAACAGGGTGAAGATTGCAAAAAACCCAAACAAATCAAAAAGCAAATTTAGGTTTGATATAAGGAAAAAAATCAACAATAGGAGTTATTCACAAAAAGACTGAGTAGGCTGATGGAGGGGGGGACACAGTAGGTTCCTTCTCATTTGAGATCTTTAAGCAAAGGCTGATCACCTGTTGTAATTGTTTTTAAAGCAGTTTCCTGGTCACACGTACTTTGCACCAGATGGCCTCTGAAGTCTCTTTCAATTCTGAGACTGTGATTCCAGCTTGGTTTTCTGTTTAAAAGGGGGGAGGGGGAAGGCAAGCTTTCTTTGCAATGTCCACTCAAATCACAAAACCCTCAAATTCTAAAAGACCTTACATAACTACCCCAATGTGTTAATAGTCCTTAGACAGAATGTCGACAACATAATAGCAGTCCAGATTTCTGGACTCTTAATTTTTTCATTCAAAGGCAGAAATGGTAAAGTCTGAATATAGAAAATCTCTCCCATTATTGCATAGCCTTGATTAAACCCTCAATTTCAGCAATGAGATGGAAACCAAACTTATTTTATGCCTGACAAAGGCAATTGATTGAATTGATTTCTTTAAGAGCTCTTTTTGCATTTTCCATAATGTTTCTAAAAAGGAGCTTAGTTCCTTACACCAATCAAATTTGCAAAGATGGTGGGAGATGGAAATAATCATGTTAGAGGAACTGCTGGAAGACAAGCACCCTAATGCACTATGGGTATGAGGTATGAACTGGTTCAATGATCCTGGAAAACAATTTGATATTTCACAAGAAAAGCCACAGAACTGTTCTTGCCCTTTGATACCATGATCCTACTATTGGGTTTATTACCCCAATGAAGTCAATGATAGAGAGGAGGTCTCACGCATACCAAAATATTAATAGCAACACTATTTGTAGTAGCAAGAGGCTAGAAGCAAATCATGTGCCCAATGGTTGGGGAATGGTTGAACAAATTACACTATATAAATGAATGAAAAGCATAAAGCATTTCTTTATTAAATGTTTTATATGTGTCAATAGATATGAATATAATTGAATATTATTGTGCTATAAGGAGCAGTAAATACAAAGTTCCACAGAAACATGGGAAGACCCGTATGAACCAATGCTTAATAAAAAAAGCAAAAACCAAGAGAATATACACATTTGCAATAATATAAATAAGAAGTCTCAAACACACAGCCCAGGCAAGTCCAGAGTGCAACCAGAACTAGAATAACATGGAACTGGGAAATATTTAACAAAATAAATAAGAACTCAATAAAACATACATGATGTTAATATATGGTTTTCTAAGTCAATATGTGTCTTGCCTATGGTTTAGCTGTGACATGCAAGGAAGGAGGATCTGCAAGGCCCGCACAGAATTTCAAGGTAGAAATGTACACTAGTAAGGCCCCTGCTTCTATATTTGACATAAAGAAAGACAATAGAATTCGGGTAAAAGCCAGTGACCAGTGCTGGTTCCTTGAGGACTGGAGTGAAAATATAATCTTTACTTCCTGTTCACAAACAGTAAACTGTAAGAAGTGAAAGTGATATAGGATATTATTTACTGCTGGTATGTTAAACGATTTTCTTTGCCTTTTTTTATGTGACGGTTCTAGGGTGGAGGGTATTTATTAGGAAGTAACTGATTTGTCAAAATAAAATGCATAAATATATATATATATGTTTGTATATTTGTATGTGTACACACACACACACACACACATACACATGAATGAGGTGAGGAAATTTTTTTTCCTTGCTATACAGTGTTGAATCACTAGGGAAAGAACCAGAAACAAGGCTGGAAAAGAAGGCAGCGTCTTTCTGGCTTCTTGTTTTCCCAAAATTGTGTGTAGGCCACCAGTGCACGAAATTGCTTTCCCCAGTCTATGGGGAAAGGGGAGGGTGGGGGGCCGCGATCATATGCATTCCCAAATCTTGAGATAGGGAAGAGGGACCTCAGCTATAATTGATGGGGTGGGAGGGCGCTTGGTGTCACGAGTCATGTTAAGACCCTGAAGTAAGGGGATGGGGGGACACGGTTGTGTCCTTGTATGGGAAATGGAATGGGACCATGGTGGGATCCCAGGGTACAGGGATGATAGGGTCTCCGCTTCGAGGCAGGAAGGGCCCTCAGAGATCATCTAGTACACCCCCCTCATTTTACAGATGAAGAATCCAAGGCCCGGAGAGGCAAAGCTCTGTATTGCCCAAGGTCACACAGGTAGTTAAGTGGCAGGTCTGGGATGTAACCCCAGACGCACAGACTCCATCCCCAGCGCTCTTTCTGGATGCAGGGAATGCGGCGGAACCTCAGTGTGAGGGACATGGGTGGGGGCGGCGGGGGAAGCAGGGAACCCAGGTTAGGGGTACGAGGCACAAAATGGGCAAAAGAAGGGGGGAAGAGCAGACCCAGCTTGGGGAAGCGGGGCAGACGCCCAGATCAGGACGGGGGAGCGGACCGAAGCTTCGGGCAAGAAGCAAGAGGCGGGGCCCCCATGGGGACTCCACTGACTCGGGTCGGGGGCGAGAAGGCGCCCCCGCCCACTCCCACTTACCCACGCACAGCTCGAAGACATAGGCGTAGTAGGACCAAAGCACAACGAGCACGATGACGAGCACGGGCACCCAAGCCAGCATGCGGCGGCAGCACCGCAGCCCCCCGGACAGAGCCATCTTCCAGCCCCGTCGCATCCTCTGCTCGAAGCTCGACTCAGCAGGCCTGGCAGCTCTAGCGCGGAGAGGGCTCCGGAGACGGCAGAAGAAAGGGCAGGCGTACCGGTGCGGCGCTCTACTGCAAAGCCTGGCGGAGCTCCCCTGGCGCCAGAGCACCACCTCGCGGTTACTCCTTCGCATAACTGGGCGAGGCAAAAAACCAAAAAGCTCCACAAAACACAACACACACAGACTCACACACTCACTCACGAAGGGAAAAAACAACACCAGCCTGATGGGGCAGCCAGGTGGCGCTGCAGTGGCCGGGCCTGAAGTGAGGCACAGCTGTGTTCAAATCCGACCTCACACACTTGTGTGGTCCTAGGCAAGTCACTTCACCCTGTCTGCCTCAGTTTTCTTTTCTGTAAAATAAACTGGAGAAGGAAATGGCAACCCACTCCAGTATCCCTGCGAAGAAAACCGCAAATGGGGTCACGTGGAGTCGGACAAGATTGATAAATGACTGAACCAGTCAGGTGATAGGGGTGAGAGGCCAGAGACGTCCTAGGACGACAAGGCGGGGGGGGGGGGGGGGCCGGGACCTTCACGATCATCTGCCAAGGATGGGGAACCTGAACGCAGGTGTCCTCAAGTCCAGTCTGCTCATTTTACAGACAAGGAAACAGACACAGAGAGGATAGGTTGCTAAAGATCCCAGATTTCAAACTTGAAGGACCTTTGGAGGTCATCTACTTCAACCCTCCAGTTTTATGGATGTGGAAACTGAGACCCAGAGAAGAAAAATAATAAAATGTCGGAACACATGTGCATATATCCATGTAGTCTTCTCCAACAGAATGTAAGCCCCTGAGGACAGGGTGATTTCAAGCATTTATTAAACACTTTTTATGGGCTGGGTGCTAAAGATAATTGTTTTTAAATTGACAATCATAGAATATTTGGTTTACACTATCATTTGGTTATCACATCTTAGAGCTGAGGAAATTGAGGCTCAGGGAGGTTACCCTACCAATGATTTTAGACATAGAATTCGAACTCAGATCCTCCTGACTCCAAGATCAGCATGCTATCTACCATACCAACTGCCTCTCAAACATCATAGAGAATAAATTCCAAACTGGAAGGGACTTCAGAAGCCAGATGGCTTCTAGTCTAACCTCATTTGACAAATGAGGAAATTGAGCCCAGGGAGGTAAGTGATTTGCCTAAGGCTACACAAGTAGTAAGCAGCAGAAGGGGTTTCCTATAGTCCATACCCCTTACTTAGAGAGAAGAATACTGGCCAGGGGAGCAAAGTGGTTTAGATTAGAGAATGTCACTGGTGGAAAGAATATTAGAAAACATCAGGCACCAAGACCAAAAACAAAGCCATCAGGTGCCACCTCAGCATTTTACAGATAAAGAAAAAAGAGAAGAAAGACACACAGAGAGTAATCCAGGTTCATTCTCATCGCCCAAGGCCACCACACTTGCCACAACAGCAAGAGACTCAATCCAAATTGATTCCAGTTCCTTGTTTTTCCAGACTAGTTCCCTCCTTGCCCTGCCACAGGGCTGGTCTTTGGCAATGCATTGTGAAATGTACACAAGTATTATTAATGAAAAGGTAAATATTTCTGGGGAAAATTCTGGATCAGCAGTAACCTGGGCCCAGAGCTGAACCAAAAGAAGTAAGTTGTCTAGATTGCTGTTGGGAATTTACACAAGGCTTTTCATAATTCCAAAATGCTCCCTGGTTTAAAAAGAAAAGTCCCATGTTTTCAACAAAAATGTTCCTCCCCTGCAATGTTGGATGGTTTAGAAAATTAGAAAACATCAGGCTTCATGGGATCAAAGTCACAGATGACCAAAAGGCCAATGGTGAGGTGCATTGCGGGCTCAGGAAAGCTGCAGCCTATTTTCAGAAGTGGTAAGAGTGAGGACTGCCAAAAGATCCGGAGGATGGCCCCTAGCTTTGTTGATGACATATGGGGGAACAGAAACACAAATCACAGGATAAGAAGGTGTGATGTTTATGATGTGCATAGACAGAGGGTCTTCAGGGCCAGCACTGGCTTTCAAGGTGGGAATGGAAGCTAGTCAGTAAGTTGAGAATGGTCGAATTAAGCTAGGAATCATTTCAATTTTTGTGTTTGTGTCTTTAATGAATGGCACACAGTAAGTGCTTAATAAATGCTTTTTGCTTCAGATACAGAAACAGAATCTCACATGCAGTTGATCTAGCTACAGGGTTCAACGATGCATACATACTGATCTACTGAGCAAACGTCTATAGAAGGGGCAAGTTTCCTGACTGCCCCCTCTCACTTGGAGTCTATAGATTGGTTCTGATTTTGAGATATGAAGTGAGACAATCCCAGTCACCAAGCCGTACCCAGAACTTTACAGATGTTTCTGGATGGTCCAGGAAGGTTAGGGCTAGTTGGGTTTTATACTGACGTAGACAGAGGGAGCTGGAGCCCTTCAAAGACATACCCCAGCCACCTTTGCACATGGCATCCGTGAGAGGGAAGGTATTAAAAGAAAAGAAAGAAGCATTAATTAAGTGCTTACTGTGTGCCAGGCACTGTGGCAAGGAAAAAGAAAGACAGTCTTTGCTCTGAAGCTTATGTTCTGCTGGGGAAAAACAATACTCAAAAGGGGAGGGGGAGGAGGAAGGTCCTTGGCACCAGGGCATGGTCTTGAAGTCCAAAAGGCCTGCCAGGGACAGGTGTGGGAGGAAAATGAAGGCAGGGCCGTGTGGCAGGCCTGACACAAAATGAAGGCTCCAGGGGAACTCACAAATGGGAGAAGGGGACAGGCCTTGTGGAGGAATATTCCAAGGGAAGTTCTAGGACAAGCCCCCAGGAGAGAAGGCACAGTTTGAAGTCCCAAGAGTTAGGGACAGGCCAGCTGGGAGAATTCCCTGGATGTCAAGAAATGCGCTTCATGGATTTATTAGTCACATTAGCTATTTATGTGTGAGTGTTCCTCTTCCTCCCCCTGGGCCAGATCTAACCAGACTGCCTCAGAGGGAAGACCCACGTCGATGAGATAGTAGATTTACTGAAAATGTTGTATCATTTCCCCTATTTCACAGGTGAGTAAACAGGTTCTGAGGGGGGCAACTCTTTCTGTAATAATAGGAGTTTCAGGAAGGAAGAAGGCAGCGATTCTACCTGAATTGGGTCCTTAAGGATGGGTTGAATTGTGATAGGCTTGGCAAAGGAGGGACAGCATTCAGGATGAAAGGAGCAATAAGGACAAAGACTCCAAGACAAGAATGAGCAGGGCACATGGTGGGACACCAGGGTGAAGAGACAGAAAGAACCTTGGGGGAATCCCAGTAAGGAGATGGATCTGGCTAGATTAGAGGGTACATGCTTGGTCATAACAAGAAATAAACTTACATCTTTCCAGTTAACCAGGTTCACAAACTCCTTGTCATTCTAGAGAATATCAACATCCAAACCCTTGCCAAATCTTGTGGTTTCTCCTACAACATCACTTGCAATATACCCCTTCTCAACTTACAGCCACCACTCTAGTTTAGATCCTTGCCACCTCTCACCTGGATTATTGTTTAGTGTCTCTGCCTCAAGCCCTTCCTTACTTCAGTCTATCCCCTGTTGTTTAGTCATTTTCAGTCGTGTCCGACTCTCTGTGACCTTAGAGTTTTTCTAGCAAAGATACTAGAAGGGTTTCCCACTCTCTTCTCCAGTCCATTTTACATAGGAGGAAACTGAGACAAATAGGGGTAAATGACTTGCCCAGGGTACCACAGTCAGTGAGTATCTAAGGTTGCATTTGAACTCAGGTCTTTCTGACTCCAGGCCCAGCGCTCCATCCACTACCCCGCCACCTCCCTGCCTAGTCTGTCTTCTACACAGCTGCTACAAATTTCCTAAAGTACAGCTCTGGTCATGTCACTCCTCTAGTCAATAAACCTCAGTGGCTCCCTGTTACTTCTAGGATCAAATAGAAACTCATCTGACCAGAAGGTAAAATGGATTTCAAGTAGTAGAGGCAAGGGAGGACTGCATTCTAGGCATGGGAAACATCCAGTGCTGGAAGGAGAGACCCATGTGTGCAGAATAGCAAAAGCAAAGCGTGGAACAGTATCTGTTCCACGGAAATGGGGGAAATGGGTTCGAGCTTAGAGATCACATGAACCCAAAGGGTAGCTAATAGCTTCTAGTTATGTTTTGTCCCTTTATGATATCCTTATAAGTTTCCCCTTAAGTAGTTGCCTGCTAGACTATGAGGGTCAGTTCTCTTGTGGAGTTCTGAAGCTACCTTTCAAAGTTCCTAAAGTTATCTATTTGTCAGAAGAGAGAGAGAGAGAGAGAGAGAGAGAGAGAGAGAGAAAGAGAGAGAAGGAAAGAGAGAGAGAGAAGGAGAGAGAGAGAGAAAAGGAGAGAGAGAGAAGGAAAGAGAGAGAGAGAGAGAGAGAGAGAGAGAGAGAGAGAGAGAGAGAGAGAGAGAGAGAAGGAAAGAGAGAGAGAAGGAGAGAGAGAAAAGGAAAGAGAGAGAGAGAAGGAGAGAGAGAGAGAGAGAAAGAGAGAGAGAGAGAACTCAATCTTCCACCCCACAAGGGCAATTCGCTTGAATATCACTAAACTAGCCAGCTGCCAGAATGATGTTCTGGAATCTTCTGCTGGAAAGCTCTTGCTGTATCTTCTTGTTGTAATGCTTAGCTCCAAACTGGTCTGCTGTAATGTTCATCGGCCCAGATGGATGCCTGATTCTTTCAGTCAATCCTACCCGATCCCACATGTCCTTCATCCAATGACCAGAGGACTTTACTCCTCCTACATTGACTCAGAAAATATTCACACCTAGTTTACATTTTGATGGATTCAATAGAATATCCCTTTGAAATTTCTTTCCACTTATTCTGTATTGACCTTGTGTGTACATAGCTATTTTCATATTGCCTCCCCATTAGGACAGGAGCTTCTTGAGGGTAGTGCTTGCCTTTCTTTGTAACCTTAGCAATTAGTATGGTGCCTAGAAACCAGTAAGTGTTAATAAATGTTCCTTGACTGAGTGAGATTCTAAGACTTGTCCTAAGACTGATTTATATCTCATGCAAATGTGGATCATCCTCCTCATCCCCTCAGTAGAGTTTAGACTCCTTGAGGGCAGGGATCAGCTTTGCCCAAGACAGTGACTATTAAATAGATGTGCACTGGATTGGATTGGATTGGATGAGAGGGTCAGGCTTGATCTCTAAGGTCCCTACTGGCTGGTACTCGGTGAGTGTGTGTGTGTGTGTGTGTGAACATTTATGTGAGTATTGTGTGAGCATGTGTATGTGTGTGCATGAGCATGTGTCTGTACACACATGCATATATATATATATATATGTGAGCATGTGTGTGTGTGTGTGTGTGTGTGCATTCAGCACTATGTGAAAGCCAGAAGACAAGTTCCCAGAATTGCTTTGTACCTTGCTTTCCACTGTCACAGGAGAGACTCCAAGAGAATTGAAGCCAAAGACTTTTAGTGGCTGTCTCTCCCTATCCCCCACCCTTGCCTCAACCCATAGCATATACATAACTTGAAGTCATAAATGTTTATCAGCAAGACCAAGACAAGACATTTTTGCAATCCAGTCAAGGTTGTGCTCTCTCGGTGGGACTGGCTGCTGAAGGCTTTAGGCCATCCCTGGAACACAGTAAATTATGGAATTTAGAGCCAGGAGAGACCTTAGGCCTCCTCTAGTCCAACCCCATCATTTTACAGAGGAGGAGACAAGTAAGTATCTTAAAGAAGGGAAGGGCCTTGCCCCCAGCCCCAAAGAGAGTAAATCTCAGGGTTGGGATTTGGAAGTACGAAGTCAAATGGAACATAGGAGTATAGTGGAAAGAGCACATAATATAGAATTAGACAGCGTGGGTTCTAATAGCATCTCTGATACTAACTGATTTTAAAGATATTTGCATGTATAAAAAGGCATATTAAAACAATGTGCCTTATTGCATCTCCATTTCACACCCTGCCCTGCCCCCCCCCCCCCGACTCCCCTTCCCCAGGCCTAGTCTTGTCTCACTCTGGTGATTGTCATTTCCTGGTATTATTTAGTACTGACAGTTTCAACACCATGTCCAACCATAGCAGCACGGCAGGGTGCTCTTGCGAAAACTATATTACTTCCTTTTTTTTTGTCATAGCCTTCAGGGAATTCAGTGATTCTTCGAAAAAATGTTTTTAGAAAATTTCTATTTTATTTTTTCTCAATTACATGTAAAAACAATTTTAACATTCACTTTAAAATTATTTTTGAATTCTAAATTCCCTCTCTCTTTCCTTTCCTCCCTCATTGAGAAGGCAAAAGCAAGTCGATATAGATTATACATGTGCAGTCAAACAAAATATATTTACATATTGGCCATATTGCAAAAGAGAAAAAAAGACCAAAAAAAAATCCCAAGAAAAATAAAGTAAAAATAGTATGCTTTGATCTGCATTTAGATTCCATCAGTTCTTTCTCTGGGGGTGGATAGCATTTTTCATCATAAGTCCTTATCTTGGATCTTTGTACTGCTGAAAATAGCTAAGTCATGCACAGCTGATCATCCTACCGTATTGTTACTGTGTACAATGTTCTCCTGGTTCTGCTCATTTCATTTTGAATCAATTCATGTAAGTCTTTCCATGTTTTTCTGAAAGCATTCTGCTCATCATTTCTTATAGCACAATAATATTCCATTGCAATCATGTAACACAGCTTGTGTTCAGTAATTCCCTAATTGATGGGCATCCCCTCAATTTCCAATTCTTTGCCACCACAAAAAGACCTAGAAACAGTTTTGTACGTATAGGTCCTTTTCCCCTTTCTTTGATCTCTTTGGGATACAGATCTAGTAGTGGTATTGCTGGGTCAAAGAGTATGCATAATTTTATAGCCCTTTTGGCATAGTTCCAAATTGTTCTTCAGAATGGTTGGATCAGTTCACAATTCTACCAACAGTGCATTAGTGTGCCAATTCTTCCCTTCCAACATTTACTATTTTTCTTTTGTCATACTAGCCAATATGATAGGTGTGAGGTAGTACCTCAGAGTTGTTTTAATTTGCATTTCTCTAACTAATAGTAATTTAGAGCATTTTTCATATGACTATAAATAACTTTGATTTCTTCATATGAAAACTGCCTATTCATATCTTTTGACCATTTATCAATTGGGGAATGACTTGTAAATGAGACCTCTATCAGAGAAACTTGCTGTAAATTTTTTCCTCCTAGCTTATTGTTTTCCTTCTAATCTTGACTGCCTTGGTTTTGGTTGTATAAACCCTTTTTCATTTAAAGTAATCAAAATTATCCATTTTGCATCCTGTAACACTCTCTATTTCTTGTGTATAAATTCTTCAGAGAGGCCAATTTTAGAATCAGAGAGACACACTTGTGTGACATACTAGGACCATTGGAAAATCCTCTTACTACCCAGGTAACCTTCTAGGACAGTATGTTACAGAGGAGTTAGTATTCTGCACCAGTGGAGGAAGTTTCCACATTGGAAATTGCCTTCAGCCATAAAAATCACAGATCCCATTCCAATTTCTTCCATTTCTTTTTGACACAAAGTCAGATCTAAACAACGTTAGAGCGCTTGTAGGTTTTAGGGATAAGGGACCTTTGTGGCACCTTGAACCAGAGTACTATGGAGCTCTGTTAGCCCTGCTGGGGGTATCCCAATCTGAGTACTACCCTCCCAGACATTGAAGCATCTGAGTACTATAGACTTGCACTATATTGGAACTTCCTCATCAGAGCCCTCTTCTGTTGGCCAGTGAAGGATTCAAATGCCTCTTGACTGCCTGTGGTCTGAACTAGATTCTTTTATCTTGTTACCTTGCATTGGTGCTAGATTTTCTGGCTGACTTCCAGCCAGAAATGTGACTGTACAGATGAGGTCAGGTGTAGAGAACAATTTGATAAAAACTTATGTGTTCTCATATTTTCATCATGGATGCCCCTTGCTTTTTGTGTAAACCACTCTCATAAAATTTGTTTTATAATAACGAGAAAGTAGGACTATGGGTCAATAGTTGTTGGCATCATTCTGAATGTCAGGTCAAGACTTGCATTAATTTTTAGTGTCTTCTTTTTATCCTTATTCTTCTAATTTGGCGTTGATTTTGACCTGTGCTCTAACAAATTAATGGACTTATTGCACAAAACAGTTCAAATATGTTTCTACTTTCTAATATGCTTCCAAAATCAATAACTTAATTTTATATCTGTTACAATGAAGTCTGTTTAACTTTTTAAAAATTAATTATATTTTAATGGCCAGCATATTTTATTCCAAAATCTTCCTTTGTTTGTTGTGGAAGCTGCCAGATCTTATGTGGTCCTGACTGTAGTTGCTTGGTTCTTGAATTGTTTCTTTCTTGATGTTTGAAGTACTTTTTTCTTTGAAAATTCGCCATCAGTAATAAATCAGTAGTCTGCATATAGTTAGAACAAAGATTAAAATTAAATCAAAACTAGAATAAAGAATAAAATGAGAAAGAATTATGCTGTGCAAGTGAAGAACTCCAACTTGAACTATTCAAACAAGTTATTCATGCCAAAAAATGGGAAATGGTTGGAGGAAAGGACTATCCCATAATAATATACCAATTATAACCATTTTTTTCCTTTTGGTTTTACATGTCCCAAACTGTATGTCTTTCTGTACCTTGTGCCCATCACTTCTCTGTTAGGAGGTAGGTAGCATGGATCAATAGGTTCTCGTGGAGACAATACAGGTCATTGCATTGATCAGAGTTCTTAACTCTCTCAAGGTTATTTTTCTTTACAATATTGCTGTCATTTAAGGTATTTTTTCATTTCACTCTGTGTCAATTCACATTACCCAGTTTGCTCTGAAATGGTCTCTTTCAAGGTTTCTTATGGTGCAATAATGTTCCATTACACTCATATACCACAATTTTTTCAGCTGTTACCCAATTGTCTGAGGCAATTTAAGGCACTCCCTTAGACTGTAGGTCTCTTTTATTCTTTTTCATTTTCTTTTTTTTTTATCCCTGTCAGAATCAAGAAGCTAATTTCGCTTGTAACTATTACCTCCTTTGTATTGTTCTCCCTCTTAACCTCACTATCCCTATCTGTTTCCCGGTTGAATTTGATGTATTTCTACTTGAAACTCTGTGTGGGAGTATGTTCAATGCTCCTTTGTCCATTTTAGATAAGAGTGAAAGTTCATCTGATGCCCTTTCTCACCAGGTTTGTTTACTCTTCGTGTATTCCCCAATTATGAGAAATAGTAAGTTCTATCCCCTTCTTCCTCCTTTTACTTCTCTTTCCCCTCCTTGAACTGTCAAAACAGACCCAATCGACCCCCAGAATCTGCTTTTCTTGTTTAACTCTTTTAATAATACCATTTGAAGATATTATGGTTCTGAAGGGAACCTTGTTTCTTCTCTTCCTCCAAGAATGTTAGTACTATATCATCATACAGCTCCTTCTAATTGCTCAAATATATTTATCTAGTCTTGTGTTCATCTTTAAAAGTCCCTATGCAGCTTTGGTCTTTTCATCAGAAATGTTTGAAACTCATCTATTCCATTAAAGGTTCATTTTCCTCCCTGTAGGACTTTTCTCATCTTTGCAGGTTAAGTTGTTCTTGGTTGTAAGCCCAGATCTTTTGCCTTTTAGCATATTTTATTCCAAAATCTTCCTTCGTTTATTGTAGAAGCTGCCAGATCTTATGTGGTCCTGACATGTAGTTGCTTGGTTCTTGAATTGTTTCTTTCTTGATGTTTGAAGTACTTTTTTCTTTGAAGCGGAAGCCTGGATTTTGGCTATGCCATTGCTAGGGACTTTTCTTTCTGGTGTTTCTTTCTGGAGATGATCAGTGGATCCTTTATTATTATTGCTATTGTTATTAAAGGGAACACAATTTATTATGCTAAATTGTCCATAAGGTTCAATATTAGAAATATCCCCGAGTCAATCCATTTACCACAGATACTTTTTCCAGCCCAAATTATAATCCAACTCTGAAAAGCACCCAATTCTGGGTAGAATTTACGAAAACTTGGTAAAGAGCAATTTTTTAATCTTTATTATTATGTTTTTTTAATTGTTTATTGGCTTTTGCCCTATTGAAGCTCAAAACTCTGGAGTTCAAGCAATCCACCAGCCTCTTTCTCTCCCGGTAATGGGACTACAGGTATGCTCAGTCATCTGTTATGGTTTTTAACACATGAAAAAGTCATGGTTCTTCCTTTTCCTCCTTCTACTGCTTCTCTTTCCCCTCTTCTCTTATTCCTCCTGTACTCCAAAGTAAATTTACTACCTTTTCCCCTAATATTCCCAAATGATTTTTTGAAACACCATTTTAAAATGTTCCATTATTCCATTTAAGTAGAATTATAAAACAAAAATTAGGATTCACCATTTACTTATTTGAAGTTAATTTATCTATTAAATGTATTCTATCAGAAATCGGAGTTATTTTTTGCCTGGTTGAGTGATATGTCTTTGTAATTCTGTGAAAAATAAATTCCTAATTCCACAGGTTAAGAATACGGGTAATAAACAATCTTATTCTGATTCCAGTGTTCAATGTCCTTCATTTTTAGTTTCTAAGTTTTTCATTGCAATGGCTTTTTTTTTTTAGCATTTCAGTAATTATTAATAGCAAATTTATAAAATAGCAAGATCAGTGGATTCTTTCTATCTTTACTTTGCCTTCTGATTCTAATAGATTTGGGCAGTTTTTCTTTATAATTTCTTGAAACATAGTGTCCAGGTTCTATTTTAAAACAAAATTATTATTTATTTATTTTTAACATTCATTAAAAAATTTTTTTAGCCCCAAATCCTCTCCCTTCTTCCTACCCCTCCCCTACTCATTGAAAAAGCAATGTGCTATCAATTATACACATGAAATCATGTAAAACATTTCCATATCAACCATGTTGCTAAAATAAAAAGCAAGAAAAATAAAGTGAAAAAATTATGCTTCATCCTCTGAAAACTCCCTGTTGATATCCTTTGACCATTTATCAATTGGGGAATGACTTGTATTCTTGTACATTTGACTCAGTTCTCTATATATTTTAGAAATAAGGCCTTTATCACAGACACTAGTTGCAAAAATTCTTTCCCAATTTTCTGTGTCCCTCCTAATCTTGATTGCATTGGGTTTGTGCAAAAATTTTGCAAGTTTAATGTAATAAAAATTATCCATTTTGCACTTCATAATGTTCTCTATCTCTTGTTTGGTCAAAAATTTCTCCATTCTCCATAAATCTGACAAATATACTATTCCTTGCTCCCCTAATTTGTTTATAGTATCAGTATTTATACCTAGATCATGTATCCATTTGGACTTTATTCTTGTGTGTGGTGTCAGGCATTGGTGTATGCCCAGTTTCTGCCACACTGTCATCCAGCTTTCTCAGAAATTTTTGTCAAACAGTGAGTTCTTATCCCAGAAGCTGGGGTCCTTGAGTTCATCAACAGTTTTGCTTATCAGTCAAACAGATCTGTTATCATACAGATTGCTATATTCATTGATTACTGTGTCATGAGTAACTAACCTACTCCCCTGGTCTACCTCGCTATTTCTTAGTCAGTATCAAGTGATTTTGATGATTGCTGCTTTATGATACAGTTTGAGATCTGGTAGGGCTAGGTCACCTTCCCTAGCATTTCTTTTCATCAATTCCCTTGATATTCTGGAACTGTTTTTCTTCCAGATGAATTAGGAAATTATTTTTTCTAGATCTAGAAAATAATTATCTGGTAGTTTGATTGGTATGGCACTGAATAAGTAAATTAATTTAGGTAGAATTGTCATTTTTATTATATTAGCTTGGCCTACCTATGAGCAACTGATATTTTTCCACTTACTTGGATCTGACTTTATTTATGGGAAAAGTGTTTTGTAATTTTGTTCATATAGTCCCTGGGTTTGTTTTGGCAGGTAGACTCCCAAATATTTTATAGTGTCTATCATAGCTTTAAATGGAATTTCTATTTCTATCTCTTGCTGTTGGGCTTTGTTACTAATATATAGAAATGCAGATGATTTATGTGGGCTTATTTTATAACCTGCAACTTTGCCAAAGTTATTTATTATTTCAAGTAATTGAAATGATTCTCTGGGATTTTCTAAGTATATCATCATATCATCTGCAAAGAGTGATAACTTAGTTTTTTCTTTGCCTATTCTAACTCCTTCAATTTCTTTTTCTTCTCTTATTGCTAAAGCTAACATTTCTATTGAATAACAGTGGGGATAATGCACATCCTTGTTTCACCCCTTATCTTACTGGAAATGCATCTAGCTTATCCCCATTGCATATAATGCTTGTTGATGGTTTTAGGTAGATACTGCTTATTATTTTATGGAACGTTCCATTTATTCCTAGGCTCTCCAGTGCTTTATCAAAAGCTTTCTCTGCATCTATTGAGATAATCATATGGTTTCTATTAGTTTTGCTGTTGATATGATTGATAATGCTGATAGTTTTCTTAATATTGAATGAGCCTTGCATTCCTGGTATAAATCCTACCTGATCATAATGTATTATTCTTGTGATAAGTTGCTGTATTCTTTTTGCTAATATTTAAAATTTTGCATCTATATTCATTAGAGAAATTGGTCTATAATTTTCTTTCTCTGTTTTGGCTCTTCCTGATTTAGGTATCAAAACCATATTTATATCATCAAAAGAATTTGGTAGGACTCCTTTACCAGTTTTCCCAAATAGTCTATATAGTATTGGAATTAATTGTTCTTTAAATATTAGATAGAATTCACTTGTAAAACAATCTGGCCCTGGAGATTGTTTCCTAGGGAGTTCATTAATGGCTTGTTCAATGTCTTTTTCTGAGATGGGATTATTTAAGTATTCAACTTTTTCTTCTGCTAATCTGGGCAATTTATATTTTTTTAATAAATATTCATCCATCTTACTTAGATTGTCAAATTTATGGGCATACAGTTGGGCAAAGTAATTCCTCATTATTGTTTTAATTTC
>CM053775.1:17471988-17506299 GCA_028658325.1 Potorous gilbertii
GGTGCAGTGGATAGAGCACCAGTGCAGGACCTGAATTCAAATCTCACCTCAGACACTTGACACTCACTAGCTGTGTGACCTTGGGCAAGTCACTTAACCCCAATTGCCTCATCCTGGGTCATCTCCAGTCATCCTGATGAATATTTGGTCACTGGATTCAGATGGCACTGGAGGAGAAGTGAGGCTGGTGACCTGCACAGCCCTTCCCTCACTCAAAACAAAGTCAAGTGCAAGTCATGTCATCATTTCTCTGATGGCATGGTCTTCTTTAGCAACGAAGGATGAACACACACAAGATCTAGTATAAAATCCTCTATCTGACATTTACAATCTTTTGTAAAATGTCCCCTTCCTACCTTTTCACTCTTCTTATACTTTCAACTCTAGAATCCCCTATAGCGATAACTTAAGAGTTTCTCTCATACAACACTCCATCTTCTGACTCAATGACTTTTCCTTGTCTTTCTCTCCACTTCCCAGCTTCCTTTAAGACTCAGGTCAAATTTTACCTTTTGCAGGAGGTCTTTCCTGGTTCCCCTTTAGCAAAATTATCCCATCTCCGTACCTATTACCTTCCATCTACCCTGTATATATCTATATCTGTGTGTATCTACATACATATTGTATCCCCCCCTTAGACTGGAAGCCACTTGAGGGCAAAGATCATATTTTTGCCCTTTTTTTGTATCCCCAAGGCCTAGCACAATGCTTGGCACATAACAAGTGTTAATAAAAGTTGGCTAACTGAGGCCCAGAGATGGAAGTCACTTGCCCAAGAGTACATAGGTATCAGAAATGAGATTCTAATCCTGTGATCCTTCTATTACACCATGTTGTTCCCAGATAAACAGGGACTTTTGAAATATTATTCTCAGTAGTTTTGAGGAAATTTCCTGAAATTAAAAAATTCTGCTTGGTGCTTTATACCTTATATCAAATTCTTTCACTATTATACTAGTTTTATACTAGTATTAAGAATTACCAATGGAAAAACCTTATCTTACTACGTGGAAGGCAATAAAACCACACAAACACATCTTTGTTCAGTTACCTTGCTTTGAGGCATTAAAGCTGAATGGGGAGAGGGAGGAGGAAAGCTAAAGCCTCACTTCAAGTTTCAAGCCTTATTTTGTTTTCCCTCTAATTGCCAACAAGCTAGACCACAGTGAAAACCATGGAGGTTAGCTCAGGGATGGAAAAGGGGAAGTGTGAGAAGAATTTTGTACTGGTTTTACTAGCTTTTGTCTTCTTGTTAAAAGGTATAGTGCTTAGGCTGTGTACACAGTACTTTAAAGGAATAAAACACCCACTTAATCATATTATGAAATATGACCTTGCTCAACATTTTAATCTCTGATTGCTAAGTAATTCATAAGTGCTATTACTAGAAAAGGTGTTTTCCTCAATATAATTTACATAAATTTTAACAGACGGTAGGCATTATCTTACCTATTAAAAAGTAGCTAGTCAGGAGCTAGACAATACATAAACATTTGCTACAAATCTGGGTTTCAGGTTGCTACAGCCAGACACATACCAATAGAGTAAGTTTGCGTCCCCCAACACTTTTTCAGCAACTACTGATGGGCAGAGCTATGGTCTTCATGATTTTGGAAGCCCTGAAATCAATATAGTGGAGAAGGAGTTCACAGGAGTAGGAGGCTATTAAATTTCAAGAAAATATACTAAGGGGATTTAAGAAACAGTAAGCAATGGAGGTGAATGGAGCTAAGATAGTAGAGTGAGCCAGCAGATTGAACAAAGGCTCCAAGTCAGAAACTTCAAGCTCTAATAATCCTCCTTTTTCCACATGCCCATTGAAAGGGACAAATCACTTGACTATTCTGCATTATGGCTTCACTGCTTATAAAGTAGGTCTAATTCCACCGGTACCTTTCAGGGATGTTGTATGGATTAACAAAAACCTACAGAAGTGTTATTAAATGTTACAAAGAAGAATAGTTTCAAAACAGGCTGTAAGTAAATGAAATCAAAAAGTGTGTTTTGGGTGTCCAGTCACCCGAGCAGGTACAAAAGAAAGTACAACACATAGTAACTTCTCTTGAGGAACTGCAAAAGCCAGAAAAAAAATGAAAGTCACCAAGTTAGGTACTTGATAAGCTTAGTTGGTGGTCTATCTAGTCAAACCCTCTCATTTTACTTATGAGGAAACTGAGGCTTAAGGTAGTTAAGTTATGTGGGGCCAAGAAATCTGTCAGGAAATGGCCCCAAAAACCATAGCCTCAGAAGGAACCAGAAATGCAAATTAAAGCTCTTAAGACATCCTTACATAGAAACAAAAAAAGTTTAAATAAATAAAACCTAAGATTATTGGGAAGACAGAAAAATAAGTACACTTAGATATTACCGGTGATATTACTTATTGGAGTCAATCTTTGTGTAAAGCAAGCTGACAATAGGTAACAAGAGCTATAAAACAGTTCACTCATATACTATGATCCAGTAGTTCTACTATGGGAAACAGATTCAGAATATCCCAAAATAAAAAAAAGGTGATGTCTACAAAAATGTTCACAGCAGCCCTACTGACAGAATTCGAGTGCCTACAATACATAAGTAAACTATGATATATTAACAGAATATAATATTATACAGCTATTAAGAATGACAAGTATATGGGCTGTATTTATTAGGTGAAATCTAGGACGCCTTTGAATATAGTTGGTACTCCTAAAATGAGATCTCAATGGTGTGAAGAACACATAGGCACACAATGGGGGAGGGAGGAACAGAGGAAACGACTCAAAAAGTGGAGCCTCTATCTTGACCAGTACCATAATATAACATGAAAAAAGCATAACAAAAAACTGCTATATAAACACTGATCATCATGCTACAAAAACAGGCCATCTCTATATGCTGACATCAATGAGAAGGGCAGAGGGAACAATAACACTAGCTAACATTTATATAAATAACACTTGAAGGTTTTGTGAAGCACTTTATGTTATCTCGTTTGATCTTCACCACAACCCTATGAGACAGCATGGTCACATTTTTACAGATGAGAAAACTAAGGCAGACGGACGTTAAGTGATTTGCTCTGGATCAGAAAACTACTAAGTTCCTGAGTCCAAATTTGAACTCAAGCCTTTTTGACTCCAAATCCCATAATCAATTCACTATATCAACTAGCTGATGTAGTTTAATGATCATTAGGTTACTTTGTGATTAAATTTTTTGTTTTAAATGAATCTTTGATAAATTTTTTTAAAGATCATAATTTCTCTCAGTATCCCCCCTTTACATCAAGAATCACGCCATAATAAATACTATTTTTTAAAAGACAAAAAGAAAAAGAGGGAAAAATTGGTGTAACTGATCAACACAAAGAAATCTGAAAAAAACCTTCAGAACACAACACTGATCTTTTGAACCATCTTTTTTTCTTTTACAATTTCGCAATTATATTCTGATGTGTGTGTGAGTGTGTGTATGTGTGTATTTTTTCTTTTTGCATTGTGGTGATCGTTATGTTTATTGTTTTCCTGACTCTGCTCATCAATAGGCATCAGTTCATAGCAATCTTTCCATGCTTCCTGGTACTGATCACATCTATCACTTCTTATAGCATAGTAGTATGCCATTACAGTCATACATCACAATTTGTTTGCCATTCCCCAATCGATGGGCATCTTTGTTTTCAATTCTTTGTTATCACAGAAAGTGCTGCTATCAATATATTTTGATGCACATAACTTTCTCATCAATGTTCTCCATGAGATATAAACCTACTAATGGCATTTCTGAGTCTAAGAGTATGGACTGTTGTCACTTTATTTGCACAATTCCAAATTATTTTCTAAAGTGGTTGTACTGATTCATTAATCCAACAATGTTCTCAGTATTTCTGTCTTTCCACACCCCCTCCAATATAGACAATCCTATTTTTTTGTTATCTTTGACAATCTGCAGGTTATGAGGTAAACCTTCAGAGTTGTTTTGATTTGCATTTTTATTTACTGTTAGTGATCTGGGCATTCCTTAATATGATTATTAGTAGTCTGCAATTCTTTAAGAATGGTTCATTCATTCATATCCTTTGACCTTTTATCTACTGGAATAGCTTGTGGCAACATAATGTGAGACTTTGTGGGATAGCATACAAACATATCTCAATGTGATATATGTATAATACATACACATACATCATATAGATGTGAATTATTAATATACGTTGGATAAAAACACTTATCAGAAAAATTTATTGCAAAGATTCCCCCCCCATCTGAATACTTCCCTTCTTATTCAGGTGTATTAATATTGTCTACAGAAGATTTTCAGTTTTATGTAATGAAAATGATCTGTTTCAACTTTTGTAACAGCCTCTATCTCTTGTTTGATTAAGAATACATTTCTATCCAAAGTCATGACAGATATATGACTTGATTCCCTTCTAAGCTTTTTTATATCTATTTAGAATGCATTGTGGAATGTAGTATAAAGTGCTGGTCTAAGCTTAATTTCTGCAAGATTGACATTCCTAGCAGTTTATATCAAATATGGACTTCTTCCCTAAGTAATTTTTATTTTCTGGTTTATTAAACATTGGGTTGAGTTTCATTTTTCTAACTCTTCCTTATCTACTCTGTTCCACTGCTCTGATTCTCTAGATGGTACTGATGATTACTGCTTTATAATACTTAGGTCTGGAAGTGCTATTCCCTCACATCTGCCCTTTCTTTTCAATGTTTCTCTTGATATTCTCCTGATAGTCTATATTCATTTGATAATTTGGTATAGCATTAAAGCTGCTCATTAATTTTCATAGTATTGCCTATTTCTCCAGTTATTTAATTTATCCTTTATTTCTTTAATTACAAAAGATTTTGTAATTAAATCTGTATAAGTATTTTGTGGACTTTTGTAGGCTGATATCCATATAGTATATATATTCTGAAAAGTTATTTGAAATGGGATTTCCCCTTTTTCACTGCCTCTTGGATATTCACACTATTGCAATATAGAAATGATGATGATCTTTAAGAGTTTGTTTCATAACCTATAACTTTGCTTTTATAATTTCTATGGCTTTTTTTGTTTTCAGTTTAACATCTCACATTTGTGCTTACTTTAGGTTTATTTGTTGGCTTTCTGATTAAAAGAAAGCACATTCAGATCATGAGTTAATTTTGGGTACAGTTTGTTAATATATGTTAATAGAGATATGATTTTTCTTCTGAGGACTGCTATAGTGGCCTCGCAGAAATTATGGTAAGTTGTTTCAATCATAATTTTCCTGCACATAAGTATTAATTATTTCTAGTTTTCATCCACTTATTAATTAGGATTTTATTGTTAAGTCTGTTTGGGTCTGTTGTCTTTTGTTCTCCTTCAACAATTGTTTTGTTTGTAATATGTCTACGCCCTCACATGTGGTCAATTTATGTAAACATTAGACATGGTGGTAAGAAATTAGAAGACACTGTAAGTAAGTCTTTTAGTTCTAATTTCTCTAGCAATCTGTTCAATTTTCTAGTTTCCTTTTTGTTTATTGCTGTTAAGATTTATCTGAAACTGAGAAGACACTGTGATATTCTTCCACTGTTGTACCATTGTCTCCATCTCCTTACAGTTCAGGTAATTTTTCCTGTATTAAGTTAGATGTTAAGGCATTTGGAGCATGTAGGTTTAATAGCGATACTGGTTTGTCATCTATGGTTCCTTCTGGCATAATGTAGTTTCCTTGATTTTTCCCTTCCAACATGCTGAAAGTTTGTTTTTGTTTTATCTGATAGGATGATCACAATTCCTGCTTTTTTGGATTCATGGGATAGTCAATTTTCCCCCCTCCCCCTAATGTTTATTTTGTAAGTAAAAGATTGGAGAGTTTTGTTTTCTTATGAAATCTGTCACTCTTTTTCAGTTTATTAGACTGTTTAATTCAATTACACTTAAAGTTATTACAGACAGTTTTATATTTTTCTCCACTGGTCTCTAATGGTTGTGACTAGTTTGTAGAAAATGATCATAATAGCTTAATAATAATAATAGCTTAGAAGATGTGATAACCTTTAAACCAAATTAATTTAAATGATTTTCTATTATCAACTGAACCATGTGGAGTTTGGTCTAAAAAAGGGCTAAAACCCATGAAAGAGTATTTCTATGATATGCATTCTCAAGAAGTGGTGATCCTGCCAATTCTGTAAATACTAAGACAATAGAAGGTAAAGGGAAATACAAAACAAACTGCTTTTGAAAGTTGCTTGATGTATTTTAATAATCTAAAATCTCAGAGAACTTATTTTAAATTACTTTGATGGTGGCACTACAATTTCAAATTATTCTGAATGAGAGAAAAGAAAAGTTCATTCATATAGACAGAATTTGGGCAAAGTCTAGTTCTGTGTCATACTGCTTCTATTAAATCTCTCCCACTAAAAGGGATTAGATACACTTGTTCGGGTTTATTTTCAAGTACTTTCAAATGACTTTTCTTTTAGAGTATCTGTACCCACTTAGCATTTGCTAAATCCCTTTGACAGGTGCACAGGCATTGTAGGTGGTCTAGTCCAATGCTATCCTGACAGGAATGGGCTCTTGGAGAACTAGCCTAAAAGCCAAGTTAGAAGCTTAGAAAAAAATGTGAGCAAGATTTAATAATGTTACCAAATCCCTATGGACAAGGAAAATATGCAAATGTTCTCTCATGTTCAACAACAAGCAAAAAAAGATTTTCATGATTGGTTTTTACTATACTAAAAACATGGCAATCAATTCAAATGGAACATGCACAAAGATTTTATGTCTTATTTATGAGTAAAGTGATTTAATTCACATTAAAATCATTTTACATAAAGATCAGTATTTACGCAGAATATTTAAAGATGTTCCAGAAATATAATTAAAACAATATACTAAAGTTATTTCCATTCTATTTTCACACATTTATATAGGCAATGCAGAAATATGCCAAAGCTACTTTACTAGATATAACCTCCATTTTTAAGTGATGTAATCTTAATGCAGTTCCATACTAGTTTATCTTACATTCAAGGAAAATCCAAGCTATCTGAGGCTAAAATGCTAATGTAAAATGGTATAAGATATATGTCAAAAAGGACTTGTACTGGAAAAAAAAGGTGATCAGATATTGGATTTGGGAGGTCACATAAGGACAAGGGCTGAACAAGGAAGAAGACTTAGGTTAAAACCCCCAGGAAGAGAAAGACTCAAAGATTCAAAAATAAGGTAGTCTGAGAGGGAGCACACAATCACCTGAGAGGATCAGAAAGAATTTATGGAGAAAGTGATGCCTACTTGAACCTTGAAGGCAGAGAATGGATTCTATGAGGCAAGGGTAATGAAGGACTATATTCCAGGGATGGGGAGGGTCAATGCAAGAGTACAAAAATAGTTATCATTCACAGGGAACAGAAGAAAGGCCAATGTAGCATTGTCCAAGAGTGTGGCTAGGTCAGGACCAAGTTATTAACAGCTCTAAATACCAAAAGACTATATATTTTATTCCAGGGGTAATGGGGAGCAACTGGAGTTCACTGAGTAGGGGAGTAATATGGTCAGATTTAAGCTTATGAAAAATCACTTTGGCAGCTGTATGGAGAATGGATTAGAGTAGGGGATGAAGAGAGATTTGGGACAAGGAGATCCATTATAGGAGGGGGCTGTAATAATTTCCAGGTGAAAGATGATGAGGGACTGAACTAAGATGAAAGTTGTATGAGTAGAGAGAAGGGGTCAGATGTCAGAGATACTGTGGCAATTAAATGATGCATTTGATATCTAGTTTGCAATCTCCAATATGGAAGTTGCTATGAGACTCTGAAGATCAGGGGAGAGAATTGGGCTGGATATATAAATTTGTGAGCCATTAGTGTAGAGATGACAAGTAAATTCATGGGAGCTGATGAGCTCACCAAGAGACAAAGTGTAGAGAGGGAAGAGAAAAGGTTGGAAGATTGAGCTTTGGAGTTCATCCACAATAAGTGGGAGGGAGATGAAGTGGTCAGATAGCTAGGAGAACTAGGAAAGAGTAATGTCACGAAAACCCAATGAGGGGAGAGCAAGCAGGAGGTGAAAGTGGTTAACACTGTCAAATGCAACAGATAGGTCAAAAAAGGATGAGAACTTTGGCTGAACAAGAGAGGGGAACTATAGGATAATACCTTGAGAAATAGTGAAGGTTTTTTGTTTTTGTTTTCTTACAGGCTATGGAGATGAACTAGAGAGGAAGAGTCAATAGACAGGGAGAAGTTGAAGATGAGAGAGAGTAATCAAATAAGATAGAGTATGGGAGTGGGTTGAGATCAAAGGCACATGTAGAGGGATAGGTCTTGATAAAGAGATGGGTCACTTCATTATTAGAAACTGTGAGAAAGGGGGAGAGAATGAAGGCTGATGTCCAGGGTTTTGAGGTAAGGAAAATGAATGAGAAGGAGGCTCACATTGAGTGTCTTCAATTTTCTCAATAATATGAGAGGCAAAGTTCTTGGCTGAGAGGTTTGGGAGAGGGAAAAGTGTGATGGCTAGGAGGTCAATGAGGAAGGAATAAAAGGGCTACCTTGCTGTAGTTTCTACCCAGTTGAAATTGGAGAATATAAATTTATGCTCCACTCAGCCAACAGTTATGTGACTTCCTCCAACTCTGTTCAGGAATGGAGAAGTCCGAGAGTGAGAATAATTCAGGGCAGGAGTTTTGGCAAGGGAAGAGTGGAGATAAGACAAAGGGCTAAGGAATTCGAGAATATAGGCCAGTGTGGAGTTAAAGGAACAGCATCAACCAATGGAGACAATCCAGAAGAGGGGAGCCAGTATAGCAAAAAGCTTTAAGTTCACACCTTAAGATTTATTAACTGGGTTAGGTATGCTTCTACCAGAGAGCTGCCTTCAAATCATATAAACTGCTATCACGTGAAAGTTCTGCCCTCTGATGCCATGAACTGAAGTTGTGAAGTGGGAGAATAGGATCGATGGCAGGAACACTCCACTAACTGAAGTTCTCCAGAAGAGGAATGGGTTGCCTTAGGGGACAGTGGGCTCTGTCACTCAAGGGGAAGTCCTGAATCAGAGGCAGGATGATCACTTGTCAGGTGTGCTGTAGAGGGGGCCCTGCGGTCAGCAAAACAGGCTGCATTATCTGTCTGCTGTGGGATGCTACGGCTACTTAAGGTGACCAAGGACAGAGTGATGGATCCAAGGACATTCTGCATCTTTTGTAATGAAAATGGGACTAGAACTAGGGCAAGGTCTTATTTTTACATCAATTTTTGGGGAAAAAATACACAATAGACAAAAGTGTGTAAAGTCTGGACTTTCTTGGGGAAAATTATTCTATGAAAATTTGAAACAAAATGAAAACACAATGAATTAAAAATAAGTCAGTCTCATCTATGATTTCCTAGGCAATCTTAGGATTGCAATTGATCACTACACAAAAGTTGACATTTGTTTTACCTATCAGCTTTCACTGGTCTGTGACAACTGAAGGCCTGCTTCAGTTTCAGAGTATTGTTTTAGAAGGATTTCTGCCCCCTACTGGGAGTCTATTTAATGAGAGTGCACTGTTTTTCCTTTCCTCTTTCCACTCACAAATTTCTTTATTAGAAGGCTAGATTTTTTAATCTGGTAAGAGGTTTAAAAGTTAAGTATTTCAAATGTTGTTATGCCATAAATGACCTGTGCTGAGGGCAATTCTTTGTTGACATCTCAACACAACTATGGTTTCTTGGGAGGAGGTATAAATATTAATTATAAAGCACTAATACCTGGGGAAACACTCTTTAAAGGACTAAATAGACATCTTTGGCCATAGAAGACCATATTAGGGAGGAAGCTAAGTCAGAGGATTATGGGACCATACACTTAGAAGTAGAAGAGACCCTGGAGGTCATCTAGTCCAATCTCATTTTGCAAATGAGAAAAAGAGCTCCAAAGAGGGTAGGTGATATGCCCAAGGTCACCCAGATAATAAGTGATTGAGACAGGATTCAAACCCAGACCACTGGACTCCAAAATCAACTTTCTTTCTGTATTGCCTCCTTGGTTGATAGTGGAGACTTAGTTCCTCTATTTTTTCGGATCACCCAAGCACAAATCCCATTTGTTTTATATCCAATTGTATCCTCTTTGGAAAACTGAAGAAACCAGAATCCTAATCATATGACCACTACTTTTTATATATGCATGAAAATTCCCGGGACCGTTTTTTAAAAAAAGTTAACAGCAAAAACAAATTCATTTACCTTTGGCAGCATGGGAGTATCCCGTTTCTTCTTCTTTTCAGAATTAGGATCATCTAACAAGTCTGGTTCAAAGGTATAAAGCTCAGTCAACTCATTCATAGTAAAATGACGTTCCACTTGCTGCTGGTCAACAACACGAAAGGATAAAGACTGCTTGGTGACCTGCCGATCATAGATCTTATCTTCCATAGTTCCCTATACAGGAATACATAAAAGTATGTAAAATACAAAAACAAGCAAAAAAAATCTTAATCAATATTAGCCACAAAGAAGCAGGGAGTTTCTGGTTAATAGTTATAGTTATAACTCTCAAGATACTAGGCATTAAACAAAAAAAATTTAGTTTTCATTAGGATCCAGCAATGCCTGGTCACTTCCCAGAAATAAATTCCAGAAAAGCCAAACAAAAGGAATGTAATGTGCCAATCAACAGAAGGTTTGGTACCCAGCAACTGCTTAAATTTCTACCATGTAAATTGCTGAGACTTATTGGTTGGAGGTGCCTGGCACAGGAAGAGGTGGACATGGTTTTGGTGAGAAGAGGCTAACCCTAACGGGGATGCATCCAGGCTACAAGACTATACTAGAGCGTCACTTCAGTCTTTAAATTTGTGCTTATTTTTCCCCTTATACTCACAAATGTTATAGGTCACAGTTCACCGTGTACTTATATTGCCTATAAAATTATTTCCTTCTTAATTATAATAATTTATTTTCCCATATTCATTTTTATTCTTGGGATAAGAGTGCACCCTGCTACTGCTTAATAATTTGTAGTGAATTCTTTGCTTTTTTCATATCACTTTAGTGTTTAGCTTTTCTGAAGTAGTAAGAAACCTTGCACAAACAAGAAGACAAATACTGAATATCTAGGAATTTTCAAACTTTTAAAATAATTTACCTACGCTAGCCATCCCAGTAGCCCAATCTAAGTATGAATGATATGTAGATCAAGTCCACCTAAGGTCCCAAAGATCAATTTTTGACTTTTGCAGCTTTGATATATGTTTGTGCTTTTTTCAATTTTATGTATATTTTCCTAGTCATCACCAACAACATGTATGATTGAAACAGGAGATAGGATAGTTATGTTGTTAGAGTCAAAGATAACAGGTGAGCAGGAAACCTGAATGCTACATTGATAATTATATGACACTAGATGCAACAGAGCAAAACGTCCATATATTGGGTAGGTCATCTAGCCTACTTCCGAAAAGTTGATATGGAAAACAACCCCTCCCAAAATCCAAAAACCAAAACCCTAGAGAACTCATGAAAGTTACTGAAAAGAGTCATACAAGATCAGAAGAATGCTCTGTACTGGTAAAATGGGTATGCACACCAGAGAAAACTACTGAAATATACAACAGATATCAGTCAAAATCCATTTATTGATAGGCACTTACTATGTGCTGGGCACTGCATGAAGAACTGGGCATACAAAGAAAAGTACTCACAGTCAAATGTGAGGTATTTTGGGAACATTTATCACTATTTTACACATATGGACACTCATACTTCCCTTCTGTTCCCTTTTACTGATTGCATACTATCCATGTCTTTCTAACACTTGGTTTTTACTAACCTGGTAGTTTAAAAAAAGATGCATTTTCAGCTTACCTGAGCTAAGAACCTATACACATAAACAGGCTTATTTTGTCCAAAGCGATAAACTCTGAATATGCTCTGGATGTCATAGGATGGATTCCAAGAGGCATCGAAGATGATCACTCGGTTAGCAGCCACTAGGTTAATTCCAAGAGATCCTGCTTTGGTAGAAATGATAAACAATCGACCTCTAGAGAAACAAATACAGACAAAGGCGTTTTAGTAATTCCTTTGGTGAGATTATTACTTATGCAATGAAATTTTGTTGTAGCATAGTCTTTTAAAAGATCAGAAGCTCTGGAAATTTCATTTATCACTTTTTGAAGCATGCTAAATCTAAAAATGAAATACTGTAGTATAGTCTATATTACCAATGTTTTGGACAGTAAGAGGCTTACACCCAGCAAATAAAGTACATTCTCGCTTATGGATACAGGTAAGGCATTTGTTGTTGTTGTTGTTTTTTTTTTTTAAGATTTTATCCAGTAATTTCCTTGTGCAGTTTCTGAATATTTAAACTATAACCCAAATTATACATATTTTTCCTGGAGTACTTTAATTTAAAAAATAATAGCACATAATGCATGTGATGTTTCAGATAACACCTGGAAAACTGATAAAATATCTTTAAGTGATCAAATGAATTATTGAAATGTGCAACATGATTTAAATATGGGACTTAATTAAAACAATTGTGCACAAATGCATACTCTAGTACACAGTGGGTGATTTAACAGAAAAGCTTTGTGGTATTCCTACCCATCGCCCTCTACCTCAAATTCCTCTGAAAAAATGAACTATTGATTTGAATAGGAGGCCTCCAAGTTTTAGAAAGTTGTAGCTAGTTATCCAAGTATAAAAAAGAACAGTAGCAGTGGTCAAGGCTGATGATCATAAGAACTTCATTTCTAAAGCAGTCAGTATGGGAATTACTCAATGTAAGCATTTAGGAAAAGGAATGGAGTAATATATTCAAACTTGTTTAGTAAGCAATTTAGGCAATTCACAGGATAGGATGAAATCCTGCCTTAGCCAAGTTTCTCTCATCCTCACAATTACGAATTTGAATTCTGACTTTTATGGCTGGATGGAAAAATGGGCAAAATGTTATACATGCTTTGGAGAAATTACTGTCACATCTTTTCATGGAACTTTAAATCTTTCCCCTCAAGCTCTCTCTTCTTCTTAACTTCCTCCTGACCGTCAAGGGCACCATTATCCTCAAAATCTCTCAGACGTGGCAACTTCTAGGTGGCAACTCCTCACATTCTTACCTCATTTTATAGCCAATCTGTTGTTAAGTCTTATTGATTCTAGCTTCACATCTTTTGTATGTGCCCCCTTCTATCTTTTGATACTGCAACCTCATCACCCCATGATTAGACTATTGCAAATGCCTCCTGATTACTTTCCCTGCCTAAGTCTCTCCTCAGTCTGATCCACGCTCCATTCAGTCATTAAAGTGACCTTCCCAGACCATGTCATGCTCTTACTCAATAAATGACAGTGATTCATATGACATCCAGGATCAAATATAAAATCTTGTTTGGTGTTTGAATCATTTTATAACTTGTTCTTCTCTCTCTTTTCAGTCACCTTACATCTTAATTATCAACAGTAACATATGTCTCCTTGCTATTCCTCATACAAGATACTCTACCTTCTGACTTTTAATCATATTCGTTGGCTGTCCTCCTCCATGCCTTGAATTCTCTCACTCTTCAACTCTACATCTGGCATTGTTGAAGTGCCATTTAAAGTCCCATCTACGACAAGAAATCTTTCCTGATCTGCCTTAAATGCTAGTGTCTTCTCTCTGATGATTATCGTCAATTTATCCTGTCTGTATCTTATCTGCATGTTGTCTCCCTCGGAATTTTGAGAGCAGGGACTGTCTTTTGCCTTTCTTTGTATCCTAAGCGCTTAACATAGTGCCTGTCACACAGTAGGAACTTAACAAATATTTGTTTTCTGACTACCTAAGTCACCTGTCCTTATTTTCCAATTTTTGAAGAAATTTATCCTTAAAGTGCCTTTGCAATTGCTTTAGTGAATACAGGATTGACTCTAGCCCTCTATTTAAAATGACCCCAAGACTTTTTTAGCTAAAATAATAATCTTACATTCATATAGCATTTTATAGAACTTAAAGCACTATATTAAATGAGTTAGATTTTGAATAGTCAAAATAAGGTTACTATATCTATAGGAAGTGCAATGACTATTGCAAAAGTATGATAATTAAAAAATAATAATAAAAAGCATGGCCAACAATGGAATCATCATAAAGAAAAAATATACATCCAGTGGGAAAGTATATAACCACAAAGCTTGGAAAAACTACTCTGGCATGGCTTTGAAAGATTTGTTACAGCATAAACCCTAACCCAAAGACCCTTATTGAGAGCTATCTAAAATTTCTCTTGCTGAAAAATATTTTTATTCCCATGCAGAACCCTTCTAAATGGTGATAATAAGCATATTCAACATATATATTCAGTCTAATACTCACTTCAGATACTCAAAGAAATGGTCTTCATTTACCTTTTCTGTAAATGAAATAACACAATTTCCATTGACCTTCTCAAAGGGTATTTTTAACCCTTTAGTTATTATTCCCTAACCCTTGAAATTTTTTCTTGATATCTTTTTGTTTACAAATTTAATATTTTATTTTTTCTCCCAATTGTAAGTAAAAATAATTCTAAACTTTTTTTAAATTTCTGAATTTCACATTCTCTCCATCTTCCTCCCTATCCTTGATCACTGAGAAGGCAAGCAATTTGATTACACATGTGCAGTCATGCAAAACATTTCCATGTAAGTCATGTTGTGAAAGGAAACAGACAAAAAACCCCAAGAAAAATAAAGAAAGTAAAGAAAAAATATGTCTCAATCTGCATTCCAACTCCATCAGTTCTAGATGATGTTATCTGGAGGTGGATAGCATTTTTCAGCAAAAGTCCTTCAAAATTGTCTTGAATTTTATTACTGAGAAAAGCTAAGTCATTTATACATTGTACAATATTGATATTGTTGCATACAATGCTCTGGTTCTGTTCACTTTCTTGCATCAGTTCATGTAAGTCCAGGTTTTTCTGACAGCATATTCATCCCATTTCAGAAATAACTGGATACTACTTACTATGAATAAAGAATACATCTCTAGTAGCTATAAGCCAATCTTCTGCAGCTGATATGAATACAAGTCATTCTCCTAAATACAGAGAAGTAACTTATTTTACCACAATTTCATCAGCATAAATGATTTCTTACCTCACATTTGTCTCATCATTAAACTCTTCAGCCCACTTCTTCCTCGACTGCGCAGTAGTAGAGCCATCCAAACGATAGTAGTCAATATTTCGAAACCACTTTCCCTCCCCTAGTAATTTAACAAACAAGAAAACAAGTGAAACTATGTAGTCATTAGGCTAGAAGTCATAGTGTACTTACTTTATATATTCACAAGAATTGCCTAAAGGTATATAGATCCTTAATGGTAGCTCATGCAAATACAACTTAAATGTGTACAACTCAGACAAATTGGGGTGGGGGTAGGGGTGGGACATTTTCTTTAATTACAAAAGGATCCTGCATTTAACCCACTCCACTGATTCTGCTACTTACCACCTGTGTGACCTTGGCTGAGTGACTTTACCACTCTGTGGCTCAGCATTCTCATGTGTAAAATGAGGGCGTTGGAGAGGATGACTTCTAAGATCCCTTTCCGCTCTAAATCCCAGAATTCTAGGATTCACTGGGCTTCCTTAAATAGTGAATTCCCCTAATACATTCACAAAGATTCAATGTACACATAGCTTTACAGGAACATATGCATTCCATAAAGCAAGATTTACCAAGATAGAATATTGAACCTCATCAAAAAAATGAGCATTATTAACATTGTATTTGCTTTGGCTTAAATCTGTATTCCCCTCTCAAGACAGCATTTTCTTCATTATTAGTGCCAGATGTATAAGAAAACCAAAGCAAAAGAAAATGTTTACTAGCAGCATATCATTAATTGATGAGTGTAATTGCTATCTAAATAGTTTTGCAGTTGTCACTTACATTTAACAGAGTTACCAATCAACAGACAAGCATTTATTAATTGCTTACTACATGCAGACATTGTAGTAGATGCTGGAGAAGTCAATAGAAAGAAGGAAACAATTCCTACTCTCTAGGACCTTACATTCTATTGCAGAAACAAGAAATACATATAGAAGTTGATACAGAATAAATATAAAGAGAATAAACAGTGAAGAGAGAGACTCTATGAGGTAAAGGAAAGGAGGGAGTGCGTATCAGGCATATGGCACAGCCAAGGCAAAAACATAAGTGCAGGAGATGGAGTGTCATGTGAAAAGAACAGAGAGAAGGCCATTTTGGCTGAATCGCAGAGTACTTAGGGAGTAATACACAATGAGGCTAAAAAAAATAGGGTGGGACCAGGTTGAAAAGGTCTTTAAAGGTTAAACAGACGGGTTTATATTTTATCAATTTAGGCAACTTAGTCAATGGGGAGCAGCCATGGAAGTTGACGGAGTAGAGAGTGACATGGTCAGATCTCCAATTAAGGAAGATCACTGGCAGCTATGTGTAAGGAAGAATTAGAATGGGGAGAGACTTGAGGCAGTGAGACCCATTAGTATTATACTATATGCCTATTTCCTATTTATTTCTGCTGAACATATTCATGTTCCTTGCTTGATTGCTCAGTGATTTGCTTTATCTAATTTTTTTTTCCATTCAGCTTTTCTTTCTTTCTTGGGGCAAAAAAAGGGAAGGATATGACATGAGCTTAAAGAATGAAGAATTTGGGCAGTTGGAAAGAGGAAGAAAAATGCAGTGGTGGCCCAGCACAGACTTAGGATAATTTTTTTTTAACACAATGCTTATCAACATTCCAAAACAAACATGCCTATCTACATGAATGAAATGATGATAAATGGAAAATATAGATTTTATAAGCATATACCTATCTGCAATATAGCACATGGGTATCTCTGGTAATCAAACTTAATGACAGCACCTCATAACGTTCAGGAATGGAATATTTGTGACAGCAATTTTTATTTGATAGGAATGCTTTTAGGAAAAAATAAAATATCTCTTTAAAAATTCTAAAAGTTTTTTTAAGCAACCATACATCATCATTCTTCCAACAATTTTTCAAAAGGAAATATATACATTCCCACACACAGTAAACACACACACACACACACACACACACACACATATGTATGAATGACATGGATTAATGCCTATACCAATCCTACTTTTTATTATCAGAAAGGCAATGGTTTCTCTCTTCTTGATATTGATCATAACTGGAGGACCATCTCACAAAGGGTACTTTTTGCATGTTCAACAACTGAATCAACTTCGGTTAATGTCCATTTTAGACATGTGCTGAGGAACTAAAAGGCACAGATCTACTCCTGGATGAGTCACCCTGTTCATATGCTGCTCTGGTATGAGCCCCATACCATAAGCACAATTATAAGCTCCCAAGGGGAGGAGTTTAGGGGATGCTGTCCATTACTCCATTCCACGAATTCCATCTGATAATTAATTGTTCTCATCCCTCTAGCATTCACAGATAGCCTGCAAAGTCCTCTTTCATCATCTAGTACTGGTAACAAAAGTCTACTTCTCCTATATTACCAAGAACTGATCAAAGGGGAAGGTATGGGGGTGCGGGAGGAAGGGTTGTGTGAGGGACATAGCAAAATTTGTGTCTCCAAGGAAGACATTAAAAATTTTCAGGTACTGAAAAGTCAAGCCTATATTGCTATACTACAGAGAGAACTTATGAACAAGAAAATGGCACATGAATTTTAACTGGGCAAGCACAACGTATCAAATAGAGTTAAATATTCTAAATTTGACTGGTCCAATGTATCCTGTATCCAAAAAAGCCTTCTGAGTCAGAAAGCAAATTAGAAAACCAAGAGAAAATATTCTACTATTTTTATATTAAACATGCTGTGCCTTCAACTGCAGTCCTGTATAATTCTTTTTTGCCCCACTTCAAGAAATAAATAATAAAAGGTTCTGATGGAAGGATGTAAAAATAAATGTGAGGGGCAGGGGTGCTTCAATGTAATAACAGGTCAAACAGAATTTGGAGGAGAACAAAAGCAAGTACCACTTCACAAAATGGGGAATGCATTAATACAAGATGTGGCCAAGAAACAAAAATGGATTTGAAAAGGGCTTGGACAGACCAACTTACAATGACAGAGCCATAAATGACTACTAAGGGGAGCTGGGATATACCTAAATTACGAAAAGTTGACTTCAGGGTGAACAGCTCCTGCCCCTCCCATCTCCCCCCACCCCAACAAGTCAACTGTCCAAAATGGCTGCAAGAGAAGACATGTCCATGAACGTCAGCCAGTATGCAGTAACTTAGGTGTTCCTTTTTACTCCTAAGAGGGGAAGGGTCCTGGGAGAGGAACAAGAGATAGGATGTAGAAGGGTGTGAGAAAAGCTAGATCCATTTGAAAAGGGTTTAGAGCTACTCTTTTAATGGCCACTGGTCATTCTTCTAGTTTATTAGTCCACTTGATATGTAGTGAAAAGCTTTTCTGAATACTGCCCCCATGACCTCCACTTTCAGTTGTTCAGGAATGCCAGAACAAAACTTAATTTCCTTGTTGTTTAGCATTCAGCTGGAAGCACTAGAATTACTGACACTGGTTTGTGCCACTTTCTAGAACATCTGAAAGGATAAAATGAAATATCTGATAAGGAAAATATTCCTGGTATACAGTGAGCTTTAAAACTTCAAAGCCTTTATGAATTCTATGCCAATACATAAACCCTCAGGGGGTTGGGCAGTAGTTTTCAAGCAACTTAGCACAGCTGTCAGGCATAGCCCTGATACAAGTTAGCTAGGATCTAGACCAGGGGTAGGGAACCTGCAGCCTCAAGGCCCACATGTGGTCTTTTAGAACCTCTGGTGTGGCCTTTTGACTGAGTTGAAGTTTTACAGAACAAATCCTTTTATTAAGGGGATTTGTTCTGTGAGGTTTGGATTCAGTCAAAGGGCTGCACTTGAGGACCTAGAGGGCCACATGTGACCATGAGGCCACAGGTTCCCCACCCCTGGTCAAGGTCTAATTGAAGAAAGGGTTAAAGTCCAAAGGATCTCATGGTCTGGTCAATGGGGAGGCAAGAAAAAAGTACCATGTGAATCAGGACAGTATGGCTGGGGGAATGAGAAGAAAGACAGGAACATCCCTGATAAAGGCTAGAAAAGAATCCACATCCTGGAACAAGTGCAGGCCTGGAAGCAAGTTCTTGAAAGTAAAGTGTCTATATAAATAGTGTATCAATCATTCCATGTTGTATTTTTCCTTCTCAATTAACTTGGAAAACTTGCAAAACTCTTAAGTCCAGTCAAACTTGATCAGTTTAAAAAACCTTCAGAATTCAAATAGTGAGATTCTCAAACTGTCCTGTCCATTTTCCTTAATTTTCTTTCATCTATAGATCTACAAACCCTCCTACCCCTTGTATTTCAAACTGAATTTTGATCTCTTTTTAAAAATTATCTCTAGCTTTGCTCCTAAATTCCAACCAAACCAAACTAACACTATAATAACCGAATGACATTGGAAAAGAAACTTTCGGAATTTTCAAAGCATGATCAAAAGAAGATTTTATACCTCTTAATGGTGATACCTAGCATTACTACAACACTTTAAAGTTTGCAAAGTGCATTGCAATTATTATCTCATTGTGCTCATCATGATAACTCTGGGAGGTAGATGCTAATATTATTATGAGGAAACTGAGACAGAGTTTAAGTGACTTGCCCAGGGTCACACAGCTAGCAAGTGTCTAATTCAGGATTCAAACTCAGATTTACTGATGCTGAATCCACTTAATGGCCTCTTGAGCCAAAGCAACACTAGGATATATGGTTAGCATTTCAAAAACTGGACAGCTTTCGTATTCTTGGAGGAGAGGATCTTCAAGCATGTTTCCAATAACATCATTCATCAAGTTTATAAGGAAAGGTAATTTCTTCAAGTTGTCTATTTAATCTTTAGGCATTATACATCACCAACTGGAATTCTCTAATAGATCTTTATAGCCTGCATTTTTCCAGTTACTGTAACTGCAGACACTTACAAATGGTCATGCTTAAATGAATGTTTGAAAGAGAATTTTTAAAAAATCAAGGTCTTAATCATGTGGCACTTAAAATTTATAAGAGCTGTTTGAGCTTAATTAGGCTATGGTTACTTCGTGCCAGAAATAAAGAAGCAAAAAATTACTCTTTAACTAACTCAACTGTTTTTCCCCTCCTAGAGGTCAAGGTTTATTTATACAAAACAAACTCTACTGTGCCATCAAAGAAAACCGAAGTAGTTCTGAGATGAAATAGCAAAGCTTATTGTGATGAATTACTTACTATTCACTCACATAAATATAATCCTCTGAACTGCTGTTACACAGTGAAATTTAAACCAATTAAAGACCAGAACGAACACCAATAAAGTGTTAAATACACACACACAGAGACACACACACACATAAAATCGCTGTCATTGGTCTGAATATTTTTTCAAACTATTTTTATAATCTTTCTTCTTTCTGCAATCTTCAACTAAAAAAAAAATTTAAAGCATTTACTATGTGTAAGGTACTGTGATGGTGCTGGGAATTCAAAGATAAAAAGTCAACTGCTCTCAAGGATCTTACACTTTATAGGGAAAATACAGTATGGACACAGAGCAGCAAGTCTAAGATAATGTGAAGTGGGAGACAAGCATTAGCACCTTGGGGAGAGGAGAGAAATCAGTGAAGGGTTCAAAGAGGGGTTGTGCCATGAAGATGAGGATTCAGAAGTTAAAGATGAGGAGAGGAAACAGGGGGGTACTTGTGTATAGATATATATCAAGGATTTCTTTGGAACACTCAAATTTCCATTGTATAAATCCAAAAAAAGAGAGAAAACAACAAGGACCCCAGCAATGCTCAACTCTTCCCCTCTTGAATGTTGACCAGCAGAGGCCTGAGCTCCTTCTTGGAAACATTCCTCCTGCCACTGTTACCTGACATCTCTATGGGGAGAGTGATCTTCCCCTTTCTAACTGTACCAAAGTGTGAGAAAATACCTTTTCCAGTCACTTTAGGGAAGACGACTGAAATTTCGCAAAGGGAGGTTTGCTATGGAACTAAAAGAAATTCAAAGGAAAGAAAAACAAATAGAAGGAAATAAATGTATTCGATACAAGATTTTATGCTAATTTACTTATCACCCTTACTTTTCTGGTTGGCAAAATATTTGCCTACAAATCTAGTGTCCCTTTCTCCATCTCAACCCTGTGTGGGGTGGATGCCAGGAAGGGAAGCTAGACTGTTACTTGGAGTTCTAGTCTGAGGAAGATTTGTGCCAGATGGCAATTTCAGTGGGATTCTTGGTCCATTCCAGAACCTGTTTCTTAGTCTAATCACTATGTGAGATCCTTGGCTCTTTCCACTACTCTGTAACGGTCTATTATGGCTTGACAATATAAATAAGGAAGACATAGTACAGTACATCCTTATCTGACTCTCTAAAGATGTCTATTATGGACTTTACGGACTCCTGGCAGTATACTTGGTTCTAAAATCCAAACTCAGCCTTCCATCCCCAGACCCATTTTGCTGCCTAGTTTGGTTTCCTTATGTACATTAATTAGATATAAGGCTGATTGCAGCTAGTAAAACCGAGTTTCTTCACCATGATTCTAACCTAATAGCTGTGTCAAACATCACCAAGTCTTCTATGGTAGGTGCCGTTTTCCCCCATAGCTTGTCTATATCACTGCTATATCATTTAACATTTCTTAAGTGCCTACTGTGTAAAATGCACTAGGCAAAGTTTTAAAATAATCTGACTCCAGCCTCACTGCTCTAGACTTCTCAAAACTCTTTCAAAGATACCATTCTCTATTCAAAAGGCACTTCTCACTGGCTTCCATACACATTCCAATGTCGGCCCAATGTACAAACAAATCTTTCCCTGGTCAAATTCCTAGAACTATCCCAAATGCTCATATCCTCAATAATAACTGCCTGCAGGGGAATGGTCTTCCAGGACCCTGTCTCTACAGTCTGACAATATCCAAAATATTTTAAGTACAAAGAAAAAAAAATAAGAGATGACATTCACCTAGGAAGGGAGCTGTTCCTTCACACAATATAAGGCACTTAAAAGAGTTCAACGATTTCTAAGTTATAGGAAAAAAACCCTATTACATTTCAGTTGCTACATAAAATTTTGCTTTCATAAAACTTAAAATGGATCACTGCACACAAAAATATGAGAAATTAAAGTGAAAAATAATCTTCTCTTTGATGACATAATTTAAATAAGAAAAGAGATCAAAAAGTAGGGTGTCACCAATTCTTACAATGGCATGTGACAAATAGGTTTCCACCTACACAGTGAAATGTGACAACTGTGCAAAAGCATTAGTTAATACATTACTTTGTACATTATACCTTTTACGTACTTTCATATGGTTTTAAAAAGCTTAACTCAATTGTCATGACATTCCTGTAAATCTGTAGATTAAATATTGTAGTGGGATCATAAAAAGTCATACCTTCGGAACTCAATAATCCTATTAGTGTAAAGATACCCTAAATGGCTTATCAAAGAAAATGTAATCTGTCCAAAAATCATACATGTGTATAAACATATACATAATAGTAGTATCTGTAATCACAGAGGATTGGAAACAGCATGAATGTCCAACAGTTGGAAGAATGGCTGAATAAAATGGTTATAAGCATAATGGAACACTGCAGTGCCATTATGAATGATAAATGAGAGATATAAAGACATTTAGGAAAACTTATGTGACATGTTAAGTGAAAAAAGAAGAAAGAGGCATTACCAACACAATGATTTAACGACACAAAGAGAAGTACACACCAATACAGAAATGAATCAAGACTAATAGGACATAAATAAGGGGCAAAGCCAAGTGTAGCACATTTCATTAGGGTCAATAAACTCCTCCCTTAACCCCAGAAATTTTCATTTTAAGGCAAATACTTAGTAATATCTAATCAAAGAGGACACTATTTTTATTTGTCAAACTATAGAAACTGAAACTTAATTAAAAATTGCTAAACATTACATAAAAAAATGAAACAAAATATCAAAAATTTTTGAGACATTAAGGTGTGGCTAGGCTGATAAGGAATAATCTGTTACATACAAACTGAACACAGAAATTTTTTTTTAAAGCTATTAAAATTTTTTAATGCTATTTGTTAATAGCTTTAAATGCCCATTTATTGGGTTTTGTTGTTGCACTAAGTATAGAATATTTTTTAAAATGACATGCAAGCAGGGAAAAATAATGACTAATCCAAAAGAAAAAAAATCGAGTGACCACTTTAAAGTCACATGTTAGAAAATAAAAACTAATTTGTCTCTTAACTATCTTATGAAAAGGAACATGGCTAGTCCAGAAGTAGGCAAAGTAAGGCAGTTGAGGCAGTGCTCCTCCATTTGGTCTGCCTTGATACTTTCTCCACTTGGCTCCTGCCTGTGTCTTACGCTTGCCCCTATAATCTGTCAGGATTGCCTGACTTTGGGGGTGAACAGCACTTGGGGCTGCAAGCTTGCTGACACCCAGTCTAGTGTACAGCAATGGAATGAATAAAATCACTGCTCAATCCCAACCTCCACTTACAGTCAGTCTATTTCACCTGTTTTAAAAGCAGGATTTCATCTATGTTTACAAGAATATTGTGATGTAAATGATAAAAGGCACTATTAAAACAGTCGTTCCTTATAAATGCTTGCTATATTAATATAAAGGCTGTCCAGTGCCATAGTTGAACAATTTTTAAATAGGCCAAAATGAATTGAAACAGTATAAATCAGGTATGTCAAACACACAGCCCGCAATACTCCTGAGTTCTGCCAGAATCCTATTAAAATGTAGTTGGGAAATATATAACAAAACAAAAATACAATAGAACATAGATAATGTTACTATGTGATTTTCTAAGTCAATATGTGCCCGCAGGCATCCTTACATATGCATTAGTGCTCCCCCTTTGTATTAGAAGTTTGATAGAACTGGTGTAAATGGTACCACAGAAATACTCAAAGACAAACAAGGACCCAGAATAGCAGTCTCTCTAATAGGATTCCTTTGGCTAAAACAAAAGTTATCAGCTGGTCCTAGGAAATAAGTGTGGTCACTGTTATCCATATAGCAAAAGTATTTCAGATCCAAATCCCACTGGGAGGGAGGTTGTCTCTCTCCCACAGCAGCAATTACAATACATATTCCTAGTGCTCAAGTATGTATATCCAGCCATTTTAAATTTTCAAATAAGAAAATTAAATATCTATAATATTCTGAGGTATTCTAGAGATTTGTGTCATGTCTTCAAATTATCACTTAAGCCGAGAGGATACTCTGAAGAAGTTAATATTGGGGAATGAGATAACTAAAATAATCATCGGGTATGAACGTCTGAACTCCATCAAAAACAAAACAACAGGCATCCAATGATCCCACTCCGAATTTAAAATATAGAAAAACTAACTCACCTTTATAAATAAGAGGCTTATCTTTATCATCTGATTTCTCCCTACTAGCCAATTCAAGAAAATCTTCAATCAAGTCCAATGATATGAGAGATTGGCTAAAAACGAGACTAAAAAATATAAAGAGATATAAATGCTTCCTACTAAAATTACTAATATTTAAAATGACAAACATAGAAGAAAATAACCACGTCATTCAATTCCAAACATGCCTGCAAAGGTCTGGACTTTCTATTCCACTCACAATATTTTGGGAATTATGTGGGAGGTGTCTGAGCTTTGTCTAGAATCCAATGATTTCACAGAAAGGATATATTCCACTTGTTTAAAGTCCCACTTAAGCAAAGGAGTGCATAGACTACCAGTTTGGCAAAACATGACATGCATGTTTGGCTTGTGGCTCCAGGAGTCACCAGGCTTGGGGAGATATACTATACAAAGAGTTGTATAAAGTTGTAGAAACAGCTTTATAACCTTTCAAAATTGACAATAAATTTTGAGGCACCTACTAGAGCTGTGCTCATAGCTTTTGATCTCTTAAGCATTTAATCCAGAACCACAGCCTTAATTCAATGAAGTTCAACAAGCATTATGGAGTATCTATCAAGTATCCTGACCAATATGCTAGGTGCCATAGAGATACATACAAAGTTGAGGTTTTGGACTTCAAGGAGCCAGACAATTTGATAAAAATGCTAGTTGCTTGACCGAAGATGATCTGGAGTTTAAGCTGACATTTTGGAAAAGGCCTGATTCTAATCAGGCAGAGAGCCAAGCTAGCTCTGGGGAGCAAACAAGGTCAAATAAGCCTTGCTGTGAAAGAGGTGGGGGAGGCTCAACGAAGGGGCTGGTAAGTGTGCTCAAGTGGGGCAGGAAGTGGTGGCTGATAAACTGTGACGCTCTGTCAGCTTTCTTCATTTACAGGTGGGAAAGGACAATACTGTTGTTAATTCTGTTCTGTTAAACATGTTGGTATTTTTTCTAGTAATTACTACAGGAAGACATAGAAGTCATACCTATCTAATTTGCACACTAAATTAGATAAAAGAATTAAAATGCAAAATGATCTTAATAGGCTAGAGAATGCTGGGTTGAAACCAACAAAATGAACTCAATTAGGATAAAAGTGAAGTACTGCAACTAAGTGAGAACAAACTGTAGATGAAGAGGAAGGGAGAATTCCAGTGTGACAGCAATTCTTGGGGGAAAGTCCTTGATGTTTTAGTTGATCACAACCTCAGGATGAGCAAAAACTGTAGTGTAATATGTGTGTGTGTGTGTGTGCGTGTGTGTGTGTGTGCATGTGCGCATGTTATTCTCTTAACTCTCCTGCTGCATTATGAGAAACAACAGTGTTGGTTAGAAAACAACCAGTATACTGTTTAACCTGGGACGAATATTTTGAGGGGATCACTGACAAACCAGAGAAGGTTGAGAAGTCTGGAATCCAAATTATATAAATAGATGAAGGAAGTGAGGACATTTACTGCAGGAGAAGGAAGAATAAGGGAAGATGAGGAGTCCTGACCACATGACAACTGAAGTCCCTTCCAGCTTGAAGATACTAATGAGTCTATTAAATAACTGAAAGACTGGCAAATGGAAGAGTAAACAGTCTTGCATTGCTCCACAGGGAAAAACTAGAACCACTGATTGGGAAGTTACAGGAGGCAGGTTTAGGGGTCAACATAAGAAACTTCCTATCAATGCAATTCCCCAACAATGAAATGAGATGCTTCGTGAAGTAGTAAAATTTGCATCAATGGAAGCAGTCAAGCAAAGGCTAAAGGACTCCCAGGGATGTTGGAAAGATTCCTTTATTCAGTGGGAAGATAAATCAGACAACCCCTCAAATTTCTTTCAATTATAAGCCTAACAGTTTGAATGGGGTGTATGACACCCAGGTATAAAGGGGAAAAAAAGGTGACAAATCCTGAAGTAAGCACAGAAAAGAGAGGAGACAAAGAGTGAATATCGTATGAATTTTGATCCTCCACCACACTCAAGGTGGTGAGGGAGGCTTTAAGGCATCTTCTGAAGAAATTCATGGAGTTCTTTCAAGTTATAAGCATAGAGCAGAAGTAAGGTATGCAATAGGAGAGGCCTGGCCTACCTGTTTCTGAGCTACTGCAGGGAAAAAACAGAGCTATGGCTACTACACAGAGGAAAAGTGAACAGCTTGAGAAAATTCATTGGGCCAACCCTGCCTCACATTAAGAGAAGATGTTATCACCATTTTAAATACAATTTGTCTTATGTGTCACCTTCCAAGAGGTGAGAAGTAAAGGAGTAAAATAAACTGTGATATCAGGTGGCAAGCTTATGCAAATGTCTTTTTACCAAAATCACTTTAGGGCAGAACTTACACTTTGTCTCCAAGCTCCTCAGCCATGCGCAGGATTTCAAAGAGAAGCACCATTTTGCCGGAATGCTCCAGAACCTCAGCATCAGCATCAGTCACAAAGTCTTTGTACCAGTCGGGAGCTGGGCTGCTTGGGTTGGAAGAGGAAGTTTTACCTGAAAAAAGAGAGACTTCATTCAGCTTATTCGGGGCAATGCATTTGTTTCTTCTTTTTAATGCCAATTCCTTTAGATAAGCAGACCAAAGAACTCACCCAATCAACAGTGAAATCTGAGGGGATTACAAGATGCTTTGAAAACTGATACCTCATAATGAAAAATTTTAGCCACCTTTTTCCTAACACAAATTTAACTTTGCAATAGGAAAACCACAAGGGGGAAAGAAAAATACAGATTAAAGCTAAAGTTCACACGGTTCAATGAAGCAAGAAGTTGACAGTCTGTTGCCTTTATTAAAAAGTGAGACAGAAAATTACAGAAACCATTTACAATTTTCTTTATTCAATTTTAAGGAATAAATTACATAACATCTAAAACATATTATGAGAAAAGAAAGCACATAGTCACCCTAAAGATCCAACAAGTCTTCCCCAAGAACAGACTAGGCCCAACTAACTTTCTTTGCTTTTTTGAAGAAGTTACCAGATAGGAATGTTAGTTGACTTAGATTACAGTGGAAAGCATGATGTATTTGGAATCAAAGGACATGGATCTGAATCCTGCCTGTGTCACTTACTACCTATGTCACCCTGAGGAAGTCACTTAACTGCTTTAGGCTTCTGCTCTTCATCTGTGAAAAGAAGGTGGTTGGACTAGATGACTCCTAAGGTCACATACAGATCAAAATCCAAGATCCCATGATTTAATAAAGTCTCTTTCCTATCCTTAAAGATAAGGTGTGGTATGGATGGATTCAGAACTTGGTGAATGATCTGACCACAGGCTGACATGAGCTTGACATGAGACAATGAGGAACAGTAGGTAGTACTGGGCTTGGAATCAAAAGGATCTGGTTCAAAACCCACATTTAATATGCATTGGCTGTGTGACTTGACTCCTGGAAAATCACTTGATTCAGGTTGCAACTTCCTAAGATTGATCTAAGTCTTTTGGTGGATTATGGAGTGGGAATAAACATTCATATATCATAGTGCCCTGATACACAGTAGGTGCTAAATGTTCTTTAAAAAACAAATATTACCTCATTTGATTCTCACAATGACCCTGGGTTGCAAGTTGTGTTGGACTCTTTGTGCCCTGAATGAGGTTTCCTTGGCAAAGATACTGGAAGGGTTTGCCATTTCCTTCTATAGTAGATTAGGTCAAACAGGTTAAGTGACTCGCCCAAGGTCACAAGCTAGTAAGTGTCTGAGGCCGGATTTGAACTCAGAAATTTCTGACTCCAGAGCCAATGCTCTATCCACTGAGCCACCTAGCTGTCTCAGTATCAACCTGGAGAATGAAGTCTAATGGAGGACTACAGGTATCTATGCTTGGCTTTGTGAGATTTAGCATTTGAATCAAGAACTTGTAGTTAAATATGGCATCCCTTCCTTATTTTATGACTTTCATTGGAAGCCAGATGACAACTAGTTGGGGATGTTGTAAAGGGGATGGAATACCACGTTGGTCTACTGCCCCAGGGGTTCTCCTGACATCAGTCACTTACCAACAATCAAAATGTAAACTTGTACTGAAGTATATATGATAAACTTCATACTTTAATCTCTAGTTAGGGAATGAAGAACTGTAAAGAAATTCTCTCTCATGGTATCAGCAAGAAGGTAGGGGAGATTTAATAGAAGAGTTACTTATTCTTATACAATCATACTATTGAAAGAAAAAACAAATTTGAGAACAGCTAGATTTAGATACTTCCACTGTTGCACCTTTACCTTTCCCCATCAGGAAGGTCAGGGAAGAGATCAAAACCTGAACCTTCAACAACTTTAGGAACAATGAACCAGGGTCTTGCTAGCTTTGATTACTGGACTCTTAATCCTGAGAAAAGTTGCAGGTAAAAGAGCACATGTCTAAGCAGCACCTGATTCCTCAGTCATCACCCCCAGGATGTAGAGAGTACTATTCTCCAGCTAAGATGAACTTATTTGACAGGCCCCTTTCTGCCACACCATTCCCCCACCCCATACTGGGTACGCAGGACCAATGATGGTACACTCTTCTTCTAGAGATCATATCCAGCTCAGGTTGGGGTCTTTCTTACTCCACCTTCAGTAAGATGGAAATAATGCCTTAAGCTCTTAGACACCCAGGACAAAAAGAAATGCAAACCAACACTATTCAAGGATTGAATAATGGTAGAGACTGGGAGGGAGCATATGGAACCTTAGTCATCAGCTGGGGTCAGGGAACTCAATAATGTAAGGTTGCTGACAAAAGAAAGAAAAAAATTGAGTGAACACCAACTCTGGATCAATTTCAATTTGGTGAACCCAAAACACAGATAATTTAGTTCAACCAAACAGTAAGGTTACGACTGAGATTTAAGACTAAGAGAGGACATATTCCACCACTCTTCACCCATGGGGTAAGTTTTTCTGAGTCAATAGTCTATATGAAATGACATTTATTCATCAAACTCACTTTCTTCCTGTTTTAAAGAAACTGTGGGGATGCTGGATGCTTCTTCCACAGTTCCTTCCCCACCTCCTCGTGACCTTGAATTCCATACTTTAATCACTTCAACATCATTATCACTGCCGCTGCCACTTGAGCTACTATCCTTTTTCCCTTTCTTCCCTTTTGACTTCTTTTTCCTGGATAACAAAGAATTCAAGTGGTTAGACAAAATATAGCAAACATTTATTTGTAACTCATAAGACGAAATGGTGGAAATTCCCTTGTCAATAAGCAAATAGTTTTGAAAAATAAATTACTTTCCTATAGATACATAAAAATATAATGTAAGGAAATAGATGTATGGTAGGTTTTACAAATATGGTTAATGGCAAAAAAAATTCAATTTACTTTGTATATTCGTCGGAGCTTAAACTCATTGAAGTTTCATCAGAATCTGAAGCTATAAATTCATCCATACTATCTTCGTCAAAATATCCCTACGGAAAAAAAAATTACTATTTTTAGATTTTAATGAAGTACCATAAACTAGAGGGAAAATTTCAAAAGACAGGTGTGTGTTTTATTTAAAGAACATGAGACTTAACTTCATATGTACAATCAAAATCATAGTGCTTCTCTTTTCAAGGGGTGGGGGAAGAGAGGGAGAATTTGGAACTCAAATTTTAAAAAAATGTTTAAAATAATTAAAAAATATAATTAGGAAAACTTTAGGGAAATAAAAATATATTTAATAAAAGACTATGGGGTTCAATGAAAGAGACCACCATGTTAAACTTTCATAATTAAGATGCACGCAGAAAGAGGTATGCTGGAGATAAAAAAATAGGTAAAATAATTGAGCTAAACAACAATAGGACTCCTAATATCACAGATATCTAGCTAGCATTTGGCAGTTTATTGTAAATTTTCAGCAGATAAGGATAAAATGTCAGTTTAATTGATTTACCTTATTTTCTTTGCTTATATAATCCAGCTGCAAACACCAGGGGTGAGTCCAGATTCTGCTTAACATCTGGAAATCCTGGAAAAGTTTTGCTCCTGCCTTCCCTCTTCCACCTTCACTGCTATTACCCACACCTAACAATAAAAGGTGAGCATTAAAAAAAAATCTAAACTAATAAAACATCCAATTTTGAGTTTTTCCTAGTTAATAATAATTCTTGTTATTCAATGCAAACCATTTGTAATCATTTCCAAATGCAGTACCACAGGTACTTATCAATAAGATGCAAAAGCCATACTTGGCAGCAGTCATAGCAAGAAGTCACTCTTGTGCTTCAAGTTTACCTTGATGTTTTTTATTTTTTATTTTATGACCTGTTACAGAACAGAGGGGTCCCATTGTCTAGTTATGGTACGGATGTTTGATTGAAACCTTGTATTTCTTTCCTGCTCCAATATGAGGATAAGACAGGAAAACCAAACATCGAAGGAGAGCCAGCCTATATCTTATATAGCAGAGGAACAGTCATCAGGAAAGAAACAGGACTTTGTCATAATTAACTTTTTCTCCACTGTTTCTCTACTGAGGATGCCTTTCTGTGTTAGCAATTGCCCACAATGAACTGAGCTTTAAGTGGTACTGGTTTTAAGAATATACCTTGCCTCTCAACATTGCACTCCACAGTTTGAGCAAAAATTTAGCCACAAAAGGCCTATTATTTTCTTGACCCCTTTCTCAGTTGTAATTTCCACATCAATAAGAAATTTTTTCCTGTTTGTTGAAATAAATTTTATTTCATTCTTTATGGTAATACATGATGTGCTAGAAGTTATTTGAGGTCATCAGAGCTAAAATCAGAATGTGCAACAAAACACAGAGGAACAATGAGAAAAATATATGTAGTCCAATCAAAATGACTACACTCTGAATTATTTAAACAAGTTACTGAAAATCAAAAGTGGGGCATAGACAACAGAATTGACATGGACATGGACATGGACATTGACTGGAATAATTTCATCAAGAAGTTTAACCAACAAAAATTGTCACAAGATAAAGGAGATCAGAAAATGCCTTATTCAATAAACATCTAACTCAACTAGCCAAATGGAAAGAGATCACTCCAAAAGGAAACGTAAAGTTACAATATTAAGTTCACCTGTAAATGTTAAAAAAGATATTAATTATTATTTAAATTTGTCTCAAAAAACAGAGAAGAAGTGGAGGGTAAAAAAGTGGCAAGATACTCAATTAAGCAACATCATGATGAGGACATTCAAGGATGAAAATGGAAGATCTAAAAACAGAATAAAAGTGGAAAAGATTTGCAAAAGCCATCTGAACAAAACTTTTCTCCATACAGAATGGCAGAACCACTACACCTGTGCCTAACATGCCAGTCCTTAAATTGCCTGCAAAGGAGATAGAAATGACACCAAAAAGAACAAAGATGTGAAAAGCAACTGAATTGGACCAAGTATATTCACAAGAATCATGGAATTAGCATTTTAGAACTGGAAGGGACCACAGAAGCCATCTACTACAACCTATATGCCAAGGGAATCTCTTCTATAATATCTCTGACAAGTGTTTGTCCAGGCCCACCTTGAAGATATCCAAGAAGGGGGAACTCACAACCTCTCTGAAGCAGCCTATTCCACTTTTGGAAAGCTCCAATTCTTAGGAATTTTTTACTGCTACTGACTGTAAATTTGCCTTTCTGTAACTTCTACCCCATTTGTTTCTACCCCCAAGGGCAAAGCAGTTTATTTTCCCCATCACATCACAGACCTTTAAATACATAGAGAAAGCTATCATATCGAAAGAATCCTTTCTTTTCCAGGCCAAACACGCCCAATTCTTCTATGTCATGGACTCAAGGGCCTTAACCATCCTGATTGCCCTCCCCTGTATACAGTACTTTATCAATGTTCACCTGAAACTGTGGCACCCATTAGACAACACAACATTCCATATGATGTCTGACAAGGTTAGAGTACAGTGGGAGCTAACATTTCCCTATTCCTAGAAGCTATACCTCTCTCAATGAAGCTCAGAATGTATTTACCTTTTCTGTTTTCCCTATCAGAAAAAAGACTGATTGAATTTGCACCTCACAAAACCCCAGAATTTTTTGAAAATGATATATAAATGATATGAAAACTGTTATATATATATTCATGCCCTCCCTGATCTGGTACATATGAGGTTCATTTTTTGTACTAAAGTTCAAGGCTTGTCATTTTTCTCTATTGAATTTCATCTTATTAGATTCAGCCTAGTGCTTTATCCTGTCAAAATCCTTTAGGGTCTTGACTCTGTTTATTAACTATCCCTCCTAGGTCTGTGTAATCTATAAATTGGATTAGCATACCAAACTATGCCTTTATCCCAGTCACTGATGAGAATGTTAAACAGCATACAGCCAATAACAGATAGCTAGGTACTCCACTGGAAACTTCCTGCCATACTGATGCTGAAACATTTAAAAATTAATTTTTGGTTTCTGGATATCCAACCAGTTTTGGATCTATTTGGATCTATACTACTAATCTGTCTCTATCTTCTACATAAAAAAATGATGGGTTTTATCAAAAGTTTTGCTAAAATCTAGGTAAGCTATATCCACAGTATTCCCCTCATCAATTAATTTACTCATCCTAGTCAAAAGAAAAAAAAGAGATGTTAGTCTCTCATGACCACCCTTGTTCATGCTGCATAACTGACTTACCTTTAAAAATCATATATTCTTCCTGAAATCTTTTATGCTATTTCTTCAAGGTAATTTTTTATTAGAAAGGTGATACAGTCTGCTCATACTAGCCAAAGAATGACCCATAATATGAATTCATCAAGGAATTAAGTCAATAAGTCAAAAAGCATTCATTAAGTGCCAATGTGCCATGCACTGTGCTAAACACTGGTAATACAAAGAAAAGAAAAACCATCATCTGCTCACAGCAGTCCAAAGAAAGGGGTGGGGGAAAAGAAGGGGAAGACATAAGGGGCAAACAATTAAGTACAAACAAGCTATATAACCAGATAAATAGGAAAAAAGAAAGAACAAGAATTCCTGTCATAAAGCATCACCACAATAATACTGATGGCATAACTTCCCAAAATGAATGCATCACCCAATTCTACTCTTTTTAAAACTTAAGAGTTCCAACTTCTCTCCCTTCCTCTCTCCCTACCCATTCCCACTGAGAATGCAAGGAATTCAATATATGTTATACATGTGTAGGTATGCGAAAGACTTCCATAAAAATCATGTTGTGGAAAAGTAACTAAATTTCTCTCCATCTTATCCTGCCCCCCATTTATTCTATTCTCTCTTTTGACCCTATCCCTCCTCAAAAGTATTTATTTCTAATTATGCCCCCCTTCCATTGGCCTCCCCCCTTCTATGATCCCCCCACGTCCTGCTTATCCCATTCTCCCCTACTTTCCTGGAGTATAAGATAGTTTCATAGCAAGCTGAGTGTGCACGTTATTCCCTCCTTGAGCCAAATGTAATGAGAATGAGGTTCACTCTTTCCCTCTCACCTCCCCTCTCGTCCCTTCTATTGAAAAAGTTTTTTCTTGCCTTTGTTATGTGAGAGAAAATTTGCCCCATTCAATTTTTCCCTTTCTCACCCTGTCTATTTTTTTAGATAGTATCCTTCCTATTCAACTCACCATGTGCCCTCTGTCTATATGTATATAATCTTTCCAACTACCCAAATATTGAGAAAAGTCTCAAGAGTTACAAATATTGTCTTTCCATGTAGGAATGTAAAGAGTTCAACTTTAGAAAGTCCCTTATGATTTCTCTTTCCTGTTTACCTGCTCATGCTTCTCTTGATTCTTGTGTTTGAAAGTCAAATTTTGGGGCGGAGCCAAGATGGCGGAGTAGAAAGACTCACCCATGCTAGGTCCGAACCCACAGCCCATAGATTTCCTGTAAAAAGAACTCCTGACAAATTCTGGAACAGTGGAAGCCGCGC
>CM053775.1:17506799-17520335 GCA_028658325.1 Potorous gilbertii
CGTCTCACGCAAACACATGCACCGAGGAAAGCAAAGCAGAATGGGCAGATTGGTTTTCTGAGGGAACAAAGTGGAACAGCTGGCGAGGTTTGAGGAGAGAGAAGAGGCGCACAAGGGAACACGGGCTGGCAAGGGGGCGTGCTGGGCGCCGGAAGCAGCCCCCACTACTTTGTTGTGCTGACAGCAGAGAGACAGGAAGGTGTTGGCAAGCTTCTCCACTGCTAGCTCCTGAGGCTGGGGCTGCTGCTGCTACCACCACAGGCAGGGCAAACCTCAGCAAAGAAGCTGGCCAAAGAGATGGGCACTCCAGCTTGGAGACTTTGCTGCGCTGGTAGGGGGGCCTCAAATTCTCATCCCTCCAGCTTGCTGGGCAGCTGGTGGCCAGTCCTGACCCTGTCTGGTAAATAGAGATGACAGTTCTCGTGATGGATAGGCAGAAAGTGGAATGTGTCGGGGGGAAGACACAGTCAGGCTTCAGCGACTCTCTTGTGTACTGGCACATGAAGGCTAGCCCTGTTTTACAGCTAAGGAAACAAGTTTAGTAAATTTAAGTGACTTGCCCAGGGCCACACAGCTGCTAAGTGTTGGAGCCAGGATTTCATCCAAAACCCATGTTCTTTCCACCCTGACACATTTAGATCGCCAGCATTACCAGGGTCCCTCTTCTGGATTGGTCTGTGTAAGTGATTCTCCAATGTCATAAATTCTGGCCTTCCATTCCAGTTCTCTCTTGGCCCCCTTATTTAGGGATGGGATTTCAAGGGTAACCTCAGCTGGCATCATGCAGATAGGCAGCTCAAGGCTGAGTCTGAAACAGTGTGAACCATGACCTGCAACTAACTGAGACCCCCAGTGAATTCATCCTACTAGGATGTTGTCCAGGGAGGAGGAAGGTCCAGAACCAAATGCCCCAGGCACCCCAGCAGCAACCCAACTCCCAGTTTTACCTGGTCTGTTGCCAGTGAACCCTCTATTGCCTCACCAAATACCCCATGCCCTATCCCCCTTCCACCCCACCCTCATCAAGCATAGGCTGATCAGATCTATGAAACAGGCCTCCAGGCTTCCCAGAATCCACCTCCCTTGAGTGTTGCAGTAGAAGTAGAAGTGGGAGTGCTGTTGAAATGAGCTTGATCAGCTGGTTGTGCCAGCCTGAGGAGCATTTGGAGGGCTGGTTCTCCTGCACAGCAGGAGATAGCACCTGCGTTCCTAACTTGCTGCAGCTTGGGATGGAACTGGGTAGCACAGGCTTGGTGCGGTTCAAAGAGCTATCCAGCTGGTATTGACTTGAGTTCCAATCTTGATCCCGCTACTTAAGATCTTAGTGACTTTAGGGAGGTCATTTCATCTCTCTAAGGTCCCTTTCTGCCTTAAGTCCTCCCTATATTGTCTTCAACCTGGCCCCCTGAGCTTCAGTGAGCCAAGTTACTCTGCATCTGGATTTTCCTTAGTTCTTGCCCTTGTTTGTGTCTGCCTCTCCATCCCAGCCTCCCCCTCTTGGCTCCCCAATGTCTCTCCTCCAGACAGGTTTCTCAGCATGATATGTTCCTCAAAAGATGCTCCCCTGGCTTGGCTGTCCATCACCCTGTGGCAATATAGCTGTGGCTCTGCTCCAGCCATCTGTAACAGAGTTGAGCAGGTTTTTGGTGAATTTGATCAAAGTAGACAACCCATCTGGATAATTCAGCAGAGATGATTGGGAAAGTCACTTTTCCTTCGTGGGCCTCAGTTTCCTATGCATACAATAGGGGACTTGGAATAGATGGTCCCTAAGTCCCTTCAGTTCAATTTCACAAACAATGGTATGTGTGTCCTGCTAGGTGTTGGGACTACAAAGGCAAAAGTGAGGTATTTCCTAAATCTTGGGACTCTTTCTACCTTTGCCCAGCTGTTCTTTTTTTTTTTTTTTTTTTTGCTCTCATTTGCCTAGATAAATTAATCAGCTGTCCATTGTTCCTGGTTTGGTGGTTTAGATGCATTTTGCCCAGAGGCAGAATGATGAACCGCATGAACTCTCCAGGGCTTTCCTAGTCCTTTGGTGACATACAAGAAAATGGGCCTTTTCATTTATTCATTTCTATCCATTGTTCTTTCTAGGAGCCAGAGAAAGGAAGGAAAACCCTGGCTAAATGTAGTCTGAGGCCTCCTGCTTTCATGTTACCGCAATCTCAACCTGGAGCACCATTCAGCATCAGTTCAGTTCAGTTCACCAGGCCAGTGCTGTGCTATCCCCAGTACTTGTGGAGCCACGGGGAAGCCTCAGTCCCTGCCCTTGAGGAGTGCACAGTGTAGAGGGAGAGACAAAGTCTGTATATGGAACAGAGCAATATTAACACAGGACAATATGTGTGAGGATGGTCTGAAAGTGTTAAAGGTCTCTGAGGCCCGAGTCACTATATACTCCAGTTATACTTTAACGACTGGTAGGACTTAGATCAGTGACAAGGGGGCTAAGCTGCACACTTCTGGCAGGGAAGATGGAGCGAGGCAAGTCGTAGCGTGGTTCCTGGGAGGAACCCTGACCTTGGTTGAAGTCAGGATAAACCTGGTGTCGAGTGAATGTCAAATACTGATTGTTTGATTGAAACCTGGGCTCCAGTCTGGACTCTGCCACTGCCACATTGTATGACCCTAGGAAGTTACTTCCTGTCTCTCAGGCTCAGTTTCCTTTTCTGAAATGAGACAGTTGCACTAGATGAACTCTAGGGGCCCTTTCAGCCCAGACATTCTTGCTTCTATCACATCTAGTCCTACCTTCTCATGTTCCAGATGGCCCAGGTGTTGATCTGCCCTGTGTAAAAACCAACCTCAGCTTTTGAAAAGACATTTTTAACCTTCAGCACTCTATTTCTAATGCCACAAAAGCCAGCCTGGAGCCTGGGCTGAAAAATCGGAAACTGAGGTAGCTGCATGAATCATCTCCAGCAGAGATTGGTCTGCTGGCTCTCTCATGCAGGCTTCGTCTGGGCTAGAGGGCCCTAACATTTGTGGAAGTGCCATCAGGTTAACATGGAGGCTTCAGGTGTCTCTGAAAAGCAATTAAGGAAGAGTCAGGGGTCAGACTCAACAAAAGAATTGGCACAAAAAGACTACAAATGAAAAGGAAATTGCAAGGAGATAGGCCAGAGAAGAGTATTGAAGTAGCAGTCTGCTTTGGGCTGCTAGGAGACACCAGAAGCTATATATTGTCGGAAAAAATCACTCTCTCCCTGGTCTTCCCTCCCCATAGATGTAACTTTCTAAATATGGCCCTGACCCTGGAGTGGAAAAAATTCAGCTTTGGCTTTGAAGAATTCAGCCATTTTCTCACTGAAATTGAGAGCCTGGGTTCAGGTGGGCCTGAAAATTAGTAGCTGTGTGATTGAGGGCAGGTCACTATAACTCTGTGGGTCTCAGGCTCTTCATCTGCAAAATGGAGGTAATTCTACTGGCAATCCCTCCCTCCAGTTTGGTCTATTGTGTAGCCACTCTGGGCACAACCCTATGGTAGGCACTGGGGATACAAAAACAATCCAGAAACCCAGTTCTAATCTCCAGGAGCTTCCATGACAACAGGTAAGTAGATAACTGCCTGCGGGTTAGAACACTAACAACCAGTTGAGATGTGAGGGGGAATCGGGAAAGGCCTCATCCCACTGGAGATGGCCCATGAGCTGAGCCTTATGGGAGCTGGAGATTTTAAAATCTTAGATCTCCCTTTTAAAGGTGGAGATGAGGATGAGGGAGGCCAGGTATAGGGATGTGTGTTGGGGGTATAGAGAATGAAAAGAAGACTGTAGGCAGGATCTTGAGCAGGAATGTTGGGAGGAAGATACTACTTAAGTGAAGGGTGTACAGTGAATGACTGAAGAAGTGATGGTTGCTAAGATTTGGGCGGGATTATAGGCCTGGATTTGGAAGGGATCTTGCAGGGCCACCTCCCTCATTTTACAAGTGAGGAAACTGATATCCAGAGTGGAGAAGTGACTTGCCCAAGGGAGAGTATCCTTGGAGGCTACTGAGATCCCTCCCAGCTGCCAAGATCTCTTCCAGTTTCTGGATTCTTGGATTATCGAATAGGATTTTCAGGAAGAAGGGCCCTTATTGCAACCATCCTACTTTGCAGAGAAAACAGAAAATGGAGGGAAGTCAAGAGCAGGGAAGTAACTCAGCCAAGTGAGTGTGGCCAATCACAGGCAGGATTAGAACCATTCTCCTTGGCTAGGTCTTCATAGCAACAAATCGTGTTACAATGGGACTAGCCTATGGCTTCTTCAGACACAAGGAGCTCCAAAACGCAAGCCCAAATTATTTTCTTTGTGCTGGAATTTAATTGCATTGACTATTTCTCAGAATGAGCTCCACATACCTAGGGAGACACATCAACATTCCCTGTTCAAATGATGGCCATGTGCAGCTGGGCCAGGCTTCCCAGAGTCCAGAGCACAGACAGAACCATGGTCAATATCTTGGAAAATATGGAGGGAAGGACACCAACATCTTTGTATTTGGGGTGAGAGGATGGCAGTTAGTATTCTAACTTCTGCTACCTCCTTGAGCAAGTAACTTCTCTGAGCCCCACTTTCCTCATCTGAAAAATCCTGCTAGAATTAGTTATTTGTAGTTTCCTTTCTAAAGAGGGTGTCTCATGTGCTCCTCACCTCCTTTGTCAGCCATGTCTGAGTCCTTCTCTTCTTCCTTGACATAAAAATTAGGCCTCAGGTAGTTTGTCATCACAGTGAGTGACTCAAGATGAACTGTCTTCTACAAATGAAAGTCACCTTTATTGGCCCATGGGTGACCAACAGAGGACAATAGTAACCTGGCTAGCTGACCCCTCTCACTCATGACTACCAGTTGAGGGATGCCAGTGGGTCAACAGGGATGGGAAAGACCATAGCACTTCAATACTAGTCCTTTAACAGGGAGCATATAATCAGTGAGGCAGACACTAGGCAATAGAAACTCAGGCTTGGCAAGGTGAGAGTGAACAGAAAAGCAGAAGCCAGGATTTGGGGCTAGAAAGGATCATTTAAGCCAACTCCCTCATTTTACAAATGGGGAAACAGAGTATATGGAAGCCCCTGAGATTGTCAGGGACAGACCTGGGCACAGAGTCAGAGACAGTCATATTGGGTGGCTAGGGACTATTAGCCCAAGTAGCTTGATAGGTAAATTTAGAGGTAAATTTTAGGCTGTTGAGGCTGGGGAAAAGTTCTTAAAGGACCAGCGCCTTATCAGAGCCTAGATCTGCCAGTATGTGCCAGATGATTGATTACCTGCTGGAGCCCTCTTGGAACTGTCATCTTTAGCTCATTTTGAGTTTGAAAGAGCCAGTGGAAATAACAGATGCTAGAACAGAGGATTCTTTTCCTTTGTTGTATCCTGGACCCTTTGGGCAGACTGGTAAAGTTTGTTGGCCTTTTCTCCGAATAATGTATTTTGTTGTTCAGTCATTTCAGTTGTGTCCAACGCTTTGTGATCCGATTTTGGGGTTTTCTTGGCAAAAATGCTGATGTGGCATGCCACTTCCTTCTCCAGTTAATTTTGCAGTGAGGAAACTGAGGCAAACAGGATGAAGTGACTTGCCAGGGGTCACAGAGTTAATAAGTGTCTGAAGTCAGATTGACTCTAGGCTGGTACTCTATTTACTCCTCCGCCTGGCTGCCCCATGATGTTTTTAAAGGCACACAATAAAATACAAAGAAAACCAAGTTATGTTGACATACAATTATACAAGTATTAAAAAAACCCCAAGGTTACAGACCCCAGGTTAAGCACTCTTGTGAGGTAGGGAATAGGATGAAGCAAATAGTCTGGAAAGGAGAAAATCCCATTCCCATCTGCTTTGCCACTGTACCCTAAGGAACGCTGGGCTTTTCCATCTGCCTCCCAGATGAAATCTCCCCTATTTGAAGGTCAGTTCTGTGAGGGCGACAACTGTCTTGCTTTTCTGTTTGTGTCTTCAGTGCTTTGCACATAGTAAACACTTTATAAATGATCATTCATTCATTCTAAAGTCCCTTCCTGCTTTGCTACTCTGTGGTCTGTGTCTCTATTGAATGTAGGTGTTCTTTTTTTTCAGTCTTTTATTTTTACTAATTACATATAAAAATAATTTTTAATATTCACTTTAAAAAATTTTAAGTTCCAGATTCTTTCACATCCTTCCTCTCCTTCCCCCTCATTGAGAAAAAAAGCAATTTGATATGTTATAGATGTGCAGTTACGTAAAACATAATTTTCGGGTTAATCACGTTGTGAAAGAAAACACAGACCCCCCCCCCCATGAAAACAAAATTTTTAAAAAGTATACTTCGATCTGTATTCAGACTCCATCAGTTCTTTCTCTGGAAGTAGATAGCATTTTCCATCAAAAGTCCTTTAGAATTGTCTTAGATTATTCTATTGCTGAGAATTCACAAAAGTCATTCAAATTGATCATCGTATAATTTTGCTGTTACTATGTACGATGTTTTCCTGGTTCTGCTCACTTCATTTTGCATCAGTTCATTTCTTTCTAGGTTTTTCTGAAAGCATCCTGCTCATCATTTCATATGGCATAATAGTATTCCATCACAATCGTATACCACAACTTGTTCAGCCATTCCCCAGTTGATGGGCATCGCCTTCCACTTCCATTTCTTTGACACCACAAAAAGAGTACTATAAGTATTTTTGTAAATAGTGGTCATTTTCCCTTCTTTTCTTTGGGATAAATACCTAGTAGTGGCATATTGCTGGGTCAAAGGGTATGCACAGTTTTATAACCCTTTTGGCATAGTTCCAAATTGCTCTCCAGAATAGTTAGGTCAGTTCATAACTCCACCAATAGTGCATTATCGTCCTCATTTTTTCACAGCACTTCCAACCCTTTGTCATTTTCCTTTTGTTGTATGAGCTAATCAGATATGTATGAGGTGGTACCTCAGAGTTGTTTTAATGTGCATTTCTCTAATCCATAATGATTTAGAACATTTTTATATGACTATAGAGAGCTTTGATTTCTTCATGTGAAAACTTCCTGTTCATATCCTTTGACCATTTATCAATTTTTTAATAGTTCTTTTTTATTTTATTTATTTTTTTAATGTTCTACAGTCACTACCATAAAACTTAGATTTTTACACACCTACCCCCCACCACCACCCTCCCTCCCCAAGATGGCATACAATTCTATATAGGATCTACATACACTTTCCTATTGAATACATTTTCACTAGTCATGCCGTGTAGACAAACTAAAATAAATGGAAGAAATCATATAACAAATCAAAACATAATACACACACACACACACAAACATGATCTGCCACATTGTGTGAATGAATTCCATAGTTCTTTCTCTGAGTGTGGAAGGCATTTTGCTTTAGAAAATGATTGGGAATTTTTTTTTTAAGTTCTTGCGTTATTGCAAAGTTCCAAGTCTACCAGAAAAAACTCTTGCACACTGTGGTTGTTGCTGCACACAAAGTTCTCCTGGTTCTGCTCCTTTCACTCAGTATCAGATCATATAAGTTCTTTCAGGCCTCTCTTAAGTCTTCCTCTTCATCATTTCTTATGGCACAATAGTACTCTATTACTGTTTATCAGTTTGGGAATGACTTGTGTTCTTATAAATTTGACTCAGTCCTCTACGTATTTGAGAGATGAGGCCTTTATCAGAGAAACTTGCTATAAATTCCTCCCTCTACTTTGGGTTTTCTGCTTTTCTTCTAATCTTTGCTATATTGGTTTTGTTTTTGCAAACCCTTTTTAATTTAATGTAATCAAAATTATCCATTTTACATCTTGTCATTCTTTCTTATCTTATTTGCTCATAAATTCTTCCCTTATCCACAGATGATAGATAAATATTCTGTGTTCCCTGAATTTGCTTAGGACATTGCCTTTTATCACTAAATCATATACCCCATTTTGATTTTATCATGGTATACAGAGTGAGACATTGGTCTATACCTAGTTTCTGCCAAACAGCTTTCCAGTTTTACCAGCAGTTTTTGTTAAATGCTGAGTTCTTGTCCAAAAATCTTGGATCTTTGGGTTTGTCAGACACTGGATTACTGTGGTCATTTACTGCTGTGTTTGTTGTTGTTGAGTACTTTTCAGTTGTGTCTGACCCTTTGTGACCCTATTTGGGGTGTTCTTGGCAAAGCTATTGGAGTGGTTTGCCATTTCCTTCTCCAGCTCATTTTACAGATGAAGAAACTGAGGTAAACAGGATTAAGTGACTTGCCCAAGGTCACACAGCTTGTAAGTGTCTGAGTCTGGATTTGAGCTCAGGAAGACTCCAGGCTTTGTGCTGTATTCACTTGGCCACCTAGCTGCCAGATAATCAAATAGTGTGTTCCTATCCCAAAAGCTTGGATCTTTGGGTTTTTCAAATGCTAGGTTACTGTGGTCATTTACTTATCTGCCACTCTGTTTCTTAGCCAGTACCAAATTATTTTGATGTTTACTGCTTTGTAGTATAGTTTGAAATCTGGTATTGCTAGGCTACTTCACGGTTTTTTTTATTTCCTTGATATTCTTGACCCTTTGTCCTTCCAGATGAATTTTATTATTTTTTCTAGCTCTGTAAAATAATTTTTGGTAGTTTGATTAGCATGGCAATGGATAATTAAATTATTTTAGGTAGAATTGTCATTTTTATTATATTGGCTTGGCCTGCCTGTAATCAATTAATATTTTTCCAGTTGTTTAGATCTGTCTTTATTTGCATTCATGTAGTTCCTGGGTTTCTCTTGGCAGGTAGACTTCCAAATATTTTATATTGTCTACAGTTATTTTAAATGGAGTTTTTTCTATCGCTTGCTGCTGGATTTTGTTGGTAATATATAGCAATGCTGATGATTTATGAAGGTTTATTTTATATCCTGCAATTTTGCTGAAGTTGTTAATTGCTTCAGCTAGTTTTAAAATTGATTCTTTAGGATTCTCTATCATATCTGCAAAGAATGAGTTTTCTTTCCTCATCTATTCAAATTCTTTCAATTTCTTTTTCTTCTATTATTTATTATATATGTCTTATTTATAATTATTATTATTCTTTTATCATGGCTAATATTTCTACTACAAAATTGAATAACATTTGTGGTAACAAGCATCCTTGCTTCACCCCTGATCTTATTGGGAAGGATTCTAGTTTATCCCCATTACAGATAATGCTTGTTCATGGTTTTAGATAGATACTATTTATCATTTTTTCCAATTACATGTGAAGACAATTTTTAGCATTCATTTTTAAATTTTTTTGAGTTTATATTTTCTCTGTCCCTTCTTGCCCCTCTCCCTAAAAAGGTAAGAATTTTAAATAGGTTACATATGTGCAATCATACCACTTAATATTTAAAGGAAAGCTCCATTTATTCTTATGCTTTCTAGTGTTTTTAATAGGAGTGAGTGATGTATTTTGTCAAAATCTTTTTCTTCAGCTATTAAGATAATCATACGATTTTTGTTGATTTTGTTATTGATGTGGTCAATTATGCTGATAGTTTTTCCTAATACTGAAACAGCAGTGAATTCTCAATATAAATCCCACCTGGTCATAGTATGTGATCTTCATGATATATTGCTGTAATCTTGTTGGAAGTATTTTATTTAAAATTTTTGCATTAATATGCATTAAGGAAATTGCTCTATTGTTTTCTTTCTCTGTTTTTGCTCTCCTTGATTTACATATCAGCACTATATTTGTGTCATAAAAGGAACTTGGTAGGACTCCTTTGCCTATTTTTTCAAATAGTTTTTATGATTTGGAATTAATTGTTTTTTAATTGTTTGGTAGAATTTACTTGTGAATCCATCTGACCCTGGAGATTTTTTCTTAGGGAGCTCATTTATGACTTGTTCCATGTCTTTTTCTGAGATAGGGTTATTTAAGTATTCAATTTCCTCTTCTCTTAATTTGGGCAATTTATATTTTTAAAATATTCATTCATTCCACTTAGATTGTTAGATTTATTAGCATATAATTGGGCAAAATAGCTCCTAATAATTGCTTTAATTTTCATCTTCATTGGTGGTGAATTTACCCTTATTATTTTTGCTACTAGTAGTTAAAAAAAATCATGTTGACTAATGCTTTATCTATTTTATTGTTTTTTCTTTCATAATCAACTCCTACTTTTACTTATTATTTCAATGGTTTTCTTTCAGTTTTATTAATCTCTCCTTTGATTTTCAGGATTTCCAATTTGAAGTTTATTTGGGGATTTTTGATTTGTTCTTTTTCTAGTTTTTTTAGTTGCATGCTCAATTCATTGATATGCTCTTTTTTCTATTTTGTTAATATAAGCATTTAGAGATGTAAAATTTCCCAAGTATTGCTTTGGCTGTATCCCATAAATTTTGGTATACTCTCTCATTGTTGTCATCCTCTTTAATGAAGTTACCGATTATTTCTATGATTTGTTCTTTTATCTACTCATTCTTTAGGATTAGATTAGTTTACAATTAATTTTTCATCTATCTTTTCATGGCCCTTTATGAGATACAATTTTATTGCATCATGGTCTAAAAAGGATCCATTTATTATTTCTCCTTTTCTACATTTGGGTGTGAGGTTTTTATGCTCTAATACATGGTCAGTTTTTGTGTAGATGCCATGACTGCTGAGAAAAAGGTATATTCCTTTCTATTGTCATTCAGCTTTCTCCAACAATCTATCAAATCCAGCTTTTTAAAAATTCTATCCATCTCCTTAACTTCTTCCTTGTTTATTTATTTAGGTTAGATTAAGTTCTGAGAAGGAAAGCTGAGGTCCCGCACTAGAATAGTTTTACTATTTCCTCTTGCAACTCATTTAACTTTTCCTTTAAGAATTTGTATGCTATGCCTTTTAGTGCATATATGTTTAGTACTGATATTACTTTATTGTCTATGGTATCTTTTAGTAAAATGTAGTTTCCCTGCTTATTTTTCTTAATTAGATCTGTTTTTGTTTTTACTTTGAGATCATGGTTGCTACCCTTGCTTTTTTTTTTTTTACTTCAGCTGAAGCATAATAGATTTTGGTAAAACCCTTTACTGTGCTTATGCATCTCTCTACTTCAAGTGTGTTTCTTGTAAACAACATATGGTAGGATTCTGTTTTTTAATCCACTCTGCTATCTGCTTCCATGTTATAGGTGACTTCATCCCATTCACATTGACAAGATTACTAGCTGTGTATTTCCCTCTATCTTGCTTCCCCTCCCCATACCATTTATCCTTCTCTCTCTCTCCTTTAACCTGTCTCTCTGCAAAAGTGTTTTGCTTTTGACCACTGCCTCCCACAATATGCTCTCCCTTCCCTTATTCCTCCTTCTCTTGTTCTCCTCCCTCCAACTTCCTTGTAGGTTAAGATAGATTTCCCTCTTTGAGCCAATTCCTATGAGATTAAGGATCAAGTGTTGCCCACCATCCCCTACTCCTCTTTTCCCCTCCACTGTAAAATCTCTTTTGTGTCCCTGTTATGTGAGATAATTTACCCCATTCTACCTCTCCTTTCCTCCTTCTCTCAGAATATCCCTTTTTCTTACTCTTCAATTTTACTTTTTTTGATATCATCTCATCAGAGTCAACTTATACCCATGCCTTCTGTCTATGTACACTCCTTCTGCCCTAATAATGATAAAGTTCTTAGGAGTTACAAATATTTTCCCATGTAGGAGTATAAACAGTTTAGGTAGTAGTAAACTGTTAGGTAGTAATACTTCTTAAGTTATCTCTCTTTGATCTATTTTCAAGGTCAGTTGTTTTTCTAGTGAGATAGTTTACATTTTCTTGTATTGGTTTATTCTTTTCATTTTGTTTGATTGTTTCTGGATGTCTCATGGAGTCATTAACTTCCACTTGCCAATTCTGGTTTTTAAGGAATTATTTTCTTCAGTGAGTTTTTGTACCTCCTTTTCCATCTGGCCAGTTCTACTTTTTAAAGGAGTTTCTTCTCTGTCTAAATTAAATGGAATTTTAAATTTACTTTTTGGTTACATTTTAAGTCTCCCTCCCTCCACCCACAATAGAGAAGGCCATCATTTGACACAGATTTATAATATATGTAAAACCAAACTATGTGTACTTCTGTTTATCAGTTCTTTCTCTGGAAATGGATAACATCTTCTTTCATAGATCCTTTATAGTTAATTTGAGTATTTATTTACAGCACAGTGTATTCCATCAAAACCACATACCACAACTTGTTTAGCCATTCCCCAATTGATGGGCGTCCCCTCAATTTCCAGTTCTTTGCCACCACAAAGAGAACTGCTATAAATATTTTAGAACACATAGGTTCTTTTCTTTTTTTCCTGATCACCTTGAGAAACAGACCTAATAGTGGTATTCTATACACGGTTTTTTAAGTTTTTGTGCATAATTCCGGGTTGCTCTACAAAAATGATCAGTTCACAGTTCCACCAACAGTGTATTAATGTCCCATTTTGCCATATCCCCTCCAACATTTGTCATTTTTCCATTCTATCATTTTAGCCGATCTGATAGGTGTGAGATGGTATCTCAAAATTGTTTTAATTTGTATTTCTCCAATTAATCATGATTTAGAACATTTTTTCATATGACTATATATAGCTTTGATTTCTTAATCTAAAACTATTTATTTATATCCTTTGACCATATATCAATTGGGGAATGACTCATATAAATTTGACAAGGTTCTCTTTATGTTTGAAATATGAGACGTTTATCTGACAAACTGCTTATAATTTCACCCCTGCCCAATTTTCTACTTTCCTTCTAATTTTGACTACTTTGATTTTATCTGTACAAAATCTTTTTAATTTAAAGTAATGAAAATTAACAACTTTACATCTCATGATACTCTCTCTCTCTTGTTTATTCATAAATTCTTTTCCTATCCATAAGTCTGATACATAATGTGTTCCATGTTCTTCTAATTTACTTATGATATATCCATTTATGTCTAGGTCATATATCCATTTTGACCTTATGTTGGCAAATGGTTTAAGATATTGATCTATATTTAATTTCTCCCAGACTGCTTTCCAATTTTCTCAGCAAGTTTTTTCCCCAAAATAGTTTATTCTTATACTAAAAAGCTTAAATCTGTCAAATACAAAGTTACTATAATCATTTACTATTGTGTCTACTCTGTTCCACTGATCTAACTTTCTATTTCTTAGTCAGCACTAGATTTAATAATTATTGCCTTATGATAATAATATTGCCTTCTAACATCTGGTACTGCTAAACATTCCTTTACTTTTTTTTGTTAATTTCTTTCATATTTTTGATCTTTTGTGCTTCCAAATGAATTTTATTATTATTTTTTCTAGCTTAATAAAATAATTTTTGGTGATTTAATTGGGATGGCAACAAATAAGTAAATTAGTTTAGATATTATATTGGCTTTGCTCACCCATAAACAATTAATATTTCTCCAATTATTTAAATTTGACTTTATTTGTATAAAAAATATTCTATAATTATGTTCATGTAGTTCCTGAGTTTGCTTGGCAGGTATACTCCTAGGTATTTTATACAGTCTACAGTTATTTTAACTGGGGTATCTCTTATTATCTCCTCTTGCAGCAT
>CM053775.1:17520435-17595900 GCA_028658325.1 Potorous gilbertii
TTTTAACACAGGAGATGTTTGTACATCTAATTAGGAGGATATTTGTACATATTTTAGACCAATTCTAAGGAGTTTTTCTCTTCAGTGGATGTTTGTACATCTTTTACCATTTAGCCTGTTCTGTTTTTTAAGGTGTTATTTTTTTCTGTAGTTTTTTTGTACCTCCATTGCTAAGTTGTTGACTTTCTTGTATCACTCTCATTTCTTTCCCCCATTTTTCCCTCTAGGTAGAGTCCTATTTTTTTTTTAATCCTTATTGAACTCTTCCAGGAGTTCTTTTTGGTTATAAGACTTATTTACTTTTTCTTTGAGATTTTGCATCTAGCTGCTTTGATTTTGTTGTGTTCTTCTGAGTTTGTGTTTTGTTCTTCCCTGTGACCATAGTAACTTCTTTTTGGTTGTTTGCTAATTTATCCAACCTGTTTCTTGACTTTTAACTTTATGTTAAAGCTGGAATCTGCTTCTGAGGTGGAGATGGCACTGTCCCAAGGCCTCTCTTACTGCAGCTCTCAGAGGTAGTTCTGAGGGTGTGTAAGTTTTTGGTTCTTCCAGGGTGGTGTGATTTAAGGAAAGGTATGGTCACTGCTCTCCAAGTCCATTCTCTGGTCTGTGAGCAACCACAAGTACTCTTATTTCCCCTGTAATTGTGACCAGGGTTCCTGATCCTGCTTAGTGCTCACGGCAACCTGGAACCACATAAAGGCAATGCAACTGAGTCCTGTTCCCAGGGTTAGCAAAGGGGGCCCCTTTAAACTCTTTCTGACCAGTTGTCTGACCCCTCTATTGTCTGTGAGCTGAGAACTCTGGGAAGTGATACTGATTTAGTTGCTGCTATTGGCTTGCTAGAACTCAGCCTACACTCATTTGGCCTGTGCTGAACTGTGTTCTACTCATACCCCAGTGAGAGAGACCTTTCCTGCCAAACTTACAAGTTGTCTTGGGTCAGAAAAATGTTTTACCCTATCCATTCTTTTGTTGGTTCTACCACTCCAGAAGTATTTTTGAGGTATTATTTTAATACTGTTCGGACAGGAATTTGGGAAGGCTCAGGCAAGTCCCTGCTTTTACTCCATCATATTTGGTCATATGAATGCTTACTCTTTATAATCCACCTTCAGGTGTGCTGGTCTAAGACACATGTCTTGAAGGGCTGTGTGGGTTTTCTGTTCAAGTATATACTATACTAGTCAGTAGGTATACTACAACAACTTGATCTTTCCTTTGTGGATAGTTAGGCCAAACTTTTGTTTTTTATTCTATTTTTCTCAATTATATCTAAAACAATTTTTAAAAATAATTTTTGAGTTCCAAATTCTCTCCCTCCCTTCTTCCCTCTCTTCCCCTCCTCCTTGAGAAGGCAGGCTTTTTGACATAGATTATACATGTGCAGTCATGTAAAACATATTTCCATATTAACCAAATAAGAGAAATGAAGAAAGTTTAAAAAAAAGATATTATCTGCATTCTGACTCCATCAATTCTTTCTCTGGAGGTAGATAGCATTTTTCATCATGAATCCATTGGAATTGTCTTGGATCATTGTAGTGCTGAGAATACCTAAGTCATTATTCTCAGTTGCTCATTATATGGTTTTGCTATTACTATGTACAATGTACTCCTGGTTCTGCTCACTTCAATCTGCATCAGTTCATGTAAGTCTTTTCAGGTTTTTCTGAAAGCATCCTGCTCATCATTTCATATAGCACAATAGTATTCCATCACAATCATATACCATGACTTGTGCAGCCATTCCTAATTGATGGACATCCCCTTAAATTCCAATTCTTTGCCACCACAGAAGGAGCTGCTATACATATAGGTCTTTTTCCTTTTTTTCAATGATCTCTTTGGGATAGAGACATAGTAGTAGGTATTGCTTGGGTCAAAAGGTATACACAGTTTCGTAACCCTTTGAGCATAGTTCCAAATTGCTCTCCTGAATGGTTGATTCAGTTCATCATTCTACCAAGAATGCATTAGTGTTCCAGTTTTTCCATATTCCCTCCAACATTTGTTTTTTGTCATTAACCAATCTAATAGGTATGAGGTGGTACCTCAGAGTCTTTAATGTACATTTCTTTAATCAATAGTGATTTAGAACATTTTTTATATGACTATAAATAGTTTTGATTTCTTTGTGCACTGACCATATCCTAGGCCAAACTCTTTTAAAGAAGGAGATTCTAGGTCTCATTTAAGAGAGTCTCCATTGTTCTGGGGTTTGATGTAATCAGCATAATGGCTTCCACATGCAGGAGCAACTGTCCTACCTCACTGCATCCATCACTGATAGGGAAGAAGAGTGGATTGTGTTGTATTGGGGAAATTGTGTGATACTTTTAATGACCCCAACCTTCACCTTGAGATAAAGGCTCATTATGAAAATGCCAGTATTATTCTGATGATGCCATGAGGCAAGAGTGAGGTACCATTCAACATTTCCAAATGATACCTTGGTGCCCTCATGATTAGTTAAGAGATCTAGAGGAAGACCATTGACATGTTAGATTGAATAGCTATGGGAGGCTTATGGGAAGACATGGACAAGAGTCACACAGGATGGGTTCTAGTTTGCACCATTGGAAGAGATCCCCACACTGATGAGATCATATATCCTTTGACATACCAAGGTGTGATAGCATCTTACTCTTAGGATTCCTTCATGGTAAAATAGAGTAGTTGTCAATGCAATGTATGAAAATGAGGGTCTATGGTTTTGTGAATGTGAAGAGCTTATGGTGGGGAGGGAAGGGGGAAGATTTGGTCCACCAATGTGACCTGTGATTTAGTAGATGAGTTCTAGGGAATTATCATGGTCACGCAGCATTCTAACTGTGCCTGAAACCCAGGGCTCTTTCTCTCATGTTCCACATATCTGTCTGCTACCTTGAAGTAGCAGGAAGAGTCATGCCAAAGGTACCACTTTTCTCTAAGTTTAGTGCTTTGAGATCACTGGAAAGTGTGTGTTCTATTTTTCTCAGCAGCCATTTAGCACCCAATACAGGTTGTGGACATAGCATCTGAAAGGAATCCCATCACAACATTGTCTCTCTGCCCTGCAGGACTTGGGCTCCTGTCGACAACTGTTGGGGGGAAGAAAGTTGGTTTATAAGTGGTAACAGCTGTTGCTGACCCCCCAAGGTCACAGGATTCCTGTTTCCTCCCTGATTTGGGCAGCAGCAGAAGTGACAGCCCACCTTGGTACAGTGCTGTCAGTGCTGAGGCTGGGAAATGAGCCTCTTCCCTTGTCCATTAAGGCTTCTTAATCACAGTCTTGCACATTCCCACAATGAGGCAACAGTTTTATGCCATGACGATACAGTGGGTAATGAGCAGGGCCTAATGACAGGCTCCTGGATGCCCTCCCTCTGTGCTTCCTTACAAATTGCAAAGTGACTTCTGTGAGATGGCCTCATCAGGCGAATAAATAACTGTTCCATGGGACAACCTGGATTCCAGTGAATTCCATTTGACTTTCAGACACTACCCCTTTTGGAAGGTAGCCTTCTGCCATGGTGGCAAGAGTGCCATGGTGGCAAGAAGTGGCATGGGGAAAAGAGGAACCTTGATATTCGATAAATTCTGGAGGCTATCTTTATGTTCTTGTGGCTTGAGAGCAAGAGCTGAGGCCTGGGAGTCAGGAGCCCTGGCTTCTAGTTATGACTCTGTCACCATTAATTCATTGTGACTTTTACTGCCTGTGTGACCTTGGGCATGTGTCTTCTCTCTGGGCCTCAGTTTCCATCTCTGTAAAGCGAGAAGGAGGAGGTGGATACATGTTTTGTAGGGGCCCTTCTAGGGCATTTGAAACCTTAAGGAGCAATGTAAATGTGAATTATTTGAAAAGCTGGCAGATGGGAGGAAGATAGTATTGACCTTGGCCTCAGAAGGCAGAACTTTGCTCACATCCTCCCTTTGATACTGGCCAGTTTGTGATGGTGCGCAAGTCATTTAACCTTCAGTGAGCTGAAGGATATGAAAACCTTTCGAAACATAGAAACTGGCTTATGAATGCAAAGGTTTTTTATAATTATCAGATATTCTTGTCAGCCCATCTGGGACATGGCAATGTTGGTGTTTGTTGCTATTTTGTAAGCAGTAAATGGAAAAGATCCATAAGATCCTCTCCCTCACACCTCCCATCAACAGAAGGCTGAGAATCTGAAGGCCTGGGTTCTAGTCTCAGCCCTGCCACTCCTTTATTGCGTGACCTTGGCCAAGTCACCACCCCTCTTTGAACCTCAGTTTCCCTGTCTGTTACATGAGAGATTTGGAGAAGATGATTTAGTTCAATTCAGCAGACAATTTTTAAGTTTCCACTATCTGCCAGACACTGAGTTAGGTGCTAGACATACACAGATGAAAAAGAAACCACCCCTGCCCTCAAGGACCTTACATACTAATGGTGACACTTGTAGGCACAGAGAAGTAAATAAAACTCTCTATAGCAAAGAAGTGCATTCATTTCAAAGGAGGGGGGAGTGCTAATAACCAGGAGTATCAGAAAAGGTATGATTAGATGATATCTCAGGGCTCTTCCAGCCCTTACAATCAATAACTGTTGGTTGGAGCTGAAATGAGAGAGGAGGAGCGGGGAACGGAGAGATAACTGGGGGTAAAGCCAGTGGTTCTCTTGCTCTCAGACAGTTTCAATATATATCCTATCAAGATAGCACCACATCTGTCTGCAGGTTACCTTACATGTATCTGGGCCATCTTTCCAGGACATATAATGAGATCAGGTTAATAAAACCTTTCCAGTTGTATTTCTCTTCTCTTTATTTGCCCAGTCTATATTCAGGCAAACTGGTCATTTCACAGAATCACAGGATTGGAAGAGGCCTTGGAGCCCAACAAGTCCAGCCCCATAATTGGACCAGATTCCCCTCTTCCAGGTACCCAGTTGGGGAGAGGAGGGAGAGGATAGTCTAATCTGTGTTCAGTCAACATTACACTTGTCCCTTCTCTCAGGCCTAAACCTCTGTGAACCTGCCATCCATGGCTGTTCTGAGTTCTGCCCATGCAGCTCAGGCAGAACAAGTCTAATGCCACATCCATGTCATTGTCTTGCATACCACTGAAAACAATGACTTTGGCCCCTCTAAGTTTTCTTACACTAGGGAGATTCAAGGCCCTTCATTCTTCTTGCTCCATTTTGGGATGCTCTCTTCCTTTCTGCATTCACACAAGTTGTTCCCTGGGTCTGTAACATCCTTCAGGGCAAAGCTAATGTGCCACTTTCTGTCCAGTTGTTTAGTGCCTTCTGACTCCTCCAGTCACCTTGTTTTCTTGTCTCCTTTGTAGTCCCAGTGAAATAGAAGCTCCTTAGGTTCATGGACTCTTTAATTATTGTCTTTGAGTCCCTGTTGCCAAGGACAGTATCTTACACATACATAGTAAGTGCTTTATAAATGTTTATTGTTGAATTAAATTCATTAAGACCCCAAAGAACTTGGGCGACTCAAGTCTAGGAAGGCAGAGAAGCAAGTCATGTAAAGACAGTACCTCTGGCCGCTGCTCCACATGACTATTTTCAGCATTCTTAGGCCTTCTTCTCTGGGCCATTATCCAGAGGGGGAAAAGGAAATAATGACCAGAACCCACATCTCCTTTCAGCTATTGTTTGCTTGTCTGTTGATCCTGGCCTCAGTGGGGTTGTAATTGTGTGTCTCTTTCACATTTGTCTTGAGAACAATGGACTGTTCTGTTATTATGGTCAGCTTCATCACAACAAGATAGCAGGTTGGGTCTTGGATGGAGGGGAGGATGCTCTCTTTAAGGGACATAATCTGGATACTTGGATTTTTATTATTGGTGAGTGCAGAAATCTCTCCCCTCCTTCTCTCTCTTTCTTTTTCTCCTGTTTTCTCTTCCACCCTTTCCCAAATATATCAAGGGCTTACCGTGTAGAAGGAAACTCTCCCTGATTAACTCTTGCCTGATTGTATTCACTGTCATTTATACCCTCTCCCATTCATTTTCATTAGAGTTATTTGTTTCTCTTTGTAATTGCTTCAGAAAATATTCTATGAGAGTTTGTACATGTGGGTGTCTAGTTTCCCAGTGGGATGACACACTTGATGAGGAGGAGCCATTTTATGTCTTTTCTTTACTATATAGCTATTCTCCAGCATTCACTCTGGAATTCTGTACACAATGGGCTCTGGAGTCAGGCTGTTGACTGATAGATAGACTGCTTACTGGATCACCATTACAGAGCCCCAGTTTTGCAAAATGTGATCTCACTTTTACTTCTCTGGGCCTGAGGTATAAAAATGAGGGATTTTGTACTACCTCTAAAGTTCCACCCCCACAAGTCCTATGACTCTATGACCATAAAGCTGCATGTTAAAGATTGCAACGACTTTACTACTTCTTCAGTTGCCAGAATGATTGTGATTGAAAAATACAACAGCTCACAGCCAACCAACCTGGTGATGAGCTTCTCCAGACACAAATAAGCTGGCCCTACTAAGAACCTTCTAGCTTCTCAGGACTTCCCAGGTATTGTGTCCTACTAGCTGAGCCTTTGAGAGCCCATACCAACATGAGATATTTAGGAACTTGAGTGGATTGAAGAAGTAAAGAGATTCCACAAAGAATTTGCTAAGACCCTGTAAATTAAATCAACATATGCTTTGATACTCAGAGACTTCAGTGCAAAGGTGGGTATCAGGGAAGGCAGTGAAAAATATATTGGAATATGGTTCAGGAGGAAGGAATGAGAGAGACTAAGGACTGCTAGACCACACAAAAGTCTCATTACTGTACAGCATCAGTATGTTCTTGTAAAAAAGATCTGGAAGATACTGGACATAACAAAAAGAAATAACATCACAAAAAATGAAATCTATTGTATTTTAACAAGCAGGAAATTACTTGTTACCAAGATGGGTGTTATTACTGACATCAGTTGTCTATATGTAGTCAGTTCACTGATATTTTAGAGTAAAGATTGAAATGAATGTAAAACTAGAAGAATAAAAATGAGACAAAATACAGCATGCAATTAAACAACTCTGATCTGACCTATTGAAATGAGTTGTTTGTTGACACTGAAGAATGGAAAATGGATGAGGGAAAGGACATTGACACCAATTATAATAATTTTATACAGAAGTATAACTGACATAAATCAGTTGCCATAAAAAGGAGATCAAAAGAGCTTAACAACAACCTTAGTGAGTAAACATTTGACCTACTTGCCAAATGGAGAGATAAAAGGGCTGAGGGAAGCACTAGTTTAGATTATAAATTTGTTTATAAAATTGATACTGGAAGTTTATGAACAGTATAATCTCTAAAACAGCAAGAAGCAGTAGAGAGAAAAACCAGTTTCAAAAGAACTTGGCAAGAGACACAATTAAGCAGTCATCCTGAGGGCATTTAGGGATAAAACTAGGAGAACAGAAGCTAGAAGAAAGAGGGAAAAGATGTGAAATGGTGAAGTTTACAAGTATATCTACCTGTATATATGTTGGACATCAGCCACATGGGTCGCTAATGTAAAGTGTAATCAGCTATTGTGCCAGAGGAAGCTCAATTTAGGCAATAACCATTCTGTCCCCTACTAAGGCACTGTGGTTTGCAAAGCCCACAGGATGCAATAAAAATAATGAGACTGATTTATAAACCTTGGGTTCTAATGTTAATTTGCTATTTTTCTTTTTGACCTTTTGACCTTGAACAAGTTATTTAGCCCTGACCCTCAGGTTCCTAGTTCTTCAAGGAGGGTAGAAGTTGGTTTAGAAAATTTCTGAGGTTCCTTTCAGCATGAACATCCTATTTTATGTTTTTTTATGTTTCTTTCTTCTTTGATAGTCTCCATGTCCTAGGGTCTCTTCTGGCTCTGACATTTGGTAAAATCAGATCAGGATTGTGGATGCACTTTGTAGACTTTGAAGTGCTGTGCACATTATTAGCTCATTCACTTCTTAAATCTTTATTCCCAATTCATAGTCCAAGCTTATTATAGTCTCTTATTAATTTCTTGACACTAATTAGAAGAGCTAGAGAGCTACAGAAGTGAATAAACACAATCTTCTGGGCAGTGCATAAATCTGCTCTTGCATTTGATGTTGGGGTCTTACCAGTGGCAACTTTGACTCCCCCCAAAAACAAACTCAGACAATTGAACCCTTCTGATCTCAGAGTTTTCCTCTGCTTTGGGCAATGAATACAACTCATACCAGCTTGTCTTCTTACTGCTCCTAATTTGGTGGGTTTTGTCACTTATTTCAGCTAGCTAGAGCATTGTATTAATGAGGCCAAGGTCCTGGATTCCATCACTGAGTGGACCAGTTCTTTCCTCTTTGTTTGCTGGCTGCAGACTGTACTGCTGGCCCTAGCCAGCTGCCTCCAAAAATTGCTGTGGCCTGATTTTTCTCACAGAAGCACAAAACTCGATGTCAGAAGACCCAAATTCAAGCCCCACCTCTGATACTTATAAGCTGTGAGACTCCCATCTGTACAATGGGAATGATAATTGTTCTACTGTTTGACTCAGAGGAGATCTGAATTCTATTCTCAACTCTGACAGTTACTAACTATATTACCCTGGGCATATCGTATTTCTCCCTTAGCCTCAGTTTTCTCATCAGTAAAATGGACCTAACTGTTGTACTTTGTGCCTCGCAGGGCTGTTAAGAGAAAAAGAGTTTATGTACTACAGCAGTGGGAGTTGTTACTTTTACTACTACTACAACCACCACCACTATGAGTGCTATCACTATCACCACCATTACTACCACTACTACTACTATACTGCTACTGCTACCATTGGTCATAAGATGGCCTTAACTGAGAGAATGTGGATGATTCAGCCCAGCCCCACTTCTGTAACCACAGCTCAGAGTTTAGGGACGACTTGATTGGGAGGTGGAGTGGGAGAGGGAGGGTCTGATAACATCACCTCTATATACAAGTGACAGCATTATTATATATCTATATATACATATATATGCATACAGTGAAGACATCATTTTTTTTAACAGCTGTGTTTAGTTGAATAACAGATTTAGAAAGTGCAGACTTTAATTAATCTATGTTTTCTCCTGGGATTTCAGCACCATCTGATTTACTTTCCATGACTACAAAGCATTATTGTAGTTTTTTTTGGTTGTGGGGTTTTTTTTGGCCTATCAGTTCTTTGCTTATCCTCCCAAGATATTAGCTCCATTCCCTTTCTTTGTTTTTTTTTTTCTAAAAGAAACTCAAGAATTATTCTGGAATAGACAGTCCATATGGAGAGTAAGGCCATGAGACCAGACTATGGCATTGTAGTCAGAGCTGGGTGTGGAGCCTTGCTTTGCTCTTTACTAGCTAGGTCACTTTGGAAATATTACTCCCCTTCTCTGAAGTTCTGTTTTCTCATCTGTAAAAATAAAAGAATTTGAATTCATTGATCTGTAATCTCTCCTAGCTCTTAATCCTATGAGAACTCTGGATGTAGTCAAGACCTAAAGTTAGCTAAGAGTTTGGGTGTGGTAGTGGGGGGATCTATGTGGGGTCAGCTGCCTTTCCCAACTTCCTCCTTCTCTCCCTGATGCAGGTGCTGCAGGACCTCTGCTTGGCCCATTAAGTTCGGTTTGACTTTTGCCTTGAGAGAGCAATCTAAAATTTTCCCTCCCTTGGCAGGATACCTCAGGGTGAGTTGAGGGGAGTGAGCTGTCACTGGAGAGAAGAGGTAAACAAGACAATTTAGACTGAAGAAGCCAGGAATAGTCAAAAGAAACCTAGAATTGGAGTCAGTAGACATGTATCTTGATCCCTGATTTCTTTCACTAACTAGCTGTATGACCTTGGGGGAGTCATTTCCTTCTCTATACAATTAGAGCATCAGATTAGATAATTGCTAAATTACCTTTCAGCTCTGACAGTCTTTGTGATGTCATAAAATATAAGAGCTAAAGAAGAAGACTTAGAGCTCATCTGATCCATTTCACATTTGACCCAGAGCTCTGGCACCAAGTTGAAGGTATTTTCTACTACACCAGAGTTGGTACTTTCCATCAGTCAGTTATACTAGTAAGAGTTCATGTTTGTATAGCATTTTAAATTTAGCAAAACATTTTACATGTATTATCTTGTTCTATCCTCACTAGACCTAGGAAGCAAGTACTATTATCATATTCCCCATTTTACAGGTAAGGAACTGAGTCTGAGAGAGGTTATACCCAGGGTCATATAGCTAGTAGATGACGGAGGCTGGGTTCAAACTCGGATCTTCTCAAGTTCAGCACTCTATGCACTGTGTCACCTCTGACATTCTGTATTCCATGATCCTTTACATTTCTAGTAGTCTGTGGTGTCTGTTCTGAGGTCCTTTTCAACTCTTGATGCTCTGTATTCTGTGTTCTAAGACTCTTACTGGTTGTGACATTCTATTTTCTACGTTTTCAGATCCCTTTCACCTGAAACATTCTCTATTCTAAGGTCTCTTCCAGCCCTAGCACTCTTAGGAGTCTGTGCCCATGTGATGCAACGAGCTAGAATCTGTCAGTCAAGGAGAGGCAGGAGGGCAGATATAGTAAGAGCTCTTGGCAGTGACTACTTTCTCCAGCTCCTTAACTCTCCTGGCATCAGATTTTCCCAGTTTGCCCATCAGATGCCCAGCACTGGTTTGCTAGAGGGGTTAATTGTGCTCATGGCCATTTGGAGTCTGTGTGCAGAGGAAGGGAAAGGTATTGACAGAGGCACACTTGGAGTAGAGACTGATTTCTAATCCTGAGTCTGCCACTTAGTAGCAGTATGATCTTGGCAAAGTCATTCAACCTCACTGAGGCTCAATTTCCTCATCTAGAAAGTGGAGTCAATAGTACCCAGTACTGTAAGGATCAAACGAAAGGCCTTGTGGGGTAAGACAAACCACACTGGATGTGCTTTCAGAAGACCTAGGTTTGAACCCTGCATTTTCTGTTTACTACATTATACAACAGTGGCAAGGCCTCTTCCCCTTTAGAAAATGAGATTCGATGATCGTTGAGGTCTCTTCAAGCCTTCGATTCTTTGCTCCTACATGTAGTCAAAAAAGGTTATATAAATGCAAAGAGCTCTTTTCCCTTGAGGAGTCTTATGAGGACCTTCCAGTGCCAGGGGCCCAGCTGTGCTGGGCAGGTTCTTCACAGACTTTGAAACCTCATTGTGCTGCATGTTCCTCTGTCCTCTCCCCACCCCACCCCAACTATATGAACTAAGAAAGATAAGCTTTGCAAGAGCTGACAGGGCCACCAAACCATTGTGAGGAAATCCACTGATTCTCCCCACCTCCCTGCAAACACCCCCCCCACCCCCGCCTTCTCCTTCTCTGTCTTGGCAGAAAATGCAGCAGCTGTGATAAAAGGACTGAAACTTGGGGAAGATAGGTTGAGTCAGATAAACAGTCAATTCCCTTGCATGCCTGGCAATTTTCTCCGTGCTCTTTGATGGCCTTTCTAGGTAGAATCTCTCCTTCTGTCTGTAGTTTTCTTGCTTGTATCTGCCCCTTGAATTTCAGTACCATACAGATACTCTGATACTGATCCAGCTTGGCAATTAGATTTATGCGTATCCCTCAATGCAGCCAGCATGCTATAATGAATGGAGAGCTAGTCTTGGCATCAGGAAGCCCTGGGTTCAAGCCCCACCTCTGATACATTCTGGCTGTATGACTCTGGGCAAGTCACCTACCCTAACTCCCTAAAGAATTTAAGTTGCCAAGCTGGTCCTGATCTACATTTCTAGTTGTTTCCTCCATCAGTGAAATCATCAGTCCAGTACTTACCCCTTTCTCTCAGGGTGACAGAGCAGTGTAGTAGAAAGAAGTCTGGATTTGAATTCAAGGCATCTGAGCTCCAATTCTGTCTTTGATATTTGCTAGTTATGTAAACTTGGGTTAGTCCTGTTCCCGCTGGGGTCCTCAGTTTTCTTCTGTGTCAGGTTGAATGCATGCCCATCCTTCCAGTTGCTCAGGCTTGTCACCTCAGTGTGACCTTTAACCAGCACATGCTGGTAGTTGTCAGCTTACCTGTTAACATCCATCATTCTCTTTCTCCACAGCTCTAGATCAGGCCCTTATTTCTTTCTTGCATTTTTAGTGATAAAAACAGTTCCAAAATGGAATGGGCCACCATGGTAGGCAATGGATTCTCAGACTTAGGGAGATTCTGGAAGGGGTTAGATTTTCTGAACAGGTCTTAGAGGAAGAGATGCTCTGGCAGGGGTCAGACTTGGATGCTTTCTGAGAGATTTTGTAAAAGAAAAGTATTTTACAACTGGAAGTTCCATGTAAATGTCAGTTGTTATGTTATTCAGCTCAAGTCCTGTATGAAGCCTTATCTGCCCTGTACTGTTCTCATCCTGTTCTTTATTTTGGTAGCTGAGCAAATATTCCTTTCCTTAGGGCCTCTGGGGCCAGTTGTGTTATCTTTGGGGTAACATACCAGCAGGATAGGACAGAACCCAGAGCTTCTGATTCCTAAGTCAGTGCCTTTGGCCTTCCCCCATTTATACATTTTTGTGACCCATCTTTCATACTAGCTTGAGGAAGCAGACAGAGTTTTTAGGAAGGTGTAACTGGATAAGAGTTCATAGGAAAAGTATCTACGGGTTTCAGTGGCCTATATGCTCAATATGAGTCAGGCATGTCATATAGTCAATCCCCCCAACTTAAAGCCATCCTAGGCTGCATTGGGATTCTTGTGTTTAGTTCTGAGTGCCCCTTTTGAGGAAGGACATTGACAAACTAGAGAGTGACCAGGATGATGAGAGAAAGGAAACCATGTCCTAGAAAGATCAATTCTAGAAATTGAGAGAGGGGAAGACTTAGGAAGATGTGGTTATTGTCTAAAGCTATATGAAGAGCCATCATATTCGAAGAGGGATTGGTTTTGTTTTGCTTGGCACCAAGGAAAGAAGTAGGAGCAATAGGTGGAAGTTGCAGAGTGACAGATTTTAGTTCTACCAAGGGAAACTCCCTTACAATTAGAACTATCCCAAAATGCCTCGGTTGGTAGCACCTTCCCTCTCACTCACTGGAGTTTTCAAGCAGAGGCCAGATAACCACTTGCTGGAGCTGGTTACAGAGTGCTCCATAATATCTTTCAATTCTGAGGTTCTCTGAGTCCCTGAGCCCTGGAGTCAAAAGATCTTGGAGATTTGGGTTAGAGTTGTAGCTCAGCCACATGCTTAGACACTTCACTTGACCTCTCTAAGGGCTGAGTTTTTTCCTCTGTAAAATCATGGGATTGGACTCGGTGATCTCTGAGGTCCCTTCCAACTCTAAATGTCTAACTTTTTGTGACCATACACTCATTGAGCACTTGGATATATATATATTTTTTGTTATCTCCTTTAGCATGAGATGTTACACGTAATAGATATTTAATAAATGTTGATCAAATGAATAAATGCCCGATCCCTCCCAGTAGCCATTCTCTTGGCAGCCTGAGTGACCAGCGCTATGGCTGGGTTCCATGAATCCAGATTTGTGCTTAAAAGTCTCCAAACTAGATATACTTTCCCCCTGACCTACCCACATGCTGGGATGTCCCCTGCCAAAAACAGCCTCTGTCCCAGAAACAAAAGGGATGAGACCTGAGATTCTGAACAATCTTGATTCACTGGGCAGAGTGCATTTGTTACCTTGGAAACCAATTGCAGCAGGGTCCCACTTAATGAAATTTATGAAATCAACTTCAAGACATCTTGATTAGGAATGTGCTAAAACATATACAGTTTGATGAAGATGCACAGTCTGCAGATGTGCACAAAGACGGTCCTCTTATATTCCAGGTCTGCTAAGAGCATGGAGCTTTCTTTCCATTTGGTTTCTGAGGAAGCTGTTAGTTCCTTTTCAGAATGTTGGCATTTAATTTTAATTTCCACAGGAGGTTTTAGCTTAATTGGCACAGTGGCAGTTTTGATTCCTGGTGCCTGCTTTCTGCAAACTTGGGTTATTAGACCTTGAATGCAAAGGAAATGGAAGGGTGGGGCACGAACCTCACCAAGGTGGATAGAAGGTCATAGAATAATAGGATGGAGAATGACAGGCTTAATGGAAGAGCCAGTGAGGGCCCTCAGAACATAGCATACCAAAGGAGAGATCTTTTAACAAAGTGTTTCATCAAAACAAATGGTACAAAAGAAGATGCTGTGTTGCTGACAAACCAGACTACTAGTTCAAAGTTGTGGGTTTGAGTCTTGGCTCTGCTCCATCGTAGCTGTATGTCTGGGAGCCAGTCCTTTAACTCCTTTGAGCCAAAGTCTCCCCATCTTTAACATGGATGTGATCATGGACTTTGTTGCTTGACAGGCCCTTAGAGAGGCTCTAATCCTATGCCTTCATTTGACAGAAGGGGACACATGCCTTCTCTGTCGAGAGGAAGGGACTTGCCTAGGGCAATGAGGGTAAGAAGTTGAAAGCCAGGATGGATCATACTTGCATTCTCCTCCTGTTTTATGGCTTTCTTTGTGAAGAAAACAACGTGGAAATAGGACTCACTGTCATTATTTCTTCTGTCAGCCTGCCTGACTATAGCCCATAAGGGCATTGCAACCATCTGGAGTTTCTGTGGTAGTTTAATGGTTAAATCATTGCTCACCCTAGCCTTGTGTGGATTTAATTCAGTCCTTTGGCATGGAGTTTGCCAAACAGAAAATCTTTGAAGTCAGAATCATGCCTTCTGTTCCAGGCATCAAATGAGATCTTCTCACTGTTTCAGTTGCTTTCAAATGCAAAGTGGGGACCCAGGTATTTGTAAACCCTAGGAAAGGCTTGAAAATCACAGCCCACTATGGGTTACTGGCCACCTGAGGCTTCCAGACTTCTCTGTAACACTTCCAACTTGATTTGTCCACCACTAAATCCCTACAGGCCACAAAGGGAGGATCCCTGACATTAAAAATATATTCATTTATTCAAACAAATATTAAAATGGATCTCTTGTTGCACTCTACCCTGTCCCCCCTAACCAGGTTTGCCACTGTTCAGATTTCATTGTTCATGAATTCCTCTTCTGAATTGAGGTAGTGAGATTATTGGAAAGAGTGTTGGACTGGCAATCTGGAGATCTAGTTTCTGGGACACTCTTTGCCATTAACAAGCCCTGGACAAGTCAATTAATCCTATTACACCTCAGTTTTCTTATCTGTGAATAAGGTTAGTAACCTGTCTAAGGCAGGGATTCTGCTATGTGTCCCTTAGCTCCTATAGGTGGGCTTTCCCCTCCATTTCCAGGCCATATCCTTAGAATGCTGCCTACACTCCACCCACCAGCCTCATTTCCCTTGGGCTTCTCTTGTGAACTGCCCTGCTCCGATAGGTGCACTTGCCACTTATTTTGCCTGCTACTGAGAACCGGGCCCTCAAAAACTTTTCCCAGTCATCTCCATGCCAGTCCACCGCTGAGGCTTCCCCCATTCCAATTCTCCTTTGTGTGTTGTCATCTGCCATTAGAATGGAAGTGCCTTGAGGATAGGGGCTGTCTTGCTTGCTTGTATTTTTATCCCTAGTGCCTGGCACATAGTAAACATTTAATAAGAGATTTCTTTCTCCATCTGTCATAGAGTTGCTGCAAGGCTCACATGAGATAATGGACAGTGAGAGGCTAAAGCCCTATGGGTGCGAGGCATCATTATTAGAACTGATAGAGATAGGAACTGGATTGGTGATTTCATTAGCATAGGGAACTCATAGATGAGGAGTATTGACTGAGGTGCCCCCAGTGCATATCAGCACCTTCTGGATGATGCGTGGTCTTCCGGACATATCTGGAACATGTGACTTACTCAGGGTCACACAGCCACAATGTGTCAGAAGTAGAACTTGAAGCCCAGTGTTCATGGCTACCCCACTATCCTGCTCCTCTTTTGGAAGTGGCAGTGACTGAATTCTGATTAATGGTGAAATTGTTTTGCTGAAGGCAAAACTAAGAATAATATTAACTCCCATTCTTATAGCCCCTTAAGGCCTGTACTCTGTGCATTGCACAGAGAAGGTACGTGATACAAATTGGTTGGATCAGATAGAATCAAGTACTTTCCCTTTCAGGTAAGGCATGCAAATACCTTTATTCCCACTTTGTACTAAAGGTTCATGAAGGGAAATTAATTACCCAGGATCCAACTAGTTCGTGTTAAAGTCAGGACTCCAACTGAGGTCTCCTGATTCCAATTCTATTATATGGCCCAGAAGTGCCTTTAGCTAGTTTTTCCTACTTGCTGACTATAAAAGGTAAGTTTATTGGTGGGGGCTTGTGCATTTTAGAGATGCGTATTTCAGGTAGCTATAGAAGCACCTTGTGAGTGCTAAGCTAGGGAGGTAACTCAAAAGGGGTACTCCAATATCTAACAAAAATAGGTTTCTCTGAATCTCTGCTCCTAAACCTCTGGACTTTTCCACCATACGCCTCTGCGGGTATCTTCCATCCCCTCTGGGTTTCTGCTAGAACCATTTGGTTGATTTTCCTCATTTTACAGATGAGAAAGTAGACACTTCAGTAGAAAGAACATTGGCTTGGGTCACAGTGTCCTGTTTCAAATCCTAGCGCTGCCTTTGTGGCCTTGGACAGGTCAGTTGACCTCTGCAGGCCCCAAGTTTCTCATCTATAGAATGAAGACACTGGACTAGAGGAGTGCTTCTCCAAGTTTGTCGTTTCACTGTTAAAAGTTATTGAGGACCCCTCAAAGAGCTTTTGTTTATGTGGGTTTTCTCTATCAATATTTCTTTTATTAGAAATTAAATCATGTTAGCATTATTAGGAAAATAATTTTGACCTTGTGAACTTCTTGAAAAGGTTTCAGGGACCCCCAGGGATCCTTGGACCATGATAGACTAAAGTATCTCTAAGGTTTCTTCCAGATCTAACCCTATAGCCTTCAGTTGGATGTTCTGCCCAATACTGGCTTAAATTTTGTAGCCACATCTTCCTGCCTCTCTGTCTCTCTGTCTCTCTGTCTCTCTCTCTTTCTCTCTCTCTCTCTCTTTCTCTCCCTCTCCTCTGTGACCTCATGGGCCCTCCAGCAGTCACCATTATTTTTGCACCTTTGTAAGTTATTGATTTTTATATTGGGTCATTAGCATTGACAGATGCTTTTAATTAAAAGAAACACACACACACACATTACCTTCCCCTCCCCAAGTTCCCAAGAGGCATACATTCTAATTTGGCATGACATTATCAGGCCTAACATTTGTTGGCATGTGAAATGTCTGAAAGATCATCCGTTGTTACCATAGCCTTATGGAGTAGTCAAATAAGTTCAAACTCGGGATGTTTTTGAAGTCTGAAGTCTCCCTGGGGATGTCTTTCATAACATCTCTGAACTGGCTAACGCTACAGTAAATGAAACACACAGAACCGGATTAAAGGGTTATTTCCCTGGAGTGTCAAGCTGACAGAGATGGCAGAACCTCAGGCCCCAAACATGACACCCTGCCAGTGACAGGAGGCGCCCTCCCTAGGCCTCTCCTCACAGTTCAGTGCCAGCAGCCTAGGCCAAGAAGACAACACTGTGACCATTTCCAACAGGTGGTCAGGCAACTAAGCTGGTCCAAGCAAAACCAGAACTTAGAAGAGCTGGGCCCTTGTTAGGGCTCACGGTAAGCCAGAATTTATCCTTAGAACCATAGAATCTTCTAATTGGAAGGGACATCTACAGCCATCTATCATGCAGTGGATATAAGACTGCAGAATATAAAACGTTAAACTTTAGAGATCATTTGCCCCAACTTTCTGATGATATTGAAGAAGAAACTGGAGGCTAGGGAGATTAAAGGACTGACCCAGAATTCCAAAGTCAGTGACAAAGCCAGTACTCCAGTCTGGGCCTTCTGACACTAGGTTCAGCACTAAACCACACTTCTTTGCTCTCTACAATAGCCCCAATAGAACATTCATTATTTAGCTTGCACTTGAAGCATTAAGGGTTGTACAAGTCCTGGAAGCCCAAAACAAGCAAACCAAACCCAGTTGGGCAGAGTAGTCTTTAACTGGAACCAGTTAAAGAATCTGAGCAAAGTGCTTGGGCTTTGAATAATTAGGGCACCAAGAATTGAGATAATATGTTTCAACTGGGGGCAGATGAAGGAGCACCAAGTCCTACAGGGGTCAGGCTGTACTTGATCAGGTGAGTCCAGACTTGTGTATTAAGAAAATGAAACTAACACTGTATGAATGTCACCATATCGATTGTGTGGTGTGATGTCAAGAGCCCTGGATTTGGAGTCAGAGGACTTGATTTGGCTACTTAGCAGCTGCATAATCTTAGGAAAGTCATTTCCCCTCATTGAGTCTTATCTTTATAAACTGAAGGGTTGGCACTACAATGACAAAAATTGGTAGGGCTTCAGGGAAGCATTTGTTCTTATATAGTGTTGTGGTGACTGTAGATTGGTGCAAGCATTCTGGAGAGCAATGTAACATTATTTAATAGAAAGTCACAGAACTGATCCTACCTTTTTACTGAGTGATGCTCATACTATAAATTTATTCCAAAAAAGTCATTAAGAGGAAGTATATGTGTCGAAATATTCATATATGCTCTTTGCATGATAGTAAAAAATTAGAAATATTGCAAAATGACTGAATAAGTTAAGATGTTAAGTTAGATGATAAATTGATAAGTTAAGATACATAATGGAATATGTATGATGTTGCTATAAACATATAAAGTATATAATGAAATATAGAAAGACATATATGAGGTGATGCAAAGCAAGATCAACAGAACCAGAATGAAGGAAAGAAAAGCAATTTAGCCTGTGGATCAGCAGCCTAAGCTGTGAACTTGCATGAATGGGGTTCAGTATTGGGAGTTGTGTTAACCTTCTTCCCCCCACCTTTGAAGTTAGACATCTTAGCTCATTTTGCTTCTACTCAGTTCCTTTTGGGAAATCTTGGAATATAATTAAATTGTAGCTTGTAGCTAGGTCTTCATCAATGTGGGTAAAAGGTTTCTCAGTTCCTTTAAAAACATGCAAGGTACCAGTGCATACTAAATATAGGACAGACTTTATTGCTTTCCATAAAAAAAAATACAAAAACAACATAAAAGAATCATAGTAGTTCATAAGCAAGCCATATACTTGTATCTCTCTAGTGAGTTCCCTGCTTCCCCAAGTCTCTATGTAGTTCTTCAGACTCATAGTTTTGCCAGAGGGGCAACCTCCCATCATTTTTATGAGGCCTTCTCTTGCCCCCAGAAACCTATTTAGATACCTAGTCTTATACTATTACCTTGAGTGCTTGGACTTCCCCTGTAAGGAAAACAAATTTGGGATTTTGAAAGAAGCAATTCTTTTCCCATATGATCTGCACCATCCAAATAATTGATAGTAGTACTATGGGAAGGGCAAAATTCAATTTTTTTCTGTCTCTTTCTCCATTCCCATCACCATGGCGTTATTTACTTACTGTGCCTTCAGCTTCAGGGGACTTTGTACCCAATCTTCTTCTCTTCTTGAAGAGGCTGGCACTCCCTAGAAACTGTCCTTTCCCCTACCACCTTGCCCCTCCAATTTCTCACTCTAAGTTCAGTCACTGAACTCTCTAGGAATTTGACAGTGTCTTGCATACTGAGTCTATGTGGTTCCCTTCTCCCGGGTCCATGTGTTTAAGAACATATGCCTCTGCTCTGTGCCTCTGTCTCTTCAGACTCTGGGAACTGTTGATCCCACTTATATCTCTGTTGTAGCTGCTGCTATTTCTTGGGCTAAAATGTTACCATTCTTGGGGCCAAGGCTTTGCCAATATATATGAATGCTTCCAAGGCACCTAAGTCTATATTCAAGTCTCTGGACATTGAACTCTGCACAGAAAGGGGGATGAGGGAAAATAAGTCCCAGTCTGTAACAAAAATGCTTTTAAAGCCTAGTACAAAGGGAAGACTCTGACCCACAAACAGTGTGAGCATCTCCAATTACTGAGACCCATTCACCTATTCTTTGTCTGATAGCATGATTGCAGTTCTTGCTTTTTTGGATTCACTTGATTCACAGTAAATTTTGTTTCAGTCCCTAATTTTTATTCTGTGTATATCTTTGAGTTTTAGTGTGTTTCTTGCAAGCAACAGATTGTGGGGTTTTGTTTTCTTTTCCAATCTGTCACTCTTTTTCATTTTATTGGATTGTGTAATCCATTCACATTTAAAGGTACGTGTGTGTGTGTGTGTGTGTGTGTATTTAAAGGTTAGGTTTAGACTTTCCTCCAGTTGTCTCCAATAGTGGTTCGTAATTGTTCTCCCCCCATTAGAATTTCCCCGCTTCCTCTGTAAAGAAGGTAATTTGTCTCTTCACTTAATTTTATCCATGTTGTTGTTCAGTTGTGTCTGACTCTTCGGGATCCTCTGGACCCTACTCTCCATGGGGTTTTCTTGGTAAAGATACTAGAGTGGTTTGCCATTTCCTTCTCCAGTGGATTAAGGCAAACAGAGATTAAGCGACTTGCTCAGGGTCACACAGCTGGTGAGTGTCTGAGGTCAGACTTGAACTCAGGTCTTCCTGACTCCAGGACCAGCACTCTATCTGCTGAGCTGTCTAGCCTACCCTTTAAAGCAGCCCGGTTCTCACTGGTTCTCTCATTTGTGAGCCATTCCACACCCTAACTTGTCTGTTTCCCCTGTCTCTAATTCTGGGATTTTGCTTAACTCAGTTCCTTTTTTCTTCTTCCTTGTATCTGATTCTTAATTTCTTCCCTCTTGTTTTTCCCTCTCAGTTTAAGCAATTGAGTAAAATCCTTCCTATTCTCTCCTTTTAACATTTTCATTTTAAAGTTTCGTTTTCTGTGCTTTCTCCCCCAAAACATTCTTTCTTTCTTTCTTTCTTTCTTATCAGTATTTCTTTTCCCCCTTTATTCTATACTTTTATTCTCTGATTCATGGACATTATACTTATTTAGTCCTGATTTAATCTCTGCATTCTTCATGGAATCAAAATTTCTTTTTTTTTCAGTTTTCATATTTCACTTTATTCTACAGTAGAAATTACCCCTTTCTCTGAAAACAACAGCAACATCTGAAAACAATAACTGACTATCCTTTTTTTGATTGATTTCATTTCCCAAACTTTGTCTATTCCTGTCCCTCCTTCTTTCAGAGGTTTTCCCAATTTTTCCTGTGTATTTCTTGTTTGCTCATTCTTTTTTTTATTAAATTATTTTATTTTTTTTCAGTGTTCTACAATTATTTCCTTATATTTTAGATTTTTCCCCTCCCTCCCCCTCTTTCCCCTTCCTTCCCTGCTCCCTCCCTGAGATGGTATGCAATCTTATACATACATTCCTACTAAATACATTTTCACCTTAGTCATGTTGCATAGAAGAATTAAAGTGAATGGGAGAAACCATAGAACAAAGCAGAACATAATACAAAGATAAATGGTCTGCGGCATTCTGCAATCCAATTCCATATTTCTTTCTCTGGATATGGGAGGTATTTTGCCTCAAGAGTCCATTGGGAATTTTTTAAGTCATTGCATTGTAATGAAGTATTAAGTCTACCAGAAAAACTCCTCACACACTGTGGTTGTTGCTGTGTACAAAGTTCTCCTGGTTCTGCTCCTTTCACTCAGCATCAGGTCATACAGGTCCTTCCAGGCCTCTCTGAAGTCTTCCTGCTCATCATTTCTTATAGCACAGTAGTATTCCATTACATTCATATACCACAACTTGTTCAGTCATCTAATCAAAGTTTCTAAGGTACCTGTTTTGAGCTCCCTCTTCTGAACAGGTTCTGTGATACTGCCTTGTGGATCATGGGAAAGAGGGCACTGAATGACTGAGTCAGTGTTTACAGGTTTTTTTACCCTGTTGGGGTTCTTGGTGTCCTAGACCATAAAAATAGCCAAAAGTGCTTTGTCTTTTTTGTATAATTACCCTTTTGGAGAGATTGTGAGGATTGGAGAAAATGTCCAGTCTTTCATCTTGTTTGTCATGTGACCCTCATTCTCAATGAGACCTGAATGGGTCTCATTTCCAACCTTGTTAGCTCCTTAAGTTGATCACAGAACTCCCCTGATGAATCTCACAAGGATGGGGCAAGAAAGACCAAATGTAAAAATAAAATTATTGATAGCTGGTATTTATGAACTATTTTAAAATTTGCAAAGCGTCTTATAAAAATATTCTTTCATTTGATCCCTCACAACAACCCTGGGAGTGGTAAGTGCTATTATTATCCTCATTTTACAGATAAGGAAGTTGAGATAGGTAGAGTGACTTGTCCAGGGTCACACAGCTAGTAAGTGTCTGAGGCTGGATTTGAATTTGTCTTCCTGATGCCAGGGTCTACCAGTATTTTCAAAAGGGGCATATAACCAGTTCCCTTCGATCTTTGTACATTGGGGGCCTTCAAAATTTAGTTGGCGTTTCTGTAGGCATTTCTGTTCTATCAGTGTCACATGGTTAGTCAGTTAGTAGAGCTGGGATGTGGCTGTAGACCCAGGGCTCTTCCTACTATCCCCTGTTGCTCCAGTATGGGTTGTTGACCAGCCTCCTTCTTTTCACAGTTGCCTTCCTCAAGCTGCTCTACTTGTCTGTGGCCTTTCGGCACTCTCCTTGACCCAGCTAAAGACCAAATCAAGAAGCGAGGAAGAGACAACAGAGCAGACAGAGCACACAGAATCGCCCCAGCTCCGGGAAGGTGGGATCATTGGGGAAGAGTGAGTAACACCTACTCCCGTGCCAGGTCTGGCCTCTGCCCTTCTCTTGCCAGAGCACTTGCCAGCAGGAGACAGGATAATCCTAAGGATTGGGAGTCAAAGGAAATATGGGTTCTTGGACCTAATTTTGTAAGGTCAATTGCCATATTTTCCAGATATAGACTCATCAATTCTTAGCATTAGACCGTAGAAATCCAGAGCTGAAGGGGCCTTAGAGCAGAGAATGTCATATTTGGAGGGGGTTTTCATACAGAGAATGTCAGAGCTGAGAGGCAACTTAGAACAAAGATTTTCAGATTTACAAATGGCCTTAGAACAGGGAATGTCTGTGCTTGGAAAAACCTTAGAATGGAAACTGTTAGGGCTGAAAGGGACTTTAGAACAGAGAATGTCAGAGCTGAAAGAGACCTTAAAAGAGAGAATACCAAAACTGGGAGGGACCTTAGAACAGGGAATGTCAGAGCTGGAAGGAACCTTAGAACACAGTCTTCGCAAGCTGGGAGAACTTTTAGAACGAAGAATGGCAGAACTAGAAGGCTTTTTAAGACAGAGAATGCTATACCTGGAAGGGATTTTAGGGCCCAGATTGTCAGATCTGGGAAAGACCTTAGAACAGAAACTGTCAGAACTGGAAGGGGTCTTAGAACAAAGAATGTCAGACCTGAAAAGAGTATTAGAACAGAGAATGTCTGGTCTGAGAGGGGCCTTAGAAGATGGAATGTCAGGGCTGGGAGGGATCTTAGAACAGAGAATGACAGAGCTGGGAGGGAACTTAGAACAGAAAATGACGGAATTGGAGCATATCTTAGAGCATAAGTTGTCAGGGCTGGAAGAGACCTTAGAAAATACATTTTCAGAGCTGGGAGGGACCTTTGAACAGAAAATGTCAACACTGGGAGAGATCTTAGAACAGAGAATGTTGGCACTGGGGGGGACCTTAGAACAACGAATAGCAGAGATGGAAGAAGTCCCAGAACAGGAAATGTCATTGATGGAAGGGATCTTAGAACAGAGGATGTCAGAGTTGGGAGAGATCTTGGAACAGAGAGTATCAGAACTGGAAGAGATCTTGGAACAGAGAATGTCAGAGGTAGAGGGTGTCTCAGAACAGATAATGTCTGAGCTGGAAGGGATCTTGGAACAGAGATTGTCTGAGTTGGAAGAGATCCTGGGACGGAGATTGGCAGAACTGGAAGAGACCCTTGGACAGAAAATGGCCCAACTGGAAAGGGCCTTAAGACAGAGAATGTCAGAGTTGTAAGAGACTGTAGAACAGAGAATGTTAGAGGTGGGAGGGACCTTAGAATATAGGATGTACCTACCAGCTGGACAAGACATTAGAAATCATCTAGCCTACTTCCCCCTTTGCTTTTTCTCTCCCTCCTACTGCCTCTTAGAGCCCTCTACACAGCTCAGTGCCACCTCTCCTCAGCAGAGGATCAGGGAAATGGAAAGAAAAGACAACTTATGTTAAGCTACTTACTTCCTGGTTAGCTGCTCTGGTCAAAGTTAGGATTGGGTGGAAGAGGTTGGGACCATTCAAATGAGGTTTTGGATTATCTTGGGACCACAGCTAATTGAGAGATGGCTGTACCCGGTATTAGTGAAGGGGAAGTTGTGGTACCTTGCCTTGATCTACCCTTCTGCAGGCTGTAATTTTATGTTATGGGTAAGTGTCCAGAGCCCGGTTGGGGGTCAGCTCATCTGTGGCCGTCACTTAGCAGCTGGAACAACAGCTGGAGCCGGAGCCGTGCTGAAGTCCCATCCGCGGCGTGGGACCCAGAGCAGCAGGACAGAGAGGCCTAGGGGTCCAGGCTGAAGCCTGTGGTGAGAGTGGGGATGGTTGGGATTCTTGGAGAGTGTCCTGACCTCTGCTCCTGAGCTTACTCCTCAGCTGGCCTGAGCTGTTACACCTTTTTATCACATGACAAGCCCCTATTTAATAACCCTAAAAATCAAAGGCCACGTTGTCCAAGAGAACAAGTGCCTCAAGGAAAATTTGCATTTCTTAGCATAAAATATGTTTGTCAAAGTTGGAGGGGGAGGGAGACCTTTGAACAGAGAATGTTAGAGCTGGAAGAGAACTTAGAACATGGAAAGTCAGAACTGAGAGGGCTCTTGGAGTACAGAATGTTAGAGTTGGGAGTGACTTTAGAACAGAGACAGACAGATCTAGGAGGTTATTCAGGGCAGAGAATGTCAAAAATGAAAGGAACCTGAGGACTGAGAATGTCAGAGCTCGAAGGGATCTAAGGACATGAGTGTCAGAGCTGGAAAGGAATTGAGAATAGGGAGTCAGAATTGGGAGAGGTCTAAGAACACAGAATGTCAGGGCCAGAAGGGCCCTTGAGACAGAGAATGTTAGATCTGGGAGGAATAGCTTATGAGAACTGATAGGCTTTTAGAGAGCATCTTGTCCTACCTCCTCATTCCTCAGGTGGGAGGCATCTCCAGAGATGCCACAGAAAGTTAATGGCAGAGCCCGGTCTCCTGATCCCAAGCCAGTGTTTTAGTCACTCCTGCCCCCTACTTGTAACTTGTATGTGAATTCTGAAGATCTTCCTTCAAATGAACAATCGGCCTTGCCAAGTGGAGAGTGTTGATGAATTTTCAGACTCTTGCTGGATTTAGAGCAGCCAGAGACCTTAGAGATCACTTCACAATCTCATCTGAGGGGGATGACATATCCACAAATAAGTGTGATTATGAAGTAGAGTGTGACAAAAGCAAGGCCAAATCCAGACAAAGAACTCTGGGAAAATTGGAGGAAAGAGAAAATACACCTGGGGAGACTGGAGAAGGTTTCTTGGATAGAGGGACCTGAACTGGAACTTTTCAACAGGTAGAAGTGAGGAGGGCAAGTGTTCCAGGCATTTGGGACAGGTTATGCAAAGACAGCAGACAGGGGAGGGTGAGAGCCTCCTGCCATTCCAGATTTCTCTCTGCCTAGCTGCTCCTAACCCTGTTCTTCTGGGCAGCTAAGTGGCTCAATGGGTAGAGCTGGATTTGGAGTCAGGAGTACTTGAGTTCATACCTCCTTTCGTACTTACTAGTTGTGTGACCCTGGACCTCTCTCATTCTCAGTTTTCTTATTTGGAAAATGGTGAGAATAGCATTTATTTCCCATGGTTGCTGTGAAGATCAAATATGTTAGCACTTGTAAAGCACTCTGTGAGAGCTTGCTATACCATCGGTGTTGTTAGTGTTGTTGACGTCACTGTGGCTCCTGGTCCCTTGACCATAGCTCCTTCCGACTCACTCTCTCTCTCTCTCTCTCTCTCTCTCTCTCTCTCTCTCTCTCCATTGATGCCAACTTTCTTCTATTCACATTCTTGATCCAAAGGTTGATTCACCTCTACACTAACTTCTGTCCTTGAATTTCTTGCTGCACCCCTTGTCTTCTTGCTGTCCATGTCTTGCCAAACTCCAAGCCAAGGTTCCCTCCACCAGTCACCTTCCTCACTCCTGCCCCTAGAGAGTGAGTGGCATGTAGCTTGGCCCATTGGGTCACCTCCCAAGTTCATGTTCTGTAATGTCATCTGGGGTGTCACTGCTGCTTCTCAGTCCCCGTTTCTTCCTTGTTGTCTCTGTATCACACTTCTGTAGTGGCTCTTCCAAAACTTCTGTCCTCTAGCCCTGTGCCCCATACCCTCATGTTCTTCCTTTCCTCTCACCAGAGGATCTCTCTGGGTTACTTTTGTAAACACATGACCAAGCTGGCACCCCAGGCTTACATGGAGCGGGTTCAATCTCAGAGGAAAGCCAACCCCCAAACCAAATCCTATCTCTTTGATCCGTATTCCCTTGATCCCAAACTGCCTCTGGGAAATTTAAGGATGTAGCTCAAACATAGTTTATCTCTTGGGCTCTAAAGACATGGATATAAACTCTTGAGATAATGCATATTGGTTTCAAGATATTCTTTCTTTCATTCCCAGGATATGCAGAAAACACATGAAGGATTCATAGTAGCCCATCAATAATAAAATTCTCCTCTCAGCTCAGCAAGTCCTACCTTTCCCCAGGGTCCTTTATAGTTCCCCTAATTGTCAAGAGATTCTTTATCAGGTCAAATTGAACTAGATGGCCTCTGAGGTCCCTCCCAACTTTTGAATACATATATACAGCTGTTCTAATCAATGCCTCTGGCAGTACTGGGAGTGAAAGGTGACCTTTCTCCAAGTCCCACACAAAGTCTGGATCATTGTAGCACTAGCCAACAATCCCCAGAATTAATAAGGAGATGGAGGAGTGGGTTATATTTAGGCTGAGTACCTGGAAATTTTCCCCTACTCGGATACACATGGGCTTGGTTTCCCAGGTCACTGGTCCAAGTACCATCTATGTATACATACCAAGTGAATACCAAGTTAGATATGTCAGTCTCTATCCTAGAGCAGATGAAAGAGTTGGCAGAACACCTCTCTACTTTTTGGGTTATCAGGGAGAAAGAAGTCTTCTCTGAAAAGACTGAAATTCAGAAGCACTACAGGAAGGAAAAAGAAAAAGGACTTGAAGAGGGATAGAAGAATCCTGACCTGTCAGGCCATTGGAGGGTTGAAGAAAGTGACATGGTAAAAGAAAGAACAGATATTTGCAGTTCAGTAATAGGGGTGGGGCTCTTCTTGCAGAAGGAGGAACTAGACCCTCCTAGAGGCAGTAAGCTTCTTGTACTCAAAGGAATAATTATGTGAGTACACAGGGACTTGGACAGAAAAAGGGATTATCCGAGGAGTTTGGGAAATAGGGGCATGGTGGAGCATTCATGATGGACTTCAGCTCTCCAGGAATTGGTTCAAGTTATTCATCTGTCCAAAACAGAGGGGCTGATAATAAATTCTTGATTTTTTCTTAATGAAAATTTGATTCTTTAAAAGGTCGAGGCAATGTGAGACCTGATTCTCACCAACAGGGAAGAATTAGTTGTCAAAGTAGAAATGATGGGGAACCTTGAAGGCAAGTGACTGCTCTACCTTAGAATTCATAATAAAGAAGGAAAGGAAAGACAGACAGATTGGCCTGAGAATTTTTTCTCGATAGCCTAAGTGTCTAATGAGGAAATCACTGGGAAGTAGCCTGACAGAAGTCTTCTGGCTAGTGGCTGAGTAAACCTTTGGTTGCATTTCTCTTACAGACTTAGAAGTGACTCAGGAAGGGTCCCATACGTAGTTAGTAGCAGACATATGGGATTTGGACCCAGCTCTTTTGACTCCAAATCTGGAAGGCTTTTGATAGTGCCAGATCCTTCTGCTAGCTATTGTCTAAAAGAGATGCAAACACAGGATTTGGAGTTTGAATCTTGTTTCTGCTGCATTTCTCACCCTCTGGGCCTCAGTTTCCTCCTCTGTAAAATGAGGGGAGTAGACTGAGTGATCTCTAACATTTCTAAAGTCTCTAAAGTTCATCCCAGGATCCCTTGTGAGCTCCATGAGGGCAGAATCCATGTCTTTTTTGGCTTTATATATTTCCCAGTGCCTACCACAATGCCCTGCACACAGTAGGTGTCGAGCAAGTGTTTGTTTAATTGAATTGCACCCTGCCAAGTGAGGCTTCTGGTTGTGATGTGGCCTAGGGCACCAGGCAACCTGTCACCTCAGATCACCATTCCCTGCTGGGGCAGGGACTTGGAGACTCCTGGAGACGAACTGATTCTTGTAGAAAGATAATGACAAGGTGTGAGATAGCCAGCCCTATCCCCTGCTCATTAGGGCCCCAGCAGAACAGCTGTGGGTTTAATGAGGCCAAGGCCAGAGTCAGATGCTAACTGAACATCCATGTGAAGACAGGGGGAAATGAGGGTAAAGCTTTCTGGGAAACAGCAAGCCACAGCCTCATCTGCTTCCTTATCTAGCCTATCCCACCGAAGACTCACATATCAAATGATCCCCTGAGATGTAGAGGGAACAGAAAATCCAGGCCTGGGAAGCAGGCATTAGAAGATAAAGAAGCTCCAGTGCCACAGATAGCTCTTTGGAAAGCTGTTTGTCCAGCACTACTGGATTGGATTTGAAATCAGAGTACCTGGATTAGCGGTCCTAGCTTTGCCTCTACTTTTCATCCTTTCTGGGTCCCAGTTCATCATCTGTAAAATAAAAGGGTGATCTCTAAGAACTCCTTATCCTATGACCTTCATAACCTTGTTGTGAGGGAGAAGCAAATTTGTTTCCTTAAATTCTGCTGCCTGTTTTCTCTTACCCTATTAACCAGAGTGAATAAACCAAAACTTATTTGGGGGGGGGGATGCAGTAGGTGGAGGCTGAGGCCGTGCACATGCTTAGGTAGTGGCCAGCATGAGTCTACTCCATGTGGATCACATCCTAGCCTAGCAAAATATCTAGTACGCCAGGACATACCTGGGAAGTTTTTCCCAAACCCTTTAGTATCTCCCAGGCCTTTGATTTCATGACTGTGTGAATTCCTTACAGTGCACATTATAGTTCCTGCCCTCTACCTTAGTAGTGTTGTGAAATGGAAAGACAATTGTGTCCTCTTTCCATCCCTCCTTGGCACCTCCCCTCATCCCTTTCCTTTTGAGGCTGAGCATTCCCAATTCCTTCATCTGATCCTCCTAGGAGGACATGAAATGGAGACCCTTTCCTGCCCTGGTTGCTCTCTTCTGCCTAGTCTCCATATCAGTGTCTTTCCTAATGCAGAGTTCCTAGAACTGAACACAGGCTCGCCAACGTAGATTGTCTGCACAGAGCAGAGAATGGTAGAGACCATTGCTTTCCTTGTTTTAGACATGATGCCTCTCTTAATTCATCCTTTATCAGCCCCTTAGCTTTTGTAGCTGTCTTAGTTCCTCCTCATCTGTAAAATTAGGGGTCTGCTCTAGATGGTCTCCAAAGTCAATTTTGGCTCTAGAATCCTGTGCTTCTGGATTTGGCTCTGTGCTCTCACATGATATATAGCTACTATTCTGAAGGTGGATGAAGAAGTGTCACAAAGGGGATTGGAGATTGTTCTTCCTTCTTGGGCAGCATGTTTCAGATATGAGAGACTTCAGGTTAGGCATTGGGAAAAGTTTCTTGTTTTGTAGAGTTGCAATGTGTACCATATTATGTTTCCAAGGGAAGGTAGGAAACCCCTTTCTTTGATGGTCTTAAAGGAAACATTTAATCCAGGAAACCTTTGTTCATTTTTAAGTGTTTGCTGAGTGCAGAACATTGTGCTGGAGGAGCGATTAACTTTAGCTAACACATAGCCCTCACCTTCAAGGGAGATTGATTTTCAGGGTGGTTTGGAGAAGTGGTAAGAAGTAGGGCCCTTTGTAATTCAGATCTTAGATCAGACTGGCCACTCTTATTTGTGACCTCGTTATTTGGGCAGCCAAGAAGCCTGGACTTCTCCAGTGTGCCAAGCACAAAGGGGCTAAGAAGAAGCAGCAAGTTTGGGTAGGAGTAGAGATTCCAGGGCCAGGTCAGGAGGCTCCATGAATGAAGTAACATTTGAACTGAGCTTTGAAAGTAGTCTCAAAGAGAGGCAGGAATGACTAGAGAACTGGCCTCAGAGCCAGGAAGCCCTGGGTTCAAGTCCTACTTCTGACATGTCCTGGCCATGTGATCTTGGCCAAGTCATTGTACCTCTCAGTGCCTTGGGCAACTTCCTGTAACTCTATGCTGCAGAAAGGGTGTCATCCTGCATTAGGTTAGGGAGTTTCCTCATCCAGGAATTTCCCATACCAATGAAATCTCAGGTCCAATTCTTAACCCACTTTGAAAAGGCAGAGGTGAGAAGAGATATGAGGGACAGAGAGCCTGTGCAAAGTCACAGAGATGGGAAATAGAGCATGAGCAACCACAGAAAAATGAACAGGTTAGCTAGACTGCAGAGTATGAAAAGAGGGGTAATACATAATAAGACCACAAAGGTAGGTTGAAACAAGGCTATAAAGGGCTTTAAATACCAAACACAGGAGTTTGCATTTGATCTTCAAGAAGTTTATTGAGCAAGGGAGTAAGATGGTTGAGACCTGTTGTTTTGCAATATCACTTTGGCAGCTGTGTGCAGGATGTGTTGCAGAGTGGGGAGAAGAGGCAGGAAGACTAATGAAGAAGCTATTTCAGTAATCTGGTGAGAGATGATAAGGATGTGAGTATGGTAGCTGTGTGATCAGGGAGAAGGGAATGACTACAAGAGCTGTTGTGGAATTAGAATTGACAGGACTTAGTAACTGATGTGATACATGAAGTGAGGAAAAGTTGAGCATGACTCTGAGGTGGGAAACTTGGGTGGTTAGAAGGATGGTAGTGCCCTGAACAGAATCGAGACTCTAGAAGAGGGGTGGGTTTGGGGGAAAAGATACCAAGTACAGATGTGCACATGTTGAGTTTGAGATGTTTGTAAGACATCCAGTTGTAAATTCCAATAACCAGTTGGTGATGGATTAGAGAGCAGGAAAGAGACAGGATATGTAGATCTGGGAGTCACTGATATACATATGATCATTACATTACATCCATGGGTACTGATAAGATCACCAAGGGATGGCAGAGTGAAAAGGGAAGAGGGCCTAGAGATTTAGGATATGTTCATGTTTGAGGAAAGGAACAACTAAGGAGACTGAGAAGGGGAAGTTGAGTGGGTTAGAGGAGAAGCAAGAGGGAGCAGTAACACAAGAAAACTCTGAGAGGAGAAAATATCCAGGAGGAGAGGAAAGACTACAGTGTTAAATGTGGTAGATAGATTTAGAAGAATGAGGATGGGGAAAAGGCCATGAGTTGGCCATTAAGAGATCCTTGGGAACCTTGGAAAGAGCAATTTCATTTGAGTGATGAAGTTGAAAACCAGGCTGCAAGGAGTTGAGGAATGAATGAGAGGAGAGGAAATAGATGCAATGAGTCTAGATAGTTTTTCTTAGGAGTTTGTCTGTGAAAGAGACAGAGATACAAGAAGATAGCTTGAAGGGATGGTAGGGTCAAGTGAGGATTTTTTAGGGATGAAGGGAGACCTGAGATGGGCAAAGACTGAAGATGGTGGTGATGAGGGGCTGATAATAGGGGCAGTCTTCTGTAGAGAAGGGAATCAAGGGAACAAGTACAGGGATTGGCCTTGGCAAGAAGGGCCACTTTTGCATCTAAGACCAAAATGAAGAAGAAACAAATTGGGGATGACGTCAAGAAGTTTTGAGAAATAGAGGAGATGAAAAGAGGGAGCTCATGGAGAAGGGCCACTATTTTCTCTGTGAATGATGAAGTCTTCAGGGTAGGGGAGTTTAGAAGCTTGAGAAGAGAAGAGGGTTGAAACAGCCTCCTTGGAGATTGTGACAAAGAATTCATGGGAGAGGAGTAAAAAGAACTGCTTTGCTATGGGGAGGGACCACTTGAAATTAGATAATATAAATTTGTAGTACAGCCAATCTGCAAGGTTGGGGTACTTCCTCCAGCACCATTGAGCAGTACATGAGCAGGAGCAGAGGGTTGACAAGCCATGAGCAATAATAGAAAAGGGGGTGAAGGAATTAAAATGTTGAAGACAGTATAATATTGAATTGATTATCTTTAGTGTCTACTATAAAGTGAAAGTAGAGCAAGAATGGTGGACCGGAAGGACACTGAAGGATGAAGAAAGGACTGGAAGTCATGATGAGGATGAAGGAGAGGTTTAGGAGGAATTGACACATAGGGAGAGAGAAAATGATAGGAAGTACCAGTCACATACAGGAATTTTGGAATTTTTAATTGTGGAAATGGAACACTTGTGTGTGATGGTGATACCAACAGTGTGTGACTTCCTTGTGGGTGACTGAGTGGAATGAAGAAATAAGACAGGAAATTGAGAAACTTGGGAGCCTAGGTAGTAAGGAGCAAAACTGGAACTCAAACTGAGGTCTTCTGGCTCCAAATCTAGGCCTCTCTCTCTTTTGACATTGCAGTGATTCAGTAAATCCTCTCTGCTATTTACTGAAATTACAATTGGTTCCAGTAAGGGAACTTTCCTGTCATCCTGAACACCTTTCCCCTAGGGTATTCTTTGAGTAAATTCGTAGAAGTTGAAATTAGGGTTGAAAGACCTGGATTCTAGTCCAAACTCTTTCCAGATCCAGCTTGGTGGCCTTAGCTGAGTCAAACTTGTCCTCTCCATAGCCTTCCTCCATCTCTAAAGCAAAGGGAGAATCCTCCTAAATAGGATGCCCTTCAAAAAGAAGGGCATCTTATTGAATGAGATTTTGCACTCAGGGGACCCTGGATTTAAATCTCAGTTCTCCTATTTAATCTGTGAATTCAAGCCAATCATGTCCCCTCTCTGGGTCTCTTTCCTCATCTAGAAAATGCTTTTTGTCATGGACCCCTTGGAACTATCTGGGCCTTCTTCTCAGAATTCTGTGCATTTAAATGCACAAAATAAAATGTTTAGATTACAAAGGAAGCTAATTCTATTAAAGTGCAGTTATCAGAATATTTTTTAACAAAACAACTTCACCACCCCCAGGTGAAGATCCCCTGGGCTAGATGATCTCTAAAGTCCCTTTCAACTCTGACATTCTATGAATCAGTGAGTCTTAGAATTAGGAAACCAGGATTTGAATGCTGTCTCTAATACTAGCTTTGTGACCCTGGGCAAGTCACATGGTCTCTCTGAGCCTCAGTTTCCTCATCTGTAAAATGTGGACCATAATACTTTTAATACCCCCTGCCAGAATAGTTGGGAAAAGAGCGGGCTTTTGCCAATTTGAGTGATATTATTACCGAGGCATCAAGGCTGGCAGTCTGCTACAAGAGGACAAACCACAAAACAATTGGGATCATGGATTCCAAGCAGGAAGCGACCTTAAAGGTCATCCAGGCAAAATTCCCCCCCTTTTTTTTTATTACAAATGAAGAGACTGAGGATGAGTGACTGGCTTAAAAGGTCACACAAGTAAATGGCAGAACCAGGACTGGACCCCGGATCTTTAGCTCCAGATCCAGTCCTCTTGCCACTCTACTCCCTTGCCTCTTCAGAAGCTCCAGACCTTCGAGATTTGCAAGGCTCTGGGGCCCTAATCTCTGTGTAATAGAACTCAATATCCCCCCTGGCAGCTTAGAAAAGGTGCTTTTCAGAAAACAAGGTGGAAAGCTCACTCTGCACAGGAGAGAGTGAACCTCAAGAGCATCCGGCAGCCAAAGGGGTAGATACTGAAAATACAAATCCTTTCAACAACAATTTGTGGTTGTTGAATTATGGGTTATCGAAGAGAAAAACTTTCCTTCAAGTAGACACACGCACATACACAAGGGCATGAACATACATACTCAGTGCACTTAAAATGGAATTTGATTCATAAAAAATCACAGGGTCACAAAATGTCAGAGCTGGAAGGGCCCCTACTATTGCAACTAGAATAATGGATGATAGCATCGGAAGGACTCCTCGAGATCAAAGCACTCTCTCATTTGACAAGCTGGATGACCGCTTGTTGGGGGTGTTCAAGGTGGGATTCCTGTTCTAGATAAGGTCCCTTCGACCTCTGAGATTCTGGGATTCTCTGTGATCTACAAAGAGGAACCAAAACCAGGAAGCAGGCTGGACGGGACTTGCTCAAGGTCACACAGCCACTCCGGTGTAGAGCTGGACCTTAAGCCCCGATTTCTGACTTCTAAACCCACTATTTGTTCTACAACACACCACTCGTATATGACTTGGTACCACCTGAGTGATCTTGGACAAGTAAAGTCCCCTTCTAGGGGCCTCCATCCGCCCTCTCCCCATCAAATAAGGGGAATACACTAGGTGAGCCAAGTCTGTGGCCTCTTAGAGCTCTAAAATGCTGTGATCCTGTTGTAGGCGCAAAGCAAGGTTCACCGGGATCCTGAAATGTGCTTCTACTGGGGACTGTCTGTTGGCTCTCCTTTTCTCCTGCTCACCCTGAGGTGCTGGGCCTGACTTGGAGTCTCCCTTCTCGCCCCCTCCTTCTTCCCTGCCTCATCTTCCTCCCCTTTCCCCTCATCTTCCTCTTCCTCCCCCTCCTCCTCATCTTTCTCCTTCTCCCCCTCCTCCTCATTTTCCTCCCCCCCCCCCACCTCCTTTCCCCCTCTTACCTCACCCTTGGCAACATTCCCTACTGCTGTTGCCCAGGGACCTCCCCGGCACGTGCCCAGGGCCCCTCAGCCGCTGCCAGGGCCTGGGCTGAGAGCCCCGCCCACTCGGGGCTGAGGGGACAGATCTCTGCCTCTGCTGCCCCCACAGGCAGGTCGGGGTTTTTCCTTTCTTTTCTTTTCTTATCTTCTTTCAACTAGATTAACCAGAAGTAAGTTTCAGGCTCTCTGGGGCTGAGGAAGCAGCGCGGAACCGGCCACGACCACAGGTTTCTGCCGCTCGGCCTGGCCCAGGTATTTTTTCTTCCTAATAATTGGAGCTCACCTTTCTCTAGTACTTAAGGTTTACAAAGCATTTTCTCCCACATGCCCCCAGAAGGGCAGCAGTGCAGTGGGCAGGGCTCTGGCCTTGTAGACAGGAGGATGGGGCTTCACATTCCCCTTCAGACCCTCCTTGCTGTGAGATCTGAAGTCATTCGTTACACCGTATTCAGCCCCACTTTCCTCATCTTCACGATCAGGTTCCTAGCCTATTCCCCTAAAATGGTGGTAACATTTATGGCACTTTCTTTCCAGTATTGTTAAAGCACTTTACAAGTTTACATGATACTAAGATTAAATATAACACTAATCTTGTGATGCTATTACAATATTATAAACATCACCCCCAGTTTCTGGAGGGGAAGACTGAGGCTTGAAGGGACTTGACCAGGGTCACACACTTGGCATTAAGAGCTAGGATATGAACCCAGGTCTCTAGACTTCAGCCCAGTGCTCTGTCCATGCCACTATCAATGAGTAATACTTTGACTGTTTTGCACATAAGGAAACTGAGGCCTAGAAAACTGGCATGATTCATCTAAGGCAAGTCAGCTAAGAAATAATAAAGCCAGGTCTTACACTGCAGTTCTTCTGACTCTCTCCATTTCTAGTCCACCATTAACTTCAAGCTGTCAGAACACCAAAGCTGTCAGCTTGCTGGGCCCTAGGGCCACCTTGAACAGGGGACAACTGAGCATTTCATTGCATCTTCCCCAACTAAGCTCTCTTAGTACTTGGTTTGTCTTTGTTTTAATCTAGTGCAGTCTAGTGTATACTGGAGCTGTCTGCGGTTTGGAGCTGATCCACTAACTAGACTGGGAGCCCTAGGAATCAGGGGGCACCTCACCCCCAGCTGGCACACAGTAGGTTCTTAATTAGTGTCTGCTGATTGAATGGATAACTTCATACCTATGTCTGAGATAATGTTATTTTAATGCCATTCCTGGCTAGATTTACCATGATCAGCAAAGCAATTTAGAGCACCCTCTTCCAAAAGTGCTAAACACTTTCAGCTCAAAATAGATAAAGACTCTGTCACTATTTTCCAAAATGCTCATGGCTCAGGAGAAATCTAAAGCAGGCCCTAAGCTTCTGTACTGGGATGGCACTTCCAGGCAACTTCTGAGCTTCTTCCCATTCCTACCTGGCTGAGCCATGGTGCTTTGTACCTAGTAGGCACTTCACAAAGCAGCATAGCACATTGGATGAATCTTGTCCCACATATGTATAGGCTATGTGACCCTGGGGGCTTGAGGCACCTGAGGCAGCAAGCCTGTCTGGCCTTGTCATAGGCTCCAGCATGGCACACAGCTTTCCTAGAGGGTTCAAAATGGAGAGAGGGCAGCACTTTCAGACCTAACTCTTTCCAAGATCCTGGAACACAAGAACCTTCTTCTAGGGACTCTTCCCCCACCAGCTTCCCTCCTAACACTTGCACAGATGCACAGTTTGCACAGATATGATGAGCTAACTACCTAATCTCTCTCCCTAGCTCCCATCGCAAATCCTTCCAAGTCCCATTCTCCATACACTTTAAACCTCTCTTAGAAACACCCAAGGACTATTCCCAGCCTCTGCCCTCCACAGATGACTTCATGGCATCATAAGACCTACACTGACACTTTGGAGTCACAGAGAAAATGTAACACTGTGGCCAGCTGTGAGCCCTTGGGACACAGCTGCCAAGCCCATCAAAGTCTATCAGTGTGTGACCATGGACAGGTTCCTAGCCCTCTCTAACTCTCAGTCTTCTTGTCTCTAAAAGGAGGGAGCTAGAGTTGGAGATCTCCAAGATCTCTTCCAGCCTTAAGTCTTGTATTACCCATAAGTTAGGCAGAACAGAAAAGAACAGGTTAAGAGGCTGAAAAGGATGCAGCTAAATTGCCTGATTCAAGAGAATAAACGAGTCATTTCCATAAACTGTGTATAAAAACTAAACATTCATTGGACAAATCTAAACCCCTACTTGTGTACTTGGGTGGGGGGCCCTTAAATGAATAAGCTATAGGCCCTGTCCTGTAGAAATTTCTAGTCTAGCAGGGGTGATAATGCCACATGGGTGATACAGATGGAGAGAAATTGCTTCCATTTGGGGTAACCTGGGAAGCCTGAATGAGGGAAGTAGCCTTTAAGCTGGAGTTTGAAGAGTGGGTAGGATTTTTGAGAGGCAGATAGGAAGTAGAGGAGGGCATTTCAGAAAAAGGGTATGGTATGAGAAAAGACTCAGAGGTTAGGAACCATGAGGGATATTTAGGAATCAGCAAATAGTAATGTATGGTTGAAAAAGAATAGTGGAGAGGTAAGACTAGAATGTTGAGAGATGCCGCCATGCCAAACCACAGGATGGAATGCTTAGACTGGCATTAGACTTCTTCTATCTAGCTCCATAAGACAGAGTTATGATCAATGGATGGAGGGGAGGTTACAAGGATGCAGATTTCAGCTCAGTATGAAAAACTTTTTAAATACTCAAATTAGAAAGACAACATCCTTCCTCAGAAAGTAGTGAGCTCTCATCCCCGGAGGTGTGAAGGCAGAGGAAAGCTGAATGGCCAGCTGTCAGTGATGCCATAGAGGGGGGGATATGGAACCCAACCTCTCAGGTCTGAAAACTTTGTGAATAAGAGAGATGGGTAAGAGAGACAAGAAGACAGTCAGGAAACTGGCAATTCAGTTGTGCTCCTAAAAGGGAGAAATATAAAGGCTGCAGAGAACCCCAGGAAGATTTATACCAAAGGATGCTTAAAAAGCCAGCCTGGGCATTGATTATGGCCTTATAAAAATTGCCAGTTCATGAAGTCATAGAGATCACAATGGGGCCCAATAGATCTTTAGTTACTGCTCCTATTTTGCTAAAATATATATATAATATTTTGTAAATATCTTGGTTTTATTAATTTTTTGGGGTACAATCCCATAGTCTGTTTATATATCCCTTCTGTCTCTGGAGCCTTGCCTTCTGCTTCCCAGGCAGTATGACCTGCCCCATAGGAGGGAAATCATTCCACCTCTCACTAATGGCAGGAGATGGATAAGAGGGAAAATATGGAGTAGGCAGCCTGATCCTTGGCCTTCACTGAGCAAGTCCCTTGTGCCTGCGTGAGATTTATTATCTAACATTTTATTAATGTGGGACAGGAAATCCATTTTGCAAGTGTATTCTATCAGTTATGACCTGACGATGACATTACTGGTTTGGGCATTAACAATGTGATGATTAATTGTACTCACGAAATCAGTGATGTTAGCTTGGAGGTACATAGCTCAGCATTCTTTATCAGTGGAATTCAGGAGGTATGGATTAACCCATTGGCTTTCTGTAGGACGGATGTTTTTGGTATAGGGTTTCACATTAATTTAGCTCAATTCAGCAAACGTTTTCAAACAAACATCCAGTGGTCCTGCTAGGAACTGAGATACTAAGACTTAAACAAAAATTCCCTGCCCTGGAAAATGGACAACATATACACAGATAAGTATGATACAAAACCGAATATTGATGAAGCAAGAGATCCAGCCAGAATTCTCTCAGGTATCAAAAAAGCTTCCTGGAGAATTCTAGCAGGCAGGGAGAGATGAGGAGAGAATCTGTTCTTAGAATGGGGGCCAGCCTGTTTCAGTCAGTATACAGAGGCAGGAGAAGCCTAGAGGAGTTCAGGGAACAGCTGGGAGATAAAAGTGCCTAGAAGGGAGAAGCAATGTGAAATAAGACTGGAAAGGTAGATTGGAGCCCAACAGTAGAGATTCTGATCTGTTCCAGCTGGTATTTGTGTTGGATACAAAACATGAAAACAATCCATGCCCTTAAGAAGCTAATATTTGAGTCAGTTTGAAGTTTATCTTGCTTGGAAGGTAGGTTGGAATGGATACAGTTGTCCCCATTTCACTGATGGAGAAACTGAGGCACTGAGAGGTCCTGTCTCCTGACTCAAAGGAGTATTTTAGATAAGGTAGAATCAACCATGCCTGTTTTTTCTGGACCCCAATAGATTATGAAAAGGCAGTGTTGCTCTCTTGGGGTAACATAGCTCTGGTTTCCTAATGTGCCTATGATTTGGTGATGAACTTCTCCAGGTCTCCATGGAAGAACCACATTAGAACTCCCAGGCTGGTAGCCACCCCTCAGCTAGAGCTCATTCTGCCACCATGTGGTACAGTCTGAAAAACCCTGGATTTGGAACCAGACAACCTGGGTTCAAGCCAAAACTTCCTGGCTGTATATAACACTAGGAAAGTCCCTTCACCTCATTTTCCTCATCTGTAAAATGGAGATTATAATATCTTTAGGTGTCTCTTGGAGTCAAGAAGGTCGAAGTTCAAATGCAGCCTCAGGTACATACTCACTGTGTGACCCTAGCTAAATCACTTAACCTCTGTCTGCCTCAGTTTCTTCATCTGTAAAATGGAAATAACAATAGCACCTACCTCGACCAAAGTTGTTGTGAGGATTAAATGAGGCGATAATTAGAAAGCACTCAACACAGTGTTTGGCACATAGTAAGCGCTATGTAAACGTTAGCTATTACTATGACTGTTGTTGTTGCAGTGTCTGCAGGCACTATGCATGGGTAGGGATACAGAGACAAAAATGAAAATGGACTCTGCCCTCAAAGAGCTTACATTTGACTCAGAGGGAGGAACAACATGTTCAAAGATGATTAAATGAAAAATATGTCCAAGTAAACAGTGATAGCCAACATCATGTGGTGCTTTGCTGAGTGCTTTACGTGTATTATTTTCACTTGATCCTCACAACAACTCCAAGCTGGGGGCTTTTATGATCCCCATTTTACAGATGGGGAAACTGTGGCAAACAGGTTCAATGATTTACTTAGAGTCACATATTTCATTAGTATCTGAGGCATGATTCCAATTCAGCTCTTCCCGACTCCAAGTTCAGCACTCTGCCCTCTATACCAAACTACTGCTAATAGTTTTTGAGAGCTCTAACAGTTAAAAGTATCCGAAAAAGTTTCTTTTAGAAGGGGCCACTTGAGCTAAGGATTCCAAGAGGTAGAGATGAGAAGGGAGTGCACCCCAGGCAGAGGAGAACAAGCCTATGCAAAGTCATGGAGGTGAGATAGGATGGTGTATGTAGAAAACAGGAAATAGGCCAGTTTGGCCAGAATGAAGGGCAGTAATGTTAAATCAGTCTGGAAAAATAAGCTGGAGTAAGAGCAGGGCTCTAAATGCCAACTAGGGAGTTCATATTTTATTTTAGAGGCAGTGAGAACCACTGACACTTTTTGAACAGGGGAGTGGTATCTGTCTCGATGATATCCTGGAAGAGGGGGCAATCCATTAGGAAGCGATTGCAATAGTCCAGGTGAATGATGGTAAAATCCTCAGCTGGGGGGGGCATGTGACCATAAATTACTCAATTTTAATGAAATGTGTGATAAATACATAGGAATATAAGGCTCTATGGGCCCTGAGAAAGGTGATTTCCTTAGCATTGGAAGTGTTCAAACAGAAGTTGGATTTGTACTTTTTGGGGAGTCATAGGATCATAGACTTAGAGATTTAAGACTAGACCGATAGTTGACCCTTAAATGTCTTCTAGTACAACCCTTCTCATTTTAGAAGTGGGGAAACTGAGTCCCAGAGAAGTTAAGTGATTTGCACAAGGTCACACAGGATATAAGTGAAGATTTCCATTGCAGGCAAGGTTTGGACTAAATGCCTCAGATGTCCCTTCCAGCTCTGAAATTCTGTGATTTTGTGAGGTTCTATTTAGAAGCCAATTGGTGAGCTGGGGAAAAGGCCAAGCATATGCCCAACAAGGTGAATATATTTCAGAGAGAAATGCCTTTTGCAGCTGAGATAAGATATGTGACTCAGAAAGGACATTATTGCACTCTTTCCCCTGTTACAGTGATGGTTCAGTGTGGCTCAGAAGCTTCAGATTTTACTTAAATAGTCTTCTTCTGTGACTTATTTCAGAGAACTGTATATAGTCACCATCAGCTGAGGTGAAGTTTACCCTGCTGGTACTGTCCTCCCGGCCGACTTCCCACTATTAGCAGTCCCAAATTGATGGACAAGCTCAGATTGCACCATTCTATGCTTTCACCAACAGGGGATCCTTTGCTTTCTGAAGTGGGGCCTTCTTCTATGTTTGCCTTTTCCTAAGAGAGGAAGAAGGCGAGGAGCCCAAGCTTCTAGACTATGTTCTGTAGAGAGATCACCAGGCCTCTCCTGCCTGTGGAATGATTGCTTACATAGATGGAGAGGAGCAGTTTTCTTCCTTTATAACTCCTAAGAGTACATTTTGTCTCCTTGAAGAGGAAGAGGGAGAAATTTAGTCCATACATACTATTCTTCTAATTGTCAGTCAGATATTTGTTCAGCCTCTAGTATGTACAAAATGCTGGGAGCTAGGGACATGATCCAAGGTAAAGTCTAATCTGTTCAGTTGCTGCCCTCAGGGAGCTTACCTTTCAGTGGATAGGCATTCTACCCACACTGTGCCTCAACTCCATTGATAAAAATGTTGAGGAGGATGAGACCAAAGCTAGATCTCTGGTAGTTTTAGATGAAGTCATGCTGGGTTTTTGTGATTACTGTTCTCCTCTCTTAATGTTCACTATGGTTTTAGATTTTTTCCCCTAAGAATTAAAGTTGCTGACTCTGCTCTTTTCTATTTTTGGAAAACTCTAAACATCTGTCTTGTAGTACTTCCCTTGTTCTCAGTTCTCTATCAAAGACCATCAGATCTTTGGTTCAGAGCCTATCGTTTCTCAATCCTAAGCTCTGATCCAGAAATCCCAATTTCATTAGGATCATAGATAAATCTGATTTATTGTTATTATTCACAATCTTTCCATGCCTTAGTTTCTCCCTTTGGCAAATGAAATCCACCCAACTTCCAATCATAGAACCAAAATCACAGGTTTCCACACATGATCTGAACTCATTTCAACCTGTATTTTCATGTCCTTCATTTACCCAATGACCAGAGGCCTCATAGTATTATGGAAAGAATATTGAATTTCTAGGTTCAAATTCAGGCTCTCTATTGCTTAATATCTGTGTGACCACTTAATATCTAACTTCTTTGCACCTCAGTTTTTTAATCTGTTCAGGTCAGAGAAAATGATCTTTGAGATGTCTTCTGTCTTTAAATCCTATTATCTTTGACCTTGCCACGTTAGAAAAGGAGTAGGGGAGGTTGGGGAACAAAGGGTAGATGATACATAGGGTATAAAGATCACTGAATCCAATCTCTGCCTTCTGTAGAGGAGAGGCCCCAAGAGAGGGACTGTCCCAAGGTTGACAGAGTAAATTAGCAATTCATAAACATGACCTGATGAAGTTTCCTGTCACTGAAGGGCTTCTCAGACTTAAGGACTGTAGCTTCTTCACCCCATAGTTCTACAGAAGTCACTTGGATATTTTCCCTCAGACTTTGTATAGTACTTGGTTTGAACCTCTCTAATCTATCATGTAAAGTTAGAGTTCTAGATGTTCCCCGTCACACACTAGAATGTTAGGGCAGGAAGCATGTGTTATCTAAGGATACTGTACATAGTACATACTTAACTGATTAGATCCTCTAAATCCCAGCTGCCTGACTGTGATGAGATCTGTGCTGCTTTGAGGGGAGGCTTATAGAGAAGATGCCACTGGATGACTAGGCAGAGCAGGATAGGCTCTTAGGCCTGACCCCCACCTGTTTTCCAGGAACAAGGGGGCACTTGTAAAGGACTTGGTACAGATGCCAAGTTGTGACTCTGGAAAGTCTCCTTATCCTTCCCCTCCACCCCAATCCCTGTGACATGGTACAGTGGAAAGAATACTGGATTGGGTTCAGAGATCCCAGGTTCAAATACTGCCATGGTCACAAAGTATGTATCCTTGGAGTCACCTCTTAGCCTACCCCCAACTCAATTCTGCACCTGCAACATGATGTTTTGGGAGTAAATTAATCTGTAAAATTGGGATAATACTTAGATCATCTACTTCCACATAATTGCTGGATTGTTGAGAAGAAAATGCTTTGTAAGCTTTAAGCCACAAAATCAGTGGGAATCATTAATATTGCCACCTTCTTGCCTTGCTTAGTCATTCATTTCCTGTTTCTCCCTATGTCTTATGGTCCTTCTCACGCTGCAGGCCAGCTCTGAGTCATCTTGTCATCTGCTTTACTCCCTCCCACATCCTTCCACCAGTCTCCATGGCCCACTCTGGTTGAGTGTCATGGTCGGAGGCGTCAGGCAGCAGAGTCCAGCTCCTTCCACAGGTGCAGTGGCCTGTGGCCTGTGGAGTAGAAGTAAGCTCTTGTTGCCTTGAGATCTCACTAAGGCTGGAGCTATCTGGCAAGTCCAAAGACTGATTTGCCCATGTCAGTGTGGGTTTGCAAGCACACAGACAGAATTCCTAATGGAGAAGCTAAGAAGCAAAGGAGCTTCTGCCTCCCACTTACATTCTTAGCATTTTGGTTCTACAAGTGTTTATGAATCTCCTTGGGGTGCCTTGGGCTTTTCTTCTCTGAACCTTATTCTCATTCTGCTCCTCCTGACTTCATTATTGCTTTCTTTGAAAAATCATCACATAATCCTTATATCAGAGATTGTTTCATGATACAAAGGACCTAGGTATGTGGCAGAGTCCTTTGTAACTCATTGGCTTGTGGGCCTGCCCCCACCCTGTAAAAAACTGGAACAATCCAGGCATTCAGCCTTCCATATTCATTTGTAAACACATAGTTCACAGTATTCCAAAAGAAAGTTTTACTGAAAAGAGGAAAACAAAAGAGACTCAGCCCCCCCCAAATGCTTGTTGCTCCTTGGAAACCAAGTCCCAAATATTAGGGGTCCTTTACCAAAGATGCCACCAAAAATGCTATCTTGTCTCCCTGCTCTGTATTGCTTTAAGGGAGTCTCTCTCTCTCTCTCTCTCTCTCTCTCTCTCTCTCTCTCTCTCTCTCTCTCTTTCTCCCTTTCTCCCTCTCCCTTTCCCTCTCTCTCCACATTGCCAACTACATCCATAACCATATAGACCTTGTAACTTACCTCATTTCCTCCAATTACTAAAGTGAAAGAGTGAAAGAAAATGTTCCAGCCTCCCACTACATTGATAAAAATTCCTAAAAAATACTATCACCCAATGTTCAATTAACCTATGAACATAAATGACTTAGTGAAAGACTCCCCTATTTGACAGTCACTTCTGGGGAAACTGGAAAACAACTTAGCAGAAATGCATCGTATACTATATATCATAATGAGTTCCAAATGGATTATGTGATCTAAATATAAAAAGTTACATCACACAAAAAAAAAACAACCAGGGAAAAGAAGCAGGTGACTTTGCCAACTATGGCTAGGAGGAGAATTCTTAATCAAACAAGAGATAATAGTGATCATAACAGAGAAAAGAGGAAATTTCAACCACAGAAAGTTTAAAAGCTTTTGTATGTACAAAATAATTGCAGGTAGCATAAGAAGGAAAATTGTCAGTTGAGCAAAAATCTTTGCATCAAATACTGCTGGAAAAAGTCTGATATGCAAGATATACAGGTAAATTAGCCAAAGGTCATTCCCCAGTAGGTAATATAGAGGATATGAAATTTTCAAAAGAATTGTAAACTACAAAATAACCACATTAAAGACTGTTCAAAATCACTTGTAAAATAAAAGCAAATTAAAACAACTCACACCCAGTAAATTGGCAAAGATAACAAGACTGATATAGACAATGTTGGCTGGGTTGTGGAAAGACAGGTACAGTAAAGCATCGTTGGTGGAGCTATGAATTGGTCACGAATTCTGGAAAATCATATGCAAGTTACCATGTCCTGTCCATTCTATCATATTGCCATTTCTTTCTCTTTGTCCTTATTCCTATCTGCCTTGACTGTTCTACAGTCTCCACGCAAGTCTTCCCATCTTCACTCTCTCCCACTTCTAATCTGCACTTCACACCACTGCTTTCTTAAAAGTAAGGTCAAAAACCTTCAGTGGCTCCCCATTTCCTCTCAAGTAAAGTGTACTCTCTTTAACTTGTTGCAGACTCTCCCTGGTTTGACAGTGCCCCATCTTTTTAACCTTCTTTGGTATTATTCCCTTATGTACACTCTGCTTTTCAGTAAAATTCTGAGCTGTTCTCTGCCTGTCCCAACACCAGCATTCTCTGAACTCTCACAGCTTCTTTCCCTTTGCTCATACTATTCACTCTGCCTTGGATATCCTCCCTTCACTCCCTAAATTCCTGCCCATCCTCTCAAACCTAATTTCAGATGCTATCCTTTCCAGAAGCCTCCTTTCATTTCTCCTCCCACTCCAATCCCATCATTCTACCTGACATAGGACCTTGCTTTGCACCTCTCTGCTGCATTTACCATGCATTGTATATTCTAGTTATCTGTGTTTGGATGTTATACTCTCCTCCCCTACACTGTTAGATCCATGGGGGCAGGGAACCATGTCTTACCTAAATTTTGTATCTCCCCCATATGTAACGTGCTCTAAACACAGTAGGTACTTAAATCTTTGTTGAGGTTGAGTTCATTTAATTAAACCTCTGACCATCTGAATTGGATAGGGATTGAACAAGAACATATAAGGCCAGTGTGTTTCAGCCCCAAAGTCCTTTGAGCTGATTAATTCTCCCTCAGAAAAGACCCCTAACCAATGAAGTTAAAAGGCTGTCCTGGACCTGCTTTAGTTCTTATCCCTTCCTTCCTGTTTAGGAACCTGGCAAACTGGGAAGTTTCTGTTTTTCCAAGGTTAGGGTGAAGACCTGACCATTAGAGAAGTTTCCTCTCTGTAGACACCCATCAGAGCTTGGGGTTGTCATTGATTAGGGCGTAGTGTCTCCACAGGATTGAGCTTTGCAGAATTAGATTCAGACAGACAAGTTGAAAGATGGTATGATATGGTGGAAAGACCAATGGACTGGACCTTTTGGGTCTAAGCTCTGCCACTAACTCAGTGTCTGACCTTGGATGAGTCCCTTTCCCTCCATTTCATAGAGAGAACAACACCTTCTCTACCTCTCTTTCAAGAACTGAGAGAGAGGTAAAGAGAAAGCATTTTGTCAACTGTAACATGATAGAGAATTTTGAGCCCTAGCCCAAGCTTGGGCAGGTTGCATCAGGCCCTGGAGTGTGGGAGGGAAAGGGCATTGAATCGCCAGCTTGATTTGATGTACCCACCATGGTATAGGAATCTGAAAGCACAGTGATAATGAGGCCTGATCTGGAGGCCAGCTGAATTCCAGGTTTTATATAGAACCTTTTGTTTTCTTTTCAGCTTTGTGAGCTTCTTAGAACCAATTTGAATGACTCTAATTACTTGTTTGGAAACATGCAGGTTGGACAGAAGCAGCAGGGTATGGATTGAAACAATAAAAGGTTAAATTGATGGATGACCAGCAAGATAAGGAATCTGCCTCAGAGGACGGAGGAACCAGGCTGATTAATGGAATGAAAGAAAATGGTAAGGGAACCTTCTGAACCACCCATCCCCATCACTCCCTAGACAAATTTTTTTTTTCACTTCTCACCTTTTAATTCTCTGGGGTTTTTTGTCATTATGTAAGGCTGCAGAACTGAGAGAGGGGATTGGCCAATATCACTAATTGAACTAGAAAGCCAAGATAGCTTTGTGGAAGGATGGTGAGAGTAGGATTTAGCCATTGGAGCTGGATTTGAATCCCAGATTGGGTATTTACTAGTTGTATGACCATGGGCAAGTCATCACTTCTCTCTCTGAGCTTAAGTTTCCTCAGCTGAAAAATGGAGATAAATGTGAGTAGTTATGAGGCTGATGGTGTCACCCCCTTCCCTGTAACTTCTTTTTCTCTAAATTCATGGAGCTTCTAGGTTCATCTTGGTAGTACAGAGCTCTTGCTTAAAATTATCCCAAGAAGAGAGAAACATGGGTAAATTTACATTTAATTTGCAGATAATCCCCTGACTTGTACTCCATTCTTAGGCAACTTTCAAATAAAGGTTTATTATGGTTCCTCTAAAGGGTATTTATTGGTCCCAAATGAAGACAGTATCTTCTCGCACATTTTCATTGATCCAAATCACCCTTTTACTTCCTACCTGTGTGATCTTAGGCAAATTACTTGCCTAAATGGACTAGATGTGCTCTGAAATCCCTTCTAACTTACAAAAACCCCAAGCCACTTCTGTGGTTGTCTGATCTCTTATGTGCTGCTTCCCAACCTATTTGTGCATCCCCAGTTTCTTGGAGAAGCAGAGAATATGTGATCAACTGCTGAGCCTCCTCATTAAGTTTCCTACTGACATAATTTGCCCAGCCTATTGGTAAGGTTCAGATCAATTTTCTTTTATTCACTGTCCCTGTAGTCCTTAGCAGTGGCATCTCAGAAGACATAGAGAAAGGTGTGCCATAAGGGGAAGAAACACATATTTGGATCAGCCCTATCAATTGTGGCCAATTCTGGCATGTGATCCATGCAGAGAGTTGGATTCAGTAATTGGGGGGTGGGAGATAGAGGAGAATTTGTAATGTAGCAGATCTCCTGATGGTCCTGCCAAAGGTGCTAATTTGCTGTAGTCAAGGAGAATTGATTGCCACCTTGTCAACAGGGCTAATTTTTCCTTGAGAATTTTGTGTAGTTGCTGGGAAATATGTTTCGGCCAGCAAATCAAGTTTGCTGTGTTGGTTTTGTTTGCAAAATAAACCAATATGTTGACCATATCTCATAGTACATACTTCATTACACACTTATAATCTACTACCTCCCTGCTAAGAGGAGGAAAGTTTGTTTCATCAGCATTCTGGAGTCAAAATTAATCATTGCTTTGATATGTGTTTTGATATTTTTAGTGTCGTTTTCCTTCTTAACATGATACTGTGATGTTATATGTATATCATTCTCTTAGTTCTTCTTTTACTCTGCATCAGTTCACACAAGTCTTCTCAAGTTTCTCTGAGATCTTCATAGTTGTTGTTTCTTACATTACAATGATCTTACGTTGTAATCATATACCACAATTTTTTCAGCAGTTCCCCAATCATTGGGCATGCGTTGGTTTTGGTTTTTCCAGTATTTTGCTATTACAAAAAGTGCTACTATAGATCTTTTCATGTGTATGAATATGTGTATATGTATCTCTGTCTATACATGTATATGTAGCTCTATCTTTAGTCTCTCTAGACTCTAGGAGGCTAGTTTTGTTTTCTCTTTTGCAGAGAAAAGGCTCAAATAGGCTTAGTGATTTGCCCAAGGTCACATAAATCGAGTCGCTTGACTCCCAGTTCACCAGTGTACTTACTTTACCTACTGAATTGTCTGGGTATGATGATAATTCAAAGATACACAGATCTGTATGGACTTTAGAAACCATCTAGTCCTACCTCCTTGTTTTACAGATGAGGGATCTAAGGCCTAGAAGAGGTCAAGATCATAGCCACTAAGTGGCAAAATCACCCCTCTCCCTCCATTCACCTCTCATTACCTGGGATACCCTCTTAGCTCCTCTCCATTTATTCAAGTCTTCCAGAACCTTCAGGGATGATTTCAAGTCTTACTCCAGTTCAGTTCAACAAACATATATGTGCAAGACTCAATGCTAGATGTTAGAGATTCAAAGATAGATATGACGTAGACCCTGCTTTCAGGGAACTTCTAGTCTGTCTGGGAGGGCAAGTACACAAATAACTCTGATAAAAGGGTGAGTCTGATAAATGCAAAGGAAAAGTATAGGCAAAGTGCTGTTTGAGAGATCTAGGAGGACAAAGAAGGCCATATGAAGAAGCAAATTTCTGATTTGGGCCTTGGAGAGAGGGAAAGACTTCAGGAGTCAGAAATGATCTAGGAGAGGCAAGACGAACAAAAGAGAGAGAAACAGGAGTTCGGTGTGGGGAGGAAGTGGCCCAGTTTGACTAGAATATACAATACATTAAGTAGAGAAGTCTAAGATAAGTCTAGGCATATAAATTAGAGCCAAATTATGGAGGTTATTGAATACTAAAAATCAGAGCTTGCAATACGGAGTCACTAAATGTTTTTGAGAAATGCCTTAGGGACATAGGAGAAGCAGTGACTTGCCCCCAGATAAAAGCTAGGTGGCAGAGCAAATACTCACACCTGCTCTTCTGTCTCTAAATCTAGTCATTTTCCCCACTATGTCACAGGTATCATTTTTCATCCTTTTCTTTTACTCATAATTGCCATCTATTTTAAGCCAATGACCAATCCACGTTTATACATAAAGATAGGTACAGGGATTGGACCTGGAATTTCATTGGTATAAGGAACTCCTGGATGAGGCAAACCCTTCTCCCTTACCAATGAGGGGCAGCACTTGCTCAAAGTGAAGTGACCTGTCCAGAGCCACAGGGCCTCTGGGTATCTGAAGCAAGACTTGAATCCAGGGCTTTGTGCTTCTGAGGCTAGTTCATTAGGCATTACTCTGACTCTAATAAAAGAGGCTAAATGTAGTCTTTGGATTTTTCTCCAATTATGATTCTATCTTTCTTCTTAGAAGGATAAAAAGTATTGAAGAGGCCAGGCTGGAAAAGTCATTCAGTCCTGTCCCCTCCCTCCTGAGACCATTCTTGGTAGAAGGGATATTGTTCTTCTAAGCTCCAATGATGGGGCAGTTGTCAAGAATGGTCAGATTGGACTACTCTGTGTCCCCTATTCTTATTCAAATGGAATGGAAGCTCCTGCAGGGGTGGGAAACCTATAGCCTCAAGGCCACATGTGGTTTCTAGGTCCTTGGGTGCAGCCTTTTGGCTGAGTCCACATTTTACAGAACAAATCCTTTTATTAACAGGATTTGTTCTGTGAAGTTTGGATTCAGTGAAAGGGCTCCACTTGAGGACCTAGAGGGTCACATGTGGTCACCCCTGTTACAGGGGAGAAGCTGTTTTATTGCCTTTCTATCCCTAGCACCAAGTACAAGACACTTAATGTCTAATGAACTTGCCAGATTAAACTGAATTATTACCTTCAGTCACTTGACAATCTAGAACAAATTTGGTGGCCTACTATGCCATGAGGTGGTAGTACCTGAACTGGGTCTTGAAGGAAGGGAGGGATTTCAGCAAATTAGGAGTTTATATTTTATTGAGTAGATAATGGGGAACCACTTAAGAATTTTGAGCTAGGAAGTAGCATGATCCAGCCTATACATGAAGAAGATTCTTTTGACAAGTGTGTAGAGGATAGATTAGAGAGGGGAGAGACTGGAGTCAGGGAGACCATTCAAGAGGCCATTAGAATAATCCAGGGCAAAAATAGCAAGGAACTAAACTAGGATGGTTGCAGTAAGAAGAGAAAGAAGAGGACAGAGATTAGAGGTATCACAGTGATAAAATTCAACATGACTTGGCCACTATGGGGTTGGGGAAGGGAGGGAAAGAGGGGGAGAGAGAGAAGGAGAATATGGGAACATCAAAGATGACTCTGCGGTCGGGAGCCTAGGAAATTGTGAGGTCCTGTACTTAACTGAAGTAGAGAAGTTTTGAGGGGGTGAGGGCAAATGGTTAGGGAAAAAGATGACGATTTCCATTACTGGACACATTAAAATTGAGGTGCTGGTGGGATGTGAAGGGAGTGATGTCCAGCACATTTGGAAATGCACTAGCCTCATACCATAGGAGGGAAGTTCAGATGGGACAGAGGCTGACATTTCAAAAGAACAAGGAAGCCCATCTGACTCCCTCTATCCTGAAACTCTGGCCTTGTAACTTTTCAAGAGCATCTCGCTGCCCCTAGAAGATAATGAAGTTGAGCTTCAATAAGGGCCATATTTGACTATTGGGAATTTTCAAAGCTAATTTGAATAGCTGTTCTTTAGGACTATGGTTTCTGCTTTGAGGGATAAAAATGCTGAGAATGACTGGATTTCTGCAGGTCAAGGAATAGAAAAGTAGATAATCTTCTAGAGGGAAGAAAAGGAGCTGAAATCATTAACTGTGTCTGTTTTCTGTTTCCATTCTCCTATGCCCCCCCTCCCCAGGCTCAAATGACCAGGATCTGATGGTGAAGCTGGCAGCGACGACCTTGCAGACCCTGACCCTGACACCAAAAGAGACTCTGGCATCTACCCGGGGCCTTCTGCCTCTAACTTCTAAGAAGCCCTGCCTACCCAGTCCTCCATCTCCCCTGAGGTTGACCGATGCACCTGAACATTCTTCTAACGACTCTTCTGTTCACGCCATCGCCCTGACATCTGGTATAACCAAGGGCCTGAACACATGGTCCCTGCCAGGGGACTGTGAGAAAGCTCCACTCACCATCATGGAACCTGGAGGTATGTCGGCCCTTACTGGTGACTGCCTCATGCAGCCAAGTCGGACTTGCCTGGGCTGTTTCATTGAGTCCAAGGATGGAATTGATGCAGAACCAGGTATCAGCTTGAAAGCAAGTGATATAAATAGGGATTATGATGCCTGTTCCGTCTCTGATATAGGGATTCATTGTATGAACACAGGAGAAACCATGAGATATGGGGATGAGCTGCTTTCTGACCAGCTCCTTAGCTTCCCTCTGCACAAGTCTAGGGCAGGAGACAAAAGAGACCCAGAGAAATCTGACAGTGACTCAGAGGACCCTACTCAGAAAAATTATTATGAGGGATTGCTCCTGGATAAATGCAATGGTGAGGAAACTCTGCTTTCCAATACTAACCAGGAGTGGGGTTACTTTGAATCTTTCATTAGTGAGAGTAAGATTGAGCTCCTTGACCTCTGCTCAAAAAACGAGCTGTCAGTCAACCTGTTTTCAGAAGAGGATGTAGACAATTATATGTTTGACGATGATGACTCAACTCTGGGCAGTGATGTCTGCTCCCTGAAGATCCGATACGAATCCTTCCAGGACAATGTGCGAGATAAGACCAATGTCCTGCAGGATGATGCCCAGTTCAACTTTTTCCCCAGTGTCTTCACCAGCTGCTCCAAGCGGGATACGAAGGGTGGGGGCCTGAAGCGGAGTGGGGACTCCTCCCAGTTCAAAGTCCCTGCAGAGAGCATCATCTGGGGGGAGGAGGATGAGGAGGAAGAGGAGAAGAAAAGGAGAGACCAGGAAGCTGAAGTCCAGGAGAACAAGGGGGTGGAGGAAGAAGAAAAGGAGTTGGGAGGGGTATCCGCCCTAAGTAAACCATGCAAGGGGACTGATGTGGTCAAGTATGTGAATTCCAAGCGGAATCCCTTTCTTGACACCACCAACTCTGCAGAGGACTCTGGGGAGTTCAGTGACGACAGCTCCTGCACTGAATCCTCTTATGATGCCTTGAAGGAAATTAAGGATTGTAACCGCTATCTTACCCGTGACTCTCATTCTGGCTCCTCTTCTTCCTCCACCACCATTCAGCAGAACTACGGACTGAGGGCTAAAAGGAAAGTCCGGTACAGTGAAGACTACCTATATGACGTTGACTCCATAGAAAGTGAGAGGATGTGTGAAAAGAAGGAGTGGCAGCCAGATGGGCAGAAGGAGGAGGATGATGATGAGTGGTGTCCCAAGAAGAGGCGGAAAGTACCCCGCAAGGAGCCTCCAGTCATTATCAAATATATTATTATCAATCGGTTCAAGGGTGAGAAGCACATGCTGGTGAAGCTGAGTAAGGTGGATGCCAGTGAGATGACAGTAACATTGAGTGAGGACCTACTTCACAAGTATGCTAGGCTGGCTCCACTGAAGGGCTTCTGGCAAGAGAAGCAGCAGAATCGCCTTGATTCCCTTAGATCCACCCTCTGCCACAAGCAAAGTTTCCACCTGAATGGCCTCGAGGCCCCATTTCCACCTCCCCCTCGAAAAAGAAAGTGCAAACTGGCCAACCGGCACAGGATCCAGAGAATCCACGCCATTGAACAGTCAGCCAACAAACAGGGCTCCTTCTCCTGTGATCAGAAGCAAGCCAGTGGCAGTAAAGAAGATGCTGGCTCAAAAGGCACACCTCACACAGGGGCTAGAGCCACCTCTGGCTGTGCCAGTGAACTGCATTTAAATGACACAGCTGGTTCTGACTCAGTGAAGAGCCGATCACAAGACCGAGAGTTCCGGAAAGGGCCAGAGAGGAAAGTGCTCCACAGAATCAAATTTAAAAGTGAAGCTAGGTTAAAATGCAAGAAGAACAAAGCTGTGCAAGAAAGCAGTAAGGCAGCCACTCATCCAGCCCTGGAAGGCCAAGAAGCAAGCTCCAGTCTAAAGAATGAGAACATTCGGAGAGCCCCAGATAACTCCCATCGATCCGATTGTCGGGAAGATAACACTGCTAAAAATTCTCTCTTCTTACCAGCCACCTGCTCGCCTGACACGCCTCTGCCATCTGCTAATATTGCCACGAATGTACCCGTTATCCCTGGAGGGTATCTACAGACATTGTTAGATGCATCAGATTTATCAAATGCTACTGCCATCTCCTACTTCACGCACCATCCCCCAGGACAGCATTCTGCTGCCCTTGCTCAACCAGAAAAAGCATTCACATCTCTCCAAACTGGCCAGAGCTGTGTGCTCTCCCCACCTTCTGAGTCTGAGTTGCAGCACTCACCCCATCCCCTCAAAATGGATGCAAATCCCTTTGGAAGTGTGTGGCCCAACAAGGCTATGACTGGCCCTCAGGATTTTGTGACTGATGCCCCAGGAGAGGCAACTGGGGTCCTCTCAGGCAAGTTTGGTGGCTCTGAAGCAATTCCAGCAGGGGATAACCTCTCGGCTGCTATGTATAGTCCAATGGGGAGCAGCAAGCACCCATACCACACTAAATATATGCAGGACAACCAGCTGCCATCCGATGATGCCTATCAGCCATGCCATTTCAATAATACAGAGGGCTGCTTTCCTTTCCATCGGGGCACGCTCAACACAGACAATGGTCGGCTCATTAGCTTTGATTCTGTGGGCTCACTGTCAGTCAGCTCAAGCAATTACAGCTCCTTGAGCTTGAAGTCTTGTGAAAAGGAGGGTGACGAGGATATCAATGATGACTTCTTGGCTCACTGCAGCCCCAAGCTGGTGATCCAGCAGAGCATTGATGAGATCACCCCCCTAAAAGAGTCCACTGACCTCCTGGACATCTCCAACTTCACACCAGACAAATTCCGCCACTCATCTCTCTCGGAGATGTCCCCACCAGACACTCCTAGCCTTTCCCCACAAATCACGGGCTCAGAGAATGGCAAGACACTAGGGGTGCTTAAAGTGTTCCCAGAGGGCACCCCAGGCCCTTTGGTCAGTGGAGAGAAGGTCAAGTGGGACTGTGGCAGCCTTCCACACCAAGATGAGACAGGTGATGGATTTACTTTATGTAACCATCAGTTTCAGTTCCATATGTTCAATGATGAAGACTCTGTCGGCCTACTCCAAAAAAACCCTTGCCTGTCAACATTTAATGAGCCATCTGGTCAAATTAGCACCAGTAGCAAAGTGTCAAAATCGAAAAAGAAAAGTTCACCCAGCAAGAGTGGGGCTACAAACCAAAGCTCTTCCCCAAAAGGCACCAGGAAAAAGACTTCTAAAGCCAACAACAAAGGAATTGAAAAGTCACCCAACAAAGCCTCCCGCCAGACCCCCAAGTCAACAAGGAAAGGAAAATATGCAGCAGCTGTGGCTAATGGTGAGAAAATTCAAGTTGGTATCATGCGAGGAGGTGGTCAACTCAACAGTGCTGCCACAGGAAAGTTGTTGGCAGGATGTATACACCATGGTAGCCCCACAGCCCCTGTGAAGATGACAGGCCACAAAGAGTTCACTGGGGAGTGGGCAATGGGAAAGGACAGTGGCACAGGCTGGACTGATGTGGGCATGGGCAATGCCAACAACCTCCTGGATGATGACCAGCGAGAATTTGAAGAACCTTCTAACATTTTATCCAACATTGCTTCTGGCATGGCCGATGTGCAGAGATTCATGATGGCTTCCATGGAGCCCCTTTGGGGTCCAGTGGGTCATCATGGGGTTCCAAATATATACCGCTCCCCTGAGTCTAATAGCCTGAAATTAAAAACCCTAAAAATCTTGGCTGGTACACCACAAGAGTCCAAGAAAAAGGCCAGTAGTGGCTCACCAGGAGCCAGTAAGAACCATAGGTCACCCAAGGGTTCGAGCAGAAGCAGTGGGAAAGCAGTTGGATGTGATCCTGGCCGGGCAAACACAGCAGGGTACAACTCAGACATTCATTCTCCCTTCTTGGATAAGAACTATAGTAATCTGAGCACTTTAGGAAATAACGGGCCAACACACAAAAAGTTATACCGTCACAAATCCAGCTCAAAAACCCTGAGGGATGAGAATTGTAAGGGAAAACGTCAGGAGCGGGAAGCAGCCCTCAAGGATTCAGCTGGGACATCGACTTTAGAAAAACTGAGGTAATACTGCAGCAAACGGCTCAAACAAACCCTTACCTTTCCCACCACCTGCTAAGCCTGCACTCCCACATTTTTTCCTTCCTCAAAAACAAGTTTGCATGAAAGACACCATCCCCTTTCCCCTTCCCACATTTTGCAAAATTAAAAAGGAAAAGAAAGGGAAAAAGGGCACCACAAGTACTCATACTTGCAAGCTACCTAAAAAGAATGGGGAAAAAAAACAACAACAAAAAAAACAAACAAAAAAAAAACCAAAAAAAAAAATAAAAAAAATAAAAACCAAATAAAAAAGATTCTTTTTTTCTTGACTCAGCTGGTGTTAAACATCAACAAGGCTCCTTTTTTTCCCTCTCCAGTTTTGGCTTTAGTTTTTATTTTTTATTTCGTGAGGGGAAAACACCCCACAGTAATCAGATGTGTTCTTCTTAGTGATTCAGAAAAGGGAGAGACTTCAGGGGGATCCACCTTTTGTAAAAAACTCAAAATTTATGAACACACAGAAAAGCCAAAATGGCTTCGGTGGAAAGACCCTTTAGTTGGACATTTGAAAGCTCATCCCTCACCGAGCTGCATGTGGCCCCCTCTGCTGTTTATACCTTTGCTTGCATCCTTCAGTACCCACCACAGCTGAGTTAATGTTAATAGATAGTCCTGTGGTGGGGCATCCATGAAAGCTAACTAGGATAGCATAAAAAGTTTGATTTTTCCGCAGGGAATTCAGACTATGGTCTTCTTAAAGCAGAAACAGTGTTTTGAGGATTTCCCTGTACTGGAAGACAAGACTTATCCTTCTCTAAAAAAGACATTTGATGTTTGTTTTCTGTTTCTTTCCAAATCTGCCTTGTGGTATGTTGACATGTAAGTGCTGAAATTGAGTTTGACCTTGTGGGAATACTTCTAATCTGGAATTCTCTCTGAAAAACTTTTAATGAGTCAGACGGTTGTACAGTAGTTGATGCACTATGGTCCAAAAGGAAAACAACAGCAAAAACACAAAACTATTGTGCCAAACTGATGAACGAGTGACTGGACTGGAAACACTTTTTCTTCTTTCTCAGCATTGGGTTATGAGTGTTTGGGGAAATTCACCCCTTTGATTTAACAAGAAACATTCCAGTGGTCTGCTATTAACCAACCCTACTTCCTTGAGTAACAGCTCTAGCTCTAGGGGAAAACTGGGTTGTTCATTTACACCAATTTACCAAAACTTATGGACAAGGTTTAACAATGTGCCAAATTGACTGACCTCATTTTCACAGATGCACCCCCACAGTTTACAGATCAAAAAGATTCTCTGTTACACACACACACACACACACACACACACACACACACACACACACACACAGTAAACTGCTAAACAAACACTAAAGTCTCGTGTAGAAGCGGGACCAGATCGACAAGGTGATGAAGTCTTTTTGTTCACTCTCTCCTTGCCGAAGAGTAGAGTTATATTATAAGGATATAGAAAAACACACCAGGTAAGTCCAGTATAGGAACTTGAGTGTACACATTAAAAGAACATTTTTCAAGGAAATGAAACAGCTGCTTTGAAAGTTTCTGTTTTCTAAAAGCAAACTCTGTAGCTGAAGATTATTTAAAGTGCAAAGTTATATTGCTGATCCTTTGTATCTCCGTTTTATATCTTTTCTAAGAACCTGGGAAAATTCTAAATATCAGCATCAAATCCATGCTGATGATGAACCAAGTGCGTTGATTGTTGCTTAAAACATTCATCCTGATTTGTGTTTTCTCTGGCTTCTTTGTTCTTGGAGTATTTAATTTCATAATGCTAATGTCATGTGACCTGTGTTTGGGATTTTATTCAGTATTTTAGTTTTATCATTTATTTCCCTTTGAATTTACGTCACAGAACACAGAGCTGAACAACCTTAATTGGGGGACAAGCATCACGTGCTGCCCACTCAATCCAGTCCCAAAAGAAACAAAGTGTCTTTGCTTAGTGCCACAGTTCACACATCCACGACTCCACCTTCCCCATGGTCCTAGTGTAAAGTTGCTCATTTCTCTTACTTGCAGTGGAGAGCCTCCATGTCTAGTGCATTCAGATCCAAAATGAGATCCTGGGGGTAAAAACACCATGCAAACTACTGAGCACTGCACAGGGATTGTTATTATTCTTATTGTCCTCTTTATTACTTCTCTGAGGGCTGGGGGGGGTGAGAAAGAGGTCAAGTGTGGGGAGAGAAAGCTTAGGACACAAAAGAGGGACAGTCTGCATTTTGAAAGGGAGAGTGAGCAAAGGTACCTACAGATAGGGACTAGTTAGGTGTTGCCTTTCTAACATGTTCACATGGAGCTTTGGAAAGGCTCTAGAATAGATAGGGAAGGAGAGTTATTCAGAAGCATTGAATGTCAGAACTGGAAGGAACCTCAGACATAGCTGAATATGCCTCCCTTGTTTTACAAGTGACAAAACTGAGGTCCAGAGCGAAGTTACTATGAGTAACTGTCAGGGCCAAGACTCAACCCCAAGCTTCCTGACTCCTGATCTGGGTTCATGATTCATTTCTACAGTCTGCTCTGTTGACAGCTCTACAGCCAGGAAACACACAGGTAGCAAAATGAACAAAGCCAGCCGTGCCCTCAACGTCAAACCCGACTTTTCCTGGACGAGTGGGCAAGGAGCTATTTGAAAGGCCAATGACAGAATTTAGGCTTTGACAGTCAACCAACCTTGACTCTGCTGTGTAACTTGGTAACAATGGAATCTTGACACCAAGCGAAGCAGGTGCCTTGCTCCACAACTGCTGTCCAGAAGGGAAATAACCAAACTGGAATACATACACTCATTCCGCCACTGTTAGGCACAGTGTGTACTGACTGTGCTGGATGCACGGGGCTGGTTCCTACAGCTGACCAATTCAAGTTGGTTTAGCAAACTTTTCTTAATTACCTGCTGTGTTCCGAACATTGTATCTCCCCCAGGGAAGAGCACAGAGTTTCACTAAGATACAGTCTCTTCCGCCATGGAGTTCACAATCTCGGAGGAAGATAGACACAAAGCCTGATAACTAAAATGCACAATGTTATGGATGTTAAGAATAATCGAGGGGCTGTATAAGCTTTGCTAGAGGAATCATGACCTATGGAGGTTTAACAAGGAGGCTTCTTGGAAGAGATTGCATTTTCACTAAGCTTCAAAGGATAGGTAGGAAGTAGTCAGGTGGAGAGAGGCAGGGAGGATATTCCAAGCCAAAAAGCATGAACAGAGTCTTGGAGATCAGAGAGGTCCAATATGATGGGAGTCTGGGAGGGGAGGGTGGTGGGAGGAGAGGGTTTGACATGATTCTGAGTCGGATCCAGAGACAGCATTGGAAATTGTTCCATAAGTAGAAATGGTTAGATAAAAAGAAAAGTGGATGGTTGGGGGGGAATATCAGAGAGTTATTGCCAGTTCTGCTTTGAACTGGGGAGGATGAAGGTAGGGGTCCAGGGTAGCAAGAAATCAATAAACGATGAGAACATTTCCATGTCTCAATTTGCTGTTACCAACTCCTTTGGAAAAGGAGTATTTCGATGGTATCTCCTGGGAACCAATGAAGGACTTGGTCTAGGGAATAACACACCTCTTTCTCTCTCAAAACCACTGACATTTGAAAGCGCCTTTCTATTGGCCTGCAAACCATTGCATGTCCAAAGGTATTACTGTGACTCAGACTGCTAAGGAAAGACACTGTATTTAACACAAAATGAGGACAACGAGACTGCAGAGCTGGAAGGGACCTTAGAGATAATGTAATAATACAACCCCTTTATTGCACAGCTGGGTAGGTGGCATAGTGGATAGAGTGCTGGACATGAAGTCAGGGAAGACTTGAGTTCAAATCCTGCTTCTGACACTTCCTAGCTGTGTGACCCTGGGCAAGTCACTTACCCTCTCTCAGCCTCAGTTAACTGATCTGTAAAACAGGGGTACTCATAGCACCTACCTCACAGGGTTGTTGTGAGGATCAGACGGGGTAATTTATGTAAAGTATCCTGCTAGATGAATTCAAAGTGTCATCATTATTGTTACAGAGAGGGTAGCTGAAGCCCAGAGAAGTCACACAGCTAGTAAGTGGCAGTCTGGACTGGATCTGAAATCTAGTGCTCTTTCCATGAGATGCAGCCCAATTAGGATAAGCACTGGGTTTGGAGTCAAAGGACCTGGATTAGAATCCTAGCCCTGCTGATTAGCAGTTACATTCCCTTGACCAAATTTCTTTCCTCTCTGGGCTGCAGGTTCCCCATTTATAAAACGTGAGAGGGATGGATGAGCTCATCCAGCTCCAAATCTATGATCCTATGGTCTCAGAGCTCCTAGCTCTCAATCCTGTAATTCTCTGTGTGTAGCATGTATATGTATGGTATATGCAGCTTTGAGCCACCAATAATCTAGAGTAGTCTTAGGTTCTTCCATCTAGGTCCTTGAAGATAGACACACCTTGGAATTCCTGCTAAGAAGTTGCCCACAGCATAAAGTGCAGATGAACTCAAGGGTGGAGAATGTGTTCGGTGACTGCAATGTCAGGTCAGCAGAGAGACAGAAATAAAGGTATCAATTGTATTACTTAGATCATAGGGTCATTTATTTCAAGCTGGAAATTGCTTTTGAGATCATGTAGTAATGGACAGCGGTGATCTGAACCCAGGTCCTCTGGCTTTAGAATCAGCACTCTTTCCAGTCCACCATGAGGAGAATGGTGAACCACCTAGCTCTAGCAGAAACATTTGTGCTCTTCTGCATTTTCTTGAGAAATTCTCCAATTTAAGGGTTAGGGTTGGTTTTGGTTTGGATTCATTGCTTCATTGAGGCAGGGCAGGCTATACTCCACTGCAAGTATTATTTCCTTTTTTTAAGAAAGAAAAGGTGTTTGAACTGTGTTTTGTTTCTTTTGTTTTTCTTGATAAAGCCCATCATTAAGAGTGGCTTACCCCTAGAGGTACCCAAAGAAAAAAAATTATTAATGGGGACCCCAAACAAGCAGACCAGGCCTTTTAGAAGAGTTTCTCAAACAGGGACCTGAAATAAGGGCAAGAGAAAGAACTTGCATTGGCTTCAGCTGACTTCAACTTGGGAGGCACCTCATCCCTAGCTGGGATGGTGTCATTTGGGGGATGATGCTCAGTCTGCCTAGTACCAAAGCACAAACCCTTTACAGCACTTTCCTGGCTGAGCTGGGCAGCTCCTGACATCACTAAAGGGAACTGGCTGGCTTGAGCCTGGGCTGACATTGGGACCACACGCTCACCCTTGAGATGCATGGGGTCCACGGAGCAAGACTGGGGAGGTAAGAGGATGCAAAAAAGCCCATGGGAGGACAAAAAATCGTACCAAGTTTATGGTATCGGCAAGGCTTTCAAAATTGGGATCTCAGGTAAACAAGTGACATTAATGGAGATGGAAAAACCAGCCGTGGAAGAAAGTCTATCTACAAGGTGAGGATGGCTCCTGGGGGGCCAGGATGATGGAGTGGGGGCTGTCAGACTTTCTTTAGGCTTTAAATGATGTTCTGTTTAAAAAGAGAAGAGAAATGTGTCTTGTTTGAACGACCCTCCCCCTGGATAGCTAGAAAAATGTCAAGTTCTAAAGCACAATGGAAAGGCCAAAAAGAAAGATCAGCCCAGAGAGGGAAACTACTTTGGTCTTTGTCACATAGTGGGAAGGGAAGATAAAGGGAAGGAAGTAGGGTGGAGGTGGAAGGAGGTAGATGCTCTCTTTGAATTGCCTATAGCACACTGGTTGTGCAGTTGTGAATGTACCCACCCTGCTGTTCACTTCCTTCCACAGAATTTAATGCACCTCTGGAGTGAGTTGTTAATGTCTTATGGTGCTAAAGGAAAGGAAATGATGATTTTCAGCCCTGCTCTGACCCCCTAAGCATTCAAGGGATTAAAAAATAAAACAAAAAACCTTTAATGGCCCTTTTTATGAATGTAACATAAACATTTCTGTTTGACATATGACACTGCAATTTTACCATGTCTGAAAATTATTTGCCTTTTTTCTTTTAGAATAAGCTTTATAAATATTCTGTAGAGTCGATTGAAGTATAATTCTTAAGGATCATTCTAAGACGCCTACAAAATCTTGTATATTTTTAAGTGTGCCAATTTGTAAAATATTTTGTAAGTGTATATTTTTCTTAGGAAAGTGCTGTGAAGTGTCTGTATGTGCGAGGTTTCCTTTTTCCACACCCCTGGGTGTGAATAAAAGGACATATACTTAAAAGTTCCTGGTTTTAAAAACCAAACTATAAAGAAAAACAATGAAACTTTTTGTTGGGAATTTTGTAATAAGAGACATGTTGTGAACGAGTGTAGTGAACTTGTGTAAAGAAAACTGGAACAGTGGTGAACTTGCTGTTTTATAGAACCTCCTTGTAAATTATTCTTGTAATATTTTGGTTCTCTTGTTCTTGTTGCAAAGGTTTTCAATATTTGTGACTGTATGGTGAAAATGTCATATTGTTAACTTACTGAGTTTTGTTATATTGTTTATGGAATAAATAAAAACAGTTTAAAATGTTGTTTTAAGATCATATATGAAGAGATCAAACCATTTCTAATTCATTAAATTCTATCTCCTGAATGTAAAGAACTTCATTGTTCAGAGTACTATGTAGGGAAGAGGGGATGATTTTGCCACATTCTGGTGGATTTGGGCTGGTAGATGAACAAGTGGAATTCTTGTCTGATGGTCCACATGGGTTCCAGTTCCTTCACCTGCACAGCTCTCATCCTCAAAAGCACCTAAGCTGTTGCTTCTTGTGAGTAAGGAATGTTTTGTTCTTTGTATTTGTGTCCCCGGTGCCTGGCACGTAGTAGGTGCTTAATAAATACTTGTTGATTGGTTGATTGATTTCCTTATGATGCTGATTTGTAAGAGGTTTAAAATTGCGATCTTCTAAGAAATCTCTACCGAATATTTTACTTCTAATTTCTTTGGCACTTTAAGGTTACGGAAGGGACATTCAATTGCATACAGTTCCCCCAGTCCCGTCTCCCTTCACCTCCCAGCTACCCCCCATCCCTGCTTTTATCTCAGCTTTGCCATATGCTACCTAAGGGACCTTGACCACTCACCTCACTTCTCTGACCTTTAATTTTCTCATCCATAAAAAGTGGATAATATCATTTGTGCTGCTTAACTCCCCTGGGTTTTGTGAGGAAAGCACTTCGTATAAAATGAAGAGCTATCAAGCAGCCAGCTAATTAGACTATTTCATCTTCCCCAGCTGACTCCATTGTCTCAATGTTAGAACCCCTGTTGTTTTTCTAGTCCGGGCTAGTCTCATCAGATACAGACACAACTGGGTGAGTTCTGCCCTCACGTGCCTTACTTCAGCCACCCCACAGTGACCCATCCCATTTGCAGCAAGATAGTAGCTACTCTTGTGAGTCCCCACTCAAAGAACTCCCAAGTATACCACCCATGCATGAAAGGGGGTCTGCAGCAAGAGAGATGGAGAAGAGCAAGATACTTCCTGGGACTCAAACCCTTAGATGTGATTTAAAAAAAACAACTTAGAAACTTAAACTCTCAATAAATACAAACCATATGGAATTGAACCCCAGGTAAAACCAGAAAATCTGAATACATTTTTAAAATAATAGAAACTTTAACAAAATAATAATTCTGTGTCCCCCTTTACATCTCTCTTCAAGCTGCATATAAGGTTTTATTGCCTTGGTTTTTAGAAATGTATGTATAAATTTGGTTGAATAAAATCAGTTGGGGAGGACTTCAGAATTCACTTCATCCAATCTATACCCAAACAGAGCAAACTGAGCCCAGCAGAACAAGTTGAATCTCTCTTGAAAATGTAAACTCTTAAAATCTTTGAAGATGACACCAGCCTCCTGCCAGTTTTGCACATTCGCAAGCATAGAAGCCTTTCTTCTCCCTCTCCTTCCATATCCACTTACTAAAATGAATGAATTCTACAGTCACAATATTTCTCCTCTTCACTCCTATGTCCACTTCCCTAGTTCAGATCCTCATTAACTCTTTCCTGGACTACTGAAATGACCTAATTTGCTTGACTTAAGCCTTTCCCCCCTCTCTAAGCCATCCTCATTCAACTGCCAAAGTGATCACTTCACTGCCCAAGAAATGTTTTTGGCTCCTCATTTCTTCTCCAATCAAGTACAAATGTCCATGTTTGACACAAGTCCTGCAAAACCTGACTTCAACAGACCTTTCTAGGTTTATACTTTACTCCTTTTCTCATACTCTTTGTTTCTATCAATTTGGCCACCTTGTTGTCCTCCATACACAACACTCCATCTTCTCTATTAATTCCTTCACATAGGCTGTCCCTCAGTATGGAATGCACTCTCTCTTCTCCATCTCTTAGAATCCCTAGCTTCCTTTAAAACTTAACTCACACCATCCCTATATGATGATTCTCCACTCCAGCTACAATCGCCTTTGCCTAACAGTTATCTTTTATTAACTCTACATGCATATGATAAATGAGTGTCATATAAATATGGAAATATAAATGAATTCATGTAAATATGTATAAATCAATCATATCTATGTTTGTATACATGCTCACCCTCAATAGAGTGAAAGGTCTTTGAAGGCAGAGAGACTTTTGTTTTTCTCCTATCTCCATAGATAGGAGGTTCTACAATTTCACTAACAATCAGGAGATCATCAAATACAGTTATTTCTGTTATATCCTTCAAGGAATCTTCGATGATTTTGATAGATACATGGGAGAATCAATGCAGCTAGAATAATAGACGAGTAGGGAAACATCTTTACCTCAAACATATCTGACAAAAATATATCCAAGATAAATGAAAAAATGATGCAAATATATGAGACAACGAACCATTCTCCAGTACATAACTTTCTGTCTCTCTATCTCTGTCTCTCTCTCTCTGTTTCTCTCTCTTTGTCTCTCTCTCTTGCCCCACCCACTTTTTTTTTTGAGCCTGGGTCTCCCTATCTTACCCAGGCTGGGAGTGATTCTCCTCAGGTAGTCTGGTGGCCTATCATTTTGGGGGCTCACCATATTAGTGCTAGACTTAGGGCAGACATAAGATTGGCTTTAGCCCTACTGCAGCTCAGAACTTAATCCAAACAATGCACTAGCTTCAGAAGGCCCCACAGCTGGAACTACAGTTATGTACTACCAATTCCTGATGCCTATGAGTTATTTAGATGGTACAAGTTTGAGAAGAAGGTTTCCATATATCAGCAGCCCCATAGTGTAATTTGCCTTCCAGGAAGGTCCAAACCAGGGAAACTGTATATCTAGGAGAGACTGAAGTGGATCCTATGTGAGATCCGGGGATTTAGCAGAATGAAAGAGGGTTGCCCCACTGGCAAACAAGTACAAAAGGATACAAAGATTCAGATTAAATGCAATGGGCAATCTTATTTCCAATGAAACTTTAAACAAATCTAATCTTTGGGGAAACCATTAATAGAATTGTTAAAAATTTTTAAAAATGTAGATCCTTAAAAAATCTTTGAAAAAATACAGCACTGATTTATGCTAAAAATCATAAACCTCAAAGGACCATTTTTAATATGATAAAAAGTACATAAGTAAATCTAAAAGTTGGCATTATTTTTAAGAGAGTAATACTGAAAACTTTACAAATAAATATGGGGGAGGAAGTAAAAATATCTCCTTTTTCTACCATTTAACAAATTAGAATTGTTGGGGATAACAGTAAGATAAGTGAAAGCAAGTAGCTAGGTCGCACAGTGGATAAAGCACTTGGAGTCAGGGAGACCTGAGTTTGTATCCTACCTCAGATGCTTGTAGTTGTGTAGTCCTGGGCAAATCACTTACCCTCTCTGGTCTCATTTTCATCTATAAAATGAGGATAATATTAATACTTACCTCACAGAGTTATTGTGAGAATCAAATAAGTAACATGTCAAGTGCTTTGCAAACCTTAAAATGCTTTATAAATATTAGGTATTATCATTAAAGCATAAACATTAACAAAGAGGAGACAGAAAATATCCCCACTGGCAAACAACAGAAGCAAATACAAGATGCTCTATTTGACACTCAAAGCCCTTGATAACCCAACTCCTTCCTACCTTTTCAATCTTCTTATTGTCTTACTTCCCTATGCATACCCTTCGATCCAGTGCCACTGGCCTCCTGGCTGTTCCACAAACAAGATATTCCATCTCTCGACTCTGAGCATTCTCTCTGGCTGTCCCTCATGCCTGGAATACTCTCCCTTGTCCTCTCTGACCACTGACTTCCCTGGTTCCCTTTAAGTGCCAGCTAAAATCCTACCTTCTACAGCAAGCTTTCTCCAATTCGGATGCCTTTCCTCCATTATTTCCTGTTTATTCTGTTTATAACTTGCTTTTTATATATTTGTTTGCAAGTTGTCTCTGCCATCATACTTGAAGACAGAAAGAGTGTTTTCAGACACTGATGCAGGGGTTGGCTGGGAGCTCAGTGCAGTAGATGAGAGATACCAGCTATAGGCCTTTGAGGTGATATGGCCAAGAAATAATAGAACAAATCAAAAGAATGAAAAAATGAAAGAGAATGTGAAATATTTCATTACAAAAAACAATTGACCTAGAAAATAGATTAAGGAGAGGCAATATAAGACTTATTGTACTATCTGAGAGTTATGATAAAAAAAAGTCTAGACACTATACTGCAAAAAATTAGGAAAATTGCCCTGAAATTTTAGAACTAGAGGGTAAAATGGAAATTGCAAAAATCCACCGATCACCACCTGAAAGAGATGCTAAGATGAAAACTCACAGTAACATTCTTGACTCAGGTCAAGGAGGAAATACTATAAGCAACTAGAACTTAAATATTGTGGAGCTACAGTCAGGATAACATAAGATTTAGCAGCTTCTACATTAAAAGACTAAAGGCCATGGAACATACTATTCCAAAGAGCAAAGGAACTGCATTTGCCACCAAGAGTAACTTACCGAGCAAAGCTGAGTATAATTGTGTTAAGAAAAAAATGGATATTAAGTGGATTAAAGGATTTTCAGGTATTCTTGAGGAAAAGATTAGAACTGAACAGAAAATTTGACCTTCAAGAATCAGGAGGAACATAACAAGGTAAACATGGAAGGCCAATTATAAGGGATTTAATAAGACCAAATTGCTTACTTTTTATATGAGAAAATGTTATCTGTAGCTGTTAGGAATATTATCATTGCTAGTGTAGTTTGAAAGAGAATACATCAATAGAAGGCTTGGAATTGAGTTGAATATGATGGGATGATCCTAAAAAATTAAAGTGGGTAGGGAGAGGTAAAAATGGAACAATTATCTCCTACAAATGAGACATGAATGGAAGAATTGTTACAGTGGAGGGCAGTAGAGGGTGGAGGACTGGTAGTGCTAGAACCTTATTCTTATCAAAACTGAGTTAAGGAGGGAATAACATACATCTAGAAAGGTATAAAAATTTTCTTAACTTAAAGAAAAATAGGCGGATGAGGGGATAGGTCGAGGGAGGGACTCTTAGAAGGGCATGAAGATTAAGAAATAAAAGGACCAGGACATAGGATAGGGTGGGTAGATTAAGGAATAGGACGGCAAGGGGAACAGATAAGAGAAGGATTCTTAGAAGGGGTGCAGATTAAGGAAGCAGTGGTCAGAAGTAAATTAGACATCTGAGGAGGGATAGGGTAAAAAGAGAAGAAGAGAAGGACAAACAGTGAGGAAAAATAGGATGGAAGGAAATATACAACTAATAATTATAACTTTGAATGTGAGTGGGATGTCCTCACCCATAACATGGAAATGGATAGCAAAATGGATTAAAAACCAGAATGTAGCAATATATTGTTTACAAGAAACACATTTAAAAATACGAGATAAATATGGAGTAAAAATAAAGTAATAGAGTAGAATTTATTATTCTTCAGCCGATGCAAAAAAAAGCAGGGGTAGCAATCATGATCTCAGACAAAGTTAAAACTAAAATACGTTTACTTAAAAGAGATAAACAGGGCAACTACGTTATGTTAAAAGGTACCATAGATAATGAAGTAATCGCAATACTAAACCTATATACACCAAATGCCATAGCATCCAGATTTTTAAAGGAAAAGCTAAATGAATTATAGGTGGAAATGGGTAGCAAAACTATAATGGGGGTACCTCAATCTTCCCCTGTCAGAAATAGATAAATTAACCAAAATAGAAATAAGAAAGAAGTCAAAGAGATGAACAGAATCTTAGATAAACTAGATATGTGGAGAGAATTGAATAGGAATAAAAAGGAATGTACCTTTTTCTCATGGTTCCTTTACAAAAGTTGACATGATATTAGTGCACAAAAATTTTATAGTTAAATGCAGAAAAGAAGAAATATTAAATGTATTCTTTTCATATCATAATGCAATAAAATTATATTTAATAAGGAACCATGGAGATAGATTAAAAATTAGTTGGAAACTAAATGACATAATCTTAAAGAATGAGTTGGTTAAAGAACAAGTTGTAGAAACAAATAATTTTATTAAAGAGAATGATAATAACGAGACAACATGCCAAAGCCTACGGGACACAGCAAAAACAGCAATCAGAGGACAATTGATGTCTTTAAGTGCTTCTATCAATAGAGAAAGAACAAATGAACAAATTGGGTATGCAATTTTAAAAATATAAAAATAACAAATTGTAAATCATCAACTAAGCAACAAATTGAAATTCTAAAAAATAAAAATAAGATTAATAAAATTGAATTTCAGAAAACCATTGAATTAATAAATAAAACTAGGAGTTGGTTTATGAAAAAAATAAAATATATAAACAAATGGTTAACATGATTTAAAAAGAGAGAGAGAAAACTAAATCACTAGTATTAAAATTGAAAAGGGTGACTATATGACTAATGAAGATGAAATCAAAGCAATTATGAGGAGTTATTTTGCCTAATTATATGCCTATAAATTTAGCAATTTAAGTAAAATGGAAGAATGCTTACAAAATATGTAAACTGCCTAGATTAAAAGAAGAGGAAATAGAATATTTAAATGAACCTATTACAGAAAAGGAAATTGAATAGGACTCAAATAAACTTCCTAAGGAAAAAAAAATCAGGATCAGATGTATTTACAAGTGAATTCTACCAAACATTTAAAAGTCACCTAAATCCAGTATCAAATAAGTTATATGGAATAATAGGCAAAGAGAGTCCCACTAAATTCCTTTTATGCAAGAAATACAGTGCTAATACCTAAAAAAAGAAGAACAAAAACAGAGAAAGAAAATTATAAACCAATTTCACTAATGAATATGGACGCAAAAATCCTAAATAAAATACTAGCTAGATTACAGCAATGTATCACAAAGATTTTACTTTGAGACCAAGTGGAATTTATGCCAGGAACATAGAGATGGTTTAACATAAGGAAAACCATTAACATAATTGATTATATCAATAACAAAAGTAACAAAAATCATATCAATAAAGAAAAAGCTTTGGACAAAATACAACACTCATTCCTATTAAAAATACTTTAAAGCATAGGTTTAAATGAACTTTTCCTTAAAATGCTAAGCATCTTCCTAAAACCATCAGCAAACATTATTTATAATGGGGATAAGCTAGAAACCTTCCCATAAGATCAAAAATGAAACAGAGATGCCTATTATCACCAATGTTATTCAATATAGTATTAGAAATGTTTGCAATAGCGATAAGAGAAGAGAAGGAAATTGAAAGAATCAAAATGAATGGACAATGAGGGAATAAAGCTATCTCTTTTTACAGATGATATACTTGGAAAATCCTGGAAATTAAACTAAAAAATTAGTTAAAATGAATAATTTTAGCAAAATAGAAGCATATAAAATAAACCCACATAAGTCATCAGTGTTTCTATATGTAACCAACAAAACCCTGCAAGAGGAGATCATAAAAGATACTCCACTTAAAATAATTGTAGACAGCATAACATACCTTGAAGTATGCGTGCCAAGACAAACCCAGGAACTAAATTAACATAACTATAAAACACTTTTTATATGAATAAAGTCAGATTTAAATAATTGGAGAAATATTCATTGTTCATGGGTGGGCAGAGCCAATACAATGAAAATGATAATTCTACCTAATCTACTTCTTCAATGCCATCCTAATTAAATTGCCAAAAAATTATTTTATTGAGCTAGAAAGGTAATAACAAAATTCATTTGGAAGAACAAAAAGTCAAGAACATCAACAGTATTAATGAAAAATTATAAAAGAAGGAGGTCTAGTAATACCAAATCTTAAACTATATTACAAGGCAATAATTTTCAAAACTATCTGGTAATGGCTGAGAAATAGAAAGATGGATCAGTGGAACAGAGTAGAGAGACAATACCCAGTATTAAATGATTATAGTAACCTTGTGTTGGACAAATATAAAGTGTTAAGCTTTTAGTATAAGAATTCACTAGTTGATAAAAATTGTTGGGAAAACTAGAAAGCAGTCAGGCAGAAACTAGGTGTAGACCAATATCTTACACCGTTTACCAAGAAAAGCTCAAAATGGATACATGACCTAGACATAAAGTGAGATATCATATGTAAATTAGAAGAACATGGAACATATTACCTATCAGATTTATGGATGAGATAATTTATGAATAAAACAGAGATAGAAAGCATTGTGAGATGTAAAATAGATAATTGTGACTGCATTGAATTAAAAAATTTTGTACAACTGTAACTAATGTAAACAAGATAAGAAGGAAAGCAGAAAATTGGGGAAACATTTTATAGACAGTTTTTGGATAAGGGTGTTATATCTCAAATATATAGAGAACTTTGTAAAATTTCTAAAAATATTAATCATTCCCCAATTGATAGTCAAAGGATATGAACAGTCAGTTGTTGAATGAAGAAATCAAAGCTATATATAATCATATGAAGTGCTCTAAATCATGATTGATTAGAGAAATGCTAATTCAAACAACTTTGAGATAGTATGTCATACCTGTCAGATTGGCTAAAATGATAGAAGGGGAAAATGACAAATGTTGGAGGGGATGGAGGAAAATTAGGACTAATACACTATTGGTAGAACTGTGAACTGATTCAACCATTTGAAGATCAATATGGAATTATGCACAAAGAGTTATAAAACTCTATCCAAAGGTGGAGAGTCTATGGCCTGGAGGCCTTCCAGGTCCTCGGACACAGCCTTTTGACTGAGTCCAACTTTCACAGAACAAATCCTTTTATTAAGGGGATTTGTTTCTTGAAGTTTGGATTCAGTCAAAGGGCCACACTTGAGGATGTAGAGAGCCACATGTGGCTTCAAGGCTGTGGGTCCCCCATCTCTGGTATATACCCTTTGACCCAGTTCTGTTTCCCAAGGGGATCAAGGAAAAAGAAAAAAACCTGCATGTTCTAAAATACTTATAGTAGTTCTTTTTGTGGAGGCAAAGAACTGTAAATTGAGGGGATGCCCATCAACTGGGGAATGGCTGAACAAGTTGTGGTAGATGAATATAATGGCATATTATTGTTCCCATAAGAAATAGTGAGCAAGTTGATTTTAGAGAAACATTGGAAAGACTTGCATGAAACAATAAAGAGCTAAATGAGCAGAAATGAGAGAACATTGTATATAGTAACAGCAATATTGTTTGAAGAATAACTGTGAACAACTAAGCTATTCTGAGTATTATAACTATTCAAATCACCTACAAAGGCAGATGTGCTATCCATATCCAGAGAAAGAACTGATAAATAGAAATATGAAGAGTATGATTTACACATATCTATCTCATCTCTGTCTCTATACCTATATCTATATATTGATGTCAAATGATGACTTTCTCTAGTGCAGGGTGTGAAAGGAGGGAAACAGTTCAAAACTTAAAATGCAACAAAAATAAAATTAAATTGAAAAATTAAATTAAATTGTTTACATTCATATATAGGAAGATGATACATGTAACTCCTAAGAACTTTATCATTATTAGGACAGTTAAAAGGAGCTTACATAGACAGAGGGTATGGGTGTAAGTTGATTATGTTGGAATGATTTCTCAAAATAATGAAGGAATAAGAAAGAGGAATGTACTGGGAGAAGGGGGAAGGAAGAAGTAGAATGAGGAAAAGTTTCTCACATAAAAGAGGCGTGCAAGGAAGAATTTTTTACAGTGGAGGGCAAAATGGAAAGCAATGTGTAAACCTCACTCTCATCAGAATTGGTTCAAAGAAGGAACAATATATATAATATATATATACATACATAATCAGGTGTATATAGAAATGTAACTCATCCAATAGGAAAATAGGAGGGGAAGAGGATAAGAGAAAGTGGGAGCATGATAAAAGAGAGGACAGATTAAAGGAGGCATTGATTAGATGCAAAATAGACTTTTGAGGAGGGACAGGATTAAAAAAGAGAGAAAGAAGAAGAAATGAAAGAAAATGGCATGGAAGGGAAAACACAGTAATCATAACTGTGGAAGTGAATGGGATCAATTCATCTATAAAATGAACCAGAGAGCAGAATGGAATAGAAACCAGAATCCAGCATATGTTATTTACAAGAGACCCACTTGAAAGAGAAAGACATACACAGAGGTAAATTAAAGGACTGGAGCAGAATCTAATATGCTTTAGCTAAACTTAAAAAAAGGGCAAAGGTAGCAATCATGATCTCAGACAAAACAAAAGCAAAAATAACCCTAATTAAAAGGGATAACCAGGGAAACTACATTTTGATAAAAGGTTCCATAGACAATAAAGTAATATCAGAAATTTTTACAGCAAGTTTCTCTGATAAGGGCCTCATTTTTTAAATATATACTCAGTATAGAACTGAGTCAAATTTGTAAAAGTAAGAGCTGTTCCCCAAATGATAAATGGTCGAAGGATACAAACAGGCAACTTTCAGAAGAAGAAATCAAAACCATCTATAGTCATAAAAATACTCTAAATCACTTGATTAGAAAAAAACAAATTCAAACAACTCAGGTGCCACTTTACACATATCAGAAATGACAAATGAGGAAAAAATAAGTACACTAATTAACTGTTGGTGGAATAGTGAACTGGTCCAACTATGTTATGTTGAAAGCAATGTAGTACAATGGTAAAAACACTGGATTTTGGAGCTATTAGAACTGAATTCTCATTCCATTTAATCTAACTCTGCCACTTACCATATATGTCACTTTGGGCTTTTTTCATGTTTCATCTTCAATTTATTGGAGTTATGGTTTATCACTGCATTGATCATAGTTCTTAAATATTTAAAAATTCTTTTCCTCTTTTAAAAATAGTTTTCAAAAGTCTTATTTGGTGTTTAGTTTTTCCACTACAAATATTTCCAGTTTACTCCCACTTTGTGAGCAATCCCTTGTAACAAAGTAAAAAAAGATTAAGTAAAATTGATAAGACAATGATCTTGTCTGAAAGTATAGTCAACATTTTATATTTGTAATTCCTTCCTACCCAACTCTCTTTTTAAAAATTAACAGAAATTTATTTTTTCTTCCTCTCACTCTGCGCCATTGGGGAAAAAACCAATTTATTATAACAAATATGAGTAGTTAAGTAAAACAAATTCCCTCAATGACTACATACAAATATATAAAAATATAAAATCTGTATATATACATATATATGTGTGCATATGTCTAAACCATGAATCCAATAAACTGAGAATCAAATATACCACTCACTCTGTCACAAGCTATGAACTAAAAATGCAGAAAGTAACATAAGTTTTTAGATATAGTCAATACAAGAATTTATTGTGGTGGCCTATGCATGTATTTTTAAATTTTTAAATAAAAAATAAATTTGGGATAAACAATCCACTTGTATAGATAATTTTAAAAATCTTAAGTCAATTACCTAAAGTGAAGGAAAATAAGGAAACACACACACATATGCATTCTCTCTGCAATGCAGAGCATGTTTCACTATCAGTACTCTGGAATAATGAATGGTCATTGTATTGATCATAGATCACAAAAGCTTTCAAAGACTTTTTTATAGTGTTGTTATTGTATAAATTGTTCTGGTTGTATACATCCATTTCATTCTACATTGATGTATAAAAATCTTCAAAACTGGTCATTTTTATAAATGTTTCTTTTGGTTGTGGTCATTTCCTTGTGTATCAGTTCAGATAAGTCTTTCCATCTTTTTGAAACCATCTATTTCCTCATTTCATATTCAATCACTTTGCTGGACCATAACTTATTCAGCCATTCCTTAACTGATGGGAATTCCCTTAGTTTTCAGTTTTTTGCACTACAAAAAGAGCTTCTCTAAGTATTTTTATATTTTTCCTCTTTCTTTGATCTCTTCTGGGTATTGGCCTAGCACTGGTATAGATGGGCTAAAGGGCACATACATAATAATATTTAGTAATATATATATATATATATATATATATATATTATATATATACACACCAGAACATAGTTCACAGTAACAGCAATGAAGAACTGTGAATAACTCAGCAATTCAACCATTCAAGGCAATCCCAAAGGATTCATGATGAATGAGTGCTATATGCCTCCAGAGAAAGAAGTGACATTATCTGAATACAGACTGAAGCGTACTATTTTTTGCTTTGTTTCTTTTCTTTCTTCCTTTCTTTTTCAGAGTCTTCCTGTACAAAATGACTAATATGGAAATGTTTCACATGCTTGCTCAAGTATAACCTATATCAAATTGTTTTCCATAGAATTTAGTAATTTTTAGTAATATATAATATATAGTAATATTTTGTGTATTCTTTCAAATGGTTTTACAGAATGTTATTTGTACCCATTGATAGGTTCGCCAACAGTGTATCAATGTGCATGTTTTCTCATAGCCCCTCCAAAATGTACAATTTTCCCTTTTTGCCATCTTTACTGTGGAATATCAGTTTTCCTTATGTACTTTGAAAATGAGACTTTTATCAGGGAAACTTGCTTCAAAGATTTTTTTTCTAGTAAATTGTTTCCCTTTAATCTTAGCTGTATTACATTTGTACAAAAACATTTAAATTTCATGTAATTAAAAGTATTCATTGTATCTTCTGTGATCCTTTATATTCCTTTTCTGGTCATGACACTTTCTTTTATATATAGATCTCATAGGTAATTTTTTCATGTTTTGTTCGTTTATTATGTGACCCTTGATATCTAAGTCACATACCCACTTGGAGTTTATCTTTGTATAAGGTGTGAGGTGTTGGGTTAAATTTGATTTCTTTCATATTGCTGTCCATTTTCCCAATAGTTTTTGTCAAATAATGAGTCCTTATCCCAGTAGGGTCAGTCTTTGGCTTTATCTGATAGTATAGTACTAGATAGATGATTCTGATTCTGTGTGCTGTGTACTTAATAATCTGTTACTACTTTGTAGCATAGTTTGAGATCAGGCAGTACTTGTCTCCCTCTGTTTCTATTTCTTTTTATTATATCTCTTGAGATTTTTAACCTTTTTTCCTCCATATGAATTTTGTTATTATTTTCCTAGTTTTTTAAAGTAACACTTTGATGGTTTGATTGCTATAGCATTGGATAAGCAAATCAGTTTAGATAATGTTATTTTTGTTATATTGACTCATTTTCCCATGAGTGATATTTTCCAATTAGTTCTGACTTTATTTTTGTAAACAGATGTTTGTAGTTGTATCTATATAGTTCTTTATATTATATATGTTCTGTAGAAATTTTAAATGGATTATATATATTCTGTAGAAATTTTAAATGGAATTTCTCTATCTCTTCCTGCAGGATTCTATTGCTATATAGAAACGCTGATGATTTATGTGAATTTATTTTATATACTTCAAGTCTGTTGAAGTTATTAACTGTTTCAAGTGAATTTATAGTTGACTGTTTAGAGTTCTTTAAGTACATCATCATAGAGCTTTTGCTCCTTTACCTATGGTTATTCCCTCAGTTTCTTTTTCTTGTCTTATTGCTATAGCCAGCATTTCTAGTATTATGTCAACTTGAGTGGTAATGATAGACTTTCTTGTTTCATCTCTGAATTTATCTGAGAGGATTCTAGTTTGTCTCCAGCACAAATAATGGGAGTTCTTGGTTTTAGATATATATTATTTATTATTTTTTTAAAAAGAAAATTTATTCTTGTTTTCTAGCGTATTAAAAAATAGGTGTTTTTGAAAGCTTTTTCTGTATCTACTGATATGATCATATGATTTTGTTATAAATGTAGTTAATTAAGTTTATAG
>CM053775.1:17596400-17615207 GCA_028658325.1 Potorous gilbertii
TAAGACTTGCCTCAAAAGATGTTCCTTAGCCAAAGTGAAATTATAGTCATATTTGAAACCTGGTTATTGGAACTTGCTATTTTAAGATGCTATAGGACTATTAAGTGACTGTTCTTCTGAGTCTAACTCCAGGTATGGGTAGGAAGAAAGGCAGTCTGAGCCTCCAATCCATGATGCCAGGAAGCCTGTGAGATGCTAGTATGATCTGCAAAAGGTGATCTCATGGGAAGGGTGGGAGAGTAGCTATTCAGCCTGGGCTGAGGTAGGATTCTCCTGACTCAATTTCCCCACTGACAACTGGAAGACTTTAAGCCTGACTGAATGCAAGTGGATAATCTAATCCTGCCTGGAATTGACATGAAGTTGGGGAGATATTGTATCCCTGCAATGTCCCTATTCTTGGTGGCAACTTCCTATAGTCAAAAGGTTTGTAAGCTTAATACCAGATCTATTAAATTATAGATTGTTGGTAGGGGAATATCCAAGGTTAAGTGTAAAATTAAGCTATTAGGCTTAGGATTTTAGACCGACAACAATAAGTTAGGGTCCTTTAATTCTTAGTAATACTCTGGAGACAATTAGGTCAAGGGCTTGTGAAGTTAGCAAACATAAATATTATTTGTGTCTCAATTGGTTAATGTTTAAAAAAAATTCTTATGTGGTCTATATTGTAAATGTTTTCAAAAGAAGTATCACCTGACCAAAAGTTGGAGTTGTTTTATGTGTTATGAATTGTGTTAAAAATGAAAAATAAAATTAAAAAAAATTAAAAAGTTTTTACATAAGCAAAACCAATGCAGCCAAAATTAGAAGAAAAGCAGAAAACTGGGGAAAATTTTTTGCAACACGTCTCTTTTGATAAAGGACTCATTTCTCAAAGATATAGAGAACTGAGTTTGATTTATAAGAATACAAGTCATTCCCAAGTTGATAAATGATGAAAAGATGAACAAAAAATTTTCAGGTGAAAACATAAAAGTTATCTATAGTCATATGAAAAAGAATGCTCTAGATCTTTATTGATTAGAGAAATGCACATTTTAAAAAACCCTGAAGTACCACCTCACACCTATCAGATTGGCTAATATGACAGAAAGAGAAAATGATAAATATTGGAGGGCATGTAGGAAAATTGGGACACTAATTCACTGTTAGTAGAGTTTTGAATTGATCCAACCATTCTGGAGAGCAATTTGAAACTATGTCCAAAGGGCTATAAAACTGTGCATACTTTTTGATTCAGCAATACCACTCCTAGGTCTACACCCCCAAGACATTAAAAAAAAAAGAGGAAAGAATCTCTGTGTACAAAAATATTTATAGCAGCACTTTTAGTGATGGCAAATAATTGGAAATTGAGGGGATGCCCATCAGTTGGGGAATCACTGAACAAGTTGTGATGGGATACTGTTGTGCTATAAAAAATGCCAAGCAGGATAATTTCAATAAAACTCGGAAAGACTTAACATGAATTGATGCAAAATAAAGGGAGCAGAACCAGAACATTGTACTCTGTATTAAAGTAATATCAGTTCTTTCTCTGGAGGTGTATAGCACTCATTCATCATGAGTCCTTTGGAATTATCTTGAATCACTGAATTGCTGAGTCACTCACAGTTCTTCATTGCTCTTACTATGTACAATGTACATACTATTTTTTGCTTTGTTTCTTTTCTTCCTTCCTTTTTTTTTGAGTCTTCCTGTACAAAATGACTTGTATGGAAATGTCTCACATGCTTGGTCAAATATAACCTGTATCAGATTGTTTTCCATAGAATTTGGAACTCAGAAAAAACAAATGTCAAAAATTATTTTAACATGTAATTGGAGGAAAATATTATTAATATATATTTTTCTGCCTCATTTTTCTTATTTTCTTACATCTTTAAAACATAACAAAACTATTCATAGATCTGTGTCAATTGACTACTTCAGTGACCCCTTGTGACAGGGTTTTGAAAAAAATCCTTTTACTATTCTACTATGTCCATTAGAATGTAAATATTATACTATCCCTCCTGATCGTTCACTTGTACAGTCAGTTCTGTTATACCACAATACTTTTTTTCTTAAAAATCACTATGCTATGGAAAAAATCACAACAAAAATGAGTGCTTATGAAAAAAATGGAGTTAGAGATACAATACTCAAAAACTTCACTAATGACACATAATAAAGAGAGGAACCTAATAAAAATGGTAGCACATTTTGTACATGTGAAATGGTTGAGAAATACATAAATACTCCAATAAATAGTGGTGGTGTCCATGACCTTGGGCTAACTGGCTGCTTGGGCCCAGCCACTATAGGAAGGGGAGAGGGGCAGCTAGAGTGTGTGGATGCAAACTAGTCCTCCTCTGCCCACAGATTCTATTGCACCAGGAGATATGCAATAAATATAACACTTTACTTTGAGAAAGCCCTGAAGTTTGTTTGTAGAAGTGGGCACCAGACTGCCTGAAGCTTGTTATTATGGAGCAGTACAGTACTCTGACATTCTTACTATTTCTTGCAAGCAAAGTCACCCATAAGCAAATGTGAAATTTGCATGATACTTAAATTGTTCCTTAATATATTAGTCATGTTGGAACAAATTTGTGTTTTCAAAACAAGTGTTATAGCAGAACTGACTGTAATTACCTTTTTATTTTTTCTCTTGACTCTCATATTTGCATTTCAAAGTTTCTTTCTAGCTCTGAATATTTAAATATTTGAAAATTTGAAAATCCTTTATTTCATTCAAGGTCTATTCCTTGTAGGATTATACTAAATTTTATTGCGTTACTCTTGGTTGAAGACCTCTATCATTTGCCTTTTGGAATATCTTATTCTATCTTCTCTGCTCCTTTATAGCTGCTAGAAGAGAGGAGAAAGGAATAGGCATTTATGTAGCCCCAACTACGTGTATCACCAAGGCAATATTCACAGCACTGGTAGTGACTGAATATGCTAGTGTTGTTCTCAATCGCAAAGTATAACAGAAGAAAAACATTGATTTAGACACCAGAAAGCTAAGTCCCTGAACCAGAAAGCAAAATCAGTCAGAGTAACCAAGAAGTCAATATAGGTTATCACTGCAGGGGGCAAAGCCATTCCCAAGCCTCCCTGCCACCTGCTGCGACCTTCCCACAAAGAAACACTCAGGAGCCTAGCTGTGCCTGCCTGCCTGTATCCTTCCCAGCTCTGACCAGCCTGACCAACTTTCTCCCAACTCTGCTCCACCCTTCCTGCTCCACCCGTACAGCAAGTTTCTCCCATCACATGGGATTTAGGCTTCCATGTGATTTAAGCAGGTCATATGGACCTATTAATGACTGGGAAAGATTTTCTTTTTTAAATTACCATTACACTAGGTGCCAGGCATTGTGCTAAGAGCCTTAATAAACATTACCTCATTTGATCCTTATAACTCTGCAAGGTTGGTGATGTCATTATCCCCATTTTACAGTTGAGGAAACTGAGGCAAACAGAGGTTAAAAAAGAGACTTGCCCAGAGTCATATGTAAGTGTCTAAGGCTGTATTTGAACTTACTTCTTCCTTACTTCGGGTCCAGGGGATCTGAACTCCTCTATATCCTTTTCTGCTATCATCTTCTCACCAGGAAGATATAGTATGAGATGTTTAGACATCAGGCAATGTAAGAGTGAGCTGAAACCCTTATGCTTTGGCTAGTTATATGTGTATATGAAAGGCTGGAACTGTAGCCATATGGGTAAAGAAGATAATGGCCTTGTTTCCCAAGTTCAGTTTTTTCTGTGCCTTTCTCCTGCCTCCTCAACTATAGGGAATAGCAGAAGGGGTTTGGATTAAAAATATAGGGGAACTGGCACCTCAGAGTTGTTTGGTGTGTGGTCTACACATGGATGATGACCAGATGTAGTTTAACCTTCATTGATTACAACTGAGAGGCATATATACCATGCTCACCATATGCTAGAATGAAGTGACACAGGGAGACCCAAGCCCAAGTACCAGGAAGTTCAATCTAAAGAAAAGATGAAGTCTAAAGTCACTGAGGGCTGAGAGAATCCTGCACTATATTCTAATGAGCTTGTCAGCTTCGTTCCCCTGGCAAAGAATCTCCTGCTATAGATTGAAAGACTTTCTAGTCAAGATTGTAGAAGGAACAGAAGGGGCCACTCCAAAGAACAAAAAGGATATGCAAAATCCACTTTTGTCTGAAGGAAGCAATAACCCTGTAGTCAAGGACTTCTACCCAAGTCAGAAGCTGAAGGCAGAGAAGCTCCACAGCCATGTGCCCGGAGGGACTGTGTCTACTCCACTGTATTACCATCCAGTGGGGGCTACACACCTAGAGAAGTGCCTGACAGGACTGTATGGCCTTGTCCCACAGAGCAGCATTTGACAGTGAACACCTGGGAGCAGACTCAGCAAAAGCAGTGCAACGACATCTCCAGAACTCATCAGCAGGTCTGCAGTGAAGACCTGAATTACCCCTGTATGTGTGTCCTCTGCATGCGTACCCCTCAACATTTGCCAGGAAAAATGTATTCCTTCTGTGCACACCTCTCCATACATGCTTCCTGCCCACACATGGTCCAACCATGTGATCTCTTCCAGGTGTAAACCCTGACCTGTGTTCTTTATATGTGTTCACATGTGTGCCTGGCCAGCTGAGTTACCCATGTATGTGACTCTCCATACATGTTCACTGGCTGCTGTACTTCTCTCCACATGTGTTCCCTACATATGCCTTCAGTAGATATAGGCCCAAAGAGTCCCTCAGACCTGGGCCAAACTCCTCTGGGACACTCCCTTTGCTAGCTGGGGACTGCACCCAGGTGTTACAGCTTCAATCTGGGGACTTGAGTTTCTTGTAATATGAGAAGAATAATACTTGGGGCAATAACTACTCTGAGATTTGGATCCATGAGCTATTATTTTTAGTTATATTTAACCTAAGAAACCTTCAGCTCACTCACAACACAGACACTGATTCTTTAGATTTGCTTTTCATGGACAAAAAGCAAGTTTCCCTGAACGAAGTTCCTGGTAAACTCAGATCTGGAGAGCCTAAACAACATTCTCTGCCTCCAGGCCACAGAGAAGTTTGCTATATTCACAACAACCTTCCTCTCATGCCCTCTGAATCTCAAAGCCCTTATCTCACTTTCTTTTCTCTGATAGGCTGGCTAAGACCGAGTAAAACTGTGTGATCTAGTCATTTAAAAAAAAAAGAGACAAAATAAACCTGTAAGTAACCCTTGAGTGGCTTCTTGATTATTGAATAATGAATGAATTTACTAGGCCTTTGCCCTCAAGGGAAAACAAAATACAACATCCTGTTCCCAGTCCTGAGTCATAACAGGTAAATGTCTTTGACCAGACCGTGTGCAGTTTCCTTTCTAAGAGAATTTTAGCCTGAAGAAAGAGAAAACTTGTGGGGCTGGAGAGACATAATAGCTATTTATAGCTATTTCATGTGAAAGAGAGATTAGACAAGATCTGCTTAGCTCTGGAGGACAGAGATATTAGCAAAGGAGGCAGATTGATGTTTCTTACAAGGAAAAACTACCCATTAGAGCTATCTAAAAGCGTAATTGATCTGCCTTGGTAGACAGTGAGTTCCTCATCACTGAATGTCTTCGGATAAAGACTAGACAAAACCACTTTTTTTTAAAGGAGGTTTCTATTCAATTGAGAGTTGGGCTACATGTCTCTAAACTCCCTTCTGACTGGAATTCAGGGATCTTGGGATTTTACTAGGAGTTTTTGGTCCTTTGCACATGTAATACAAGATACCTTTTCCAAACAAAAAGGATCATCCTTCCCAATGGTGTATACAGTTGTCATGAATAGATGAAAAGTCATTCTCTCCCATCTGGTTTCACTTGCATGAAAATAGACAGGTAAACACTGTTTATACTTGCCTGAAAGCTGAATTACGAAGTACTCTAAATACTTTCCAAGACCTTTAGAAGGCAAAAGGACAGGAAGCTGTGGACAACTTCTTCAGAAGAGAAAGAGGAAGTAATGCTTACAACTGGGAAAACTACTATACTAACTGGAACCATTGGGGAACAAATCACTCGAGATGACCAAGTTTTCCAGATAATTGAGAGTTTACCTGTTTAAGTCATATAACTTCTCTCACCCTCAGATTCCACTCTTTAAAATGACAGTAAGTAATAATTCTCACAGGACTGTCATGGAGAAAGTGCTTGGGGGGGGGGAGAGGGTGGAGAAAACAAGTACATAGCATGTACTATGTGCCAATGCAAAATGCGCTAAGAGTTTCGCAAATATTACCTCATTTGATCCCCATCCCCTTGCAAGGTAGATGCTGGTATTATCCCCATTTTACAGCTGAGGAAATGGAGGCAAACAGAAGTTAAATGACTTGCCCAGAGTCACACAGCTAAGTGTCTGAGGCTTTATTGGAACTTAGTTTTTCCTGACTTCAGGCCCACTATTCTCTGTCCACTGTCATCTAGCTGCTTCTGCCTCTTTGTAATCCTTAAAGTGCAATAAAAATGGAAGCAATTATTAAGTGGTAAAATTAAGAGTTATTAAAAAAAAACTATTCTGTATGAAACTTTTTTTCTTTTTCTCTATTACATATAAAAATTTTTTAAAAGTTTTTTTAACATCCATTTAAAAAATTTTTGAGTTCCAAATTCTCTCCCTCCTATCCCTTCCCACTTTGAGAAGGCAAACAATTTGATATAGAATATACATGTGCAGTCATGCAAAACATATTTCCATACTAGTCATGTTGCAAAAGAAAACACAGACTCAAAAAAAAACCCAAGAAAAATGAAGAAAGTAAAAAAAATATGCTTCAATTTTGATTGACTCTACCAATTCTCTCTCTGGAAGCAGAATTTTTTATCATGAGTTTTACAGAATTGTATTAGATTATTGTTTTGCTAAGAATAGCTAAGTCATTTACAGTTGATCATCATATAATATTGTTACTGTGTACAATAATATCCTGGTTCTGTTCACTTCACTTTACATCAGTTCATATAAGTCTTTCCAAGTTTTTCTGAAGTCATCCTGCTCATAATTTCTTATAACCCAATATTATTCCACTACATTCATATACCACAACTTGTTCAACTATTCCCCAATTGATGGGTATCCCCTCAATTTCCAATTCTTTGCCATCATTAAAAGAGCTGCTATAATTATTTTTTTTTACCCATAGAGGTCCTTTTTTTAAAAATCTCTTTGGGATACGACCTAGTAGTGGTATTGTTGGATCAAAGTGTATGTATGGTTTTATAGTCCTTTGGTCACAGTTCCAAATTGCTCTTCAGAATGGTTGGATCAGTTTGCAACTCCACCAATGGTGCATTAGTGTCCCTATTTTCCCATGTCCCTTCCAACATTTGTCATTCTTTTCTGTCATATTAGCCAATCTGATAGGTGTGAGGTGGTACCTCAGAGTTGTTTTAATATGCATCTCTCTAATCAGTAGTGATTTAGAGTATTTTTTCATATGACTATAGATAGCTTTGATTTCTTCACCTGAAAGCTGTCTGTTCATATCCTTTGACCATTTATCAATTTGGGAATAACTTGTATTTTTATAAATTTGACTCAGTTCTCTATATATTTGAGAAATGAGGCCTTTATCAGAGAAACTTACTGTAAAAATTTTCCCATGTTTACTGTGTATTTCCTTCCATCCTATTTTTCCCCATTTATCCTTCTCTGTCTCTCTTTTTACCCTATCCCTCCTCAAAAGTGTTTTGTTTCTGGCCACCACATCCCCCAATTCATTCTACTTTCTATCAACCTCCTCCTTTCCATTATCCCCATCCTCTCCTACTTCTCTGTAGAGTAAGAGAGATTTCTATCTAATTGTGTATGCTATTCCCTCTTTGAGCCTATTCTGATGAGAGTAAAATCCAAGTGTATCCCAACTTCCCCTCAACTGTATAAGCTCTTTCACACCTCTTTTATGTGAAATAATTTACCCCATTCTACCTCTCCCTTTCCCATTCTTCCAGTATATCACTAGTTTTCACCCATTAATTTTATTTTTTTTACATATATCATCCCATTGTAGTCAACTCACACCCATGCCCTCTATGTCTGTGTCTAACTGTCATAACAGTGATTAAGTTCTTACGAGTTCCATGTATCATCTTCCCATGTAGGAATGTAAACAACTCAACCTTATTGAATCCTTTATGATGTCTTTTTCATGTTTACCTTTTTATGCTTCTCTTGAATCTTGTATTTGAAAGTTATATTTTCTATTCACCTCTGGTCTTTTCATCAAGAATGCTATTTCATTGAATAGCTATTTTTTCCCTGAAGGATTATACTCAGTTTTGTTTGGTAAGATATTCTTGGTTGTAATTCTAGCTACTTTGTCCTCTGGATATTATCCAAACCTTCTGATACTTTAATGTAGAAGTTGCTAAATCTTGTGTTACCCTGACTATGGGCCCATGATATTTGAATTGCTTCTTTCGGGCTCTTTACAATATTTTCTCCTTGACCTAGGAATTCTGGAATTTGGCTGCAACATTCCTAGGAGTTTTCATTTTGGGATCTCTTTCAGGAGGTGATTGGTGAATTCTTTCCATTTCTGTTTCACCCTCTGGTTCTAGGATATCAGGGCAATTTTCCTTGATAATTTCTTGAATGATGATGTCTAGGCTCTTTTTTGATCATGGCTTTCAGCTAGTCCAAAAATTCCTAAATGATCTATCCTCAATCTATTTTCCAGGTCAGTTGTTTTTCTAATGAAATATTTCACTTTTTTTCTATTTTTTCATTCTTTCATTTTTATTTTGATCATTTCTGGATGTCGCATGGAGTCATTATCTCCCAATAGCCCAATTCCAATTTTTAAGGAATTATTTTCTTTAGTAAATTTTTGTACATCTTTTTTCATTTGACCAATCCTTCTTTTTAAGGCATTTTTCTCTTCAGTGGATTTTTGGCCTCTTTTTGCCATTTGGTTTATTCTGGTGTTATTTTCTTTGATATTTTTTATAACTTCTTTACCAAGTTGTTGACTATTTTTTTCATGTTTTTTTGCATCACTCTCATTTCTTTTCCCCATTTTATCTACCTCTTTTATTTGATTTTTAAACTCCTTTTTGAGTTCTTCCAGGAATTCTTTTTTTTGGGTCTGAGACCAATTCACATTTTTCTTTGAGGCTTTGGATGTAGATGTTTTGGTTTTGTTGTCTTCTTCTAAGTTGTGTTCTGACCTTTCCTGTCACTATAGTAACTTTCTATGGTCAGGTTCTTCTATTTTTGCTCATTTTCCAATCACTTTCTTGACTTTTAACTTTATATTAAAGTTGGGCTCTGCTCCTGGGGTGGAGGGGGCACTGTTCCAAACTTTGAGTTTTGTACTACTGTTTTTAGAGCTAGTTCTGGGGATCTCTAAGTTTCCAGCTCTTCCAAGGTGATATGATCTAAGAGAGGTGTGGTCATTTCTCATGACCTGTGCTCTGGTTTATGAGTGATCACAAGCACTCTTTTCCACCCTGGAATTATGACCAGGGACCCCACTCCTCTGTGGCTGCATGCTCTAGTGTGCTAGTACCCCTCCTTGTCCTGGGACTGTGACTTATAACTACATATGTGCTATGCAACGAAGTCCTACATCCAGTGCCAGGAAATAATCTCTTATAATCTTCCTCTGACCAGTTTTCCAAACCTCTTGCCATCTGTGGCCTGAGAGCTCCAGAAACCACTGCTGCCTATTCAGTTACCCCCACCACCCCAACACCCCAGCACCTGCTTCTGGCTTGCTGAGGTGTGGCCTGTGCTGGACTCTCATCTCAGGAAGACAGCCCTTTCACTGCTAACCTTCTAAGTAGTCTTTGGCTGGAAAATTTTTTCACCCCATCCTTTTGTTGGTTCTGCCACTCCAGAATTCATCTGAGTTATTATTTTTAAATTGTTTGGGGGAGGGTTGGGAGAGTTCAGGCAAGTCTCTGCCTTTATTCTACCATCTTGGCTCCACCCAATGATGAAACTTTTTCCAAAAGAATGTCCCTGACTTCTAAAACATAGGATACTGAACACAATTCAACTTTTCCCTAATGTTCAGGGTCATTATTGAGATAGTCTACAACTGAACTACACTGTAATACAGTGATATCAGGTTCTACTTAGATATACCAGGTCCTTTGCCCCTACTTTATATGGTCCTGAAAAACTGGGCTTTTAAAATTCATGTTTACATCAGATTTGCAATGTTTTTTGTTTTCTCTTCGCTCACTGTCAGTCTTTTAGCTGTCACTTCTTACTGATATCAGCATTATGAAGTATGTAGGACCAGAATGCTGTAGCAATCTCCCTTTCCCAATTTTTTGTTTTTAATATGCTATGGGCTTGAAAATAAGATAACCTAGCTTCCTTCATTTATTCAACAAACATTTATTGTTCAAGAAAGTCTCTGAAACATTGCAAGTGATGCAAGGATAAAGAAGGTAGCAAGGTTCCTCCCCTTAAGGACCTTACAAGTCAGTAAATCTTAACTGGTTAAAACTGAATACGAAACTCCAGGAAACAGTGGAGTTATACTATATATAAAATGTATGAGCTTTAAAACTTGTCATGTCTAATAGTTATTTTAATGATGCTCATGTCCTAGTTTTCAGCTATGTCCCCCAAAACTGAGTTCCAGATAGAGCTGGTGTTACAACAGTAAGTTGTCCCTGTGGAATCTTTTTCAGGGCACCTAACATGTGCTATTATGTTCCCTGCTTTCATTTGATAGTTCGAAAAACTGAGGCATCAGTTGGACAAAAAATGCATTATTTTGTTGCCTCCATGCTTAAGAGGAGAGTAGCCATAAGTGTGCCCCTGCTCAGTTCGTCTGTTTCATGGGGCATTTTTGTACTGTTCGCTGTTATACAAACTAGCAAGTTCTAATGAAAATGAGGGTCAGTGCTGGAACAACAATAGCTCAGATTTCTATAATACTTTCCAGTTTTTGAAGCATTTTCCTGACAATAACAGTGAAGTAGGTAGTGTAAGCATTATTATCCACATTTTATAGATGAGGATACTTAGGATTACAGAGATAGAGTAATTTGTCTATAGTTACACAGCTGATGAGTAAAGTATCAGAGCCAGGATTCCACTTAATGCTTACAAAAGTATCTACTGTGCGCAAGGCACTATGGTAGGCACTAGGGATACAAGCACAGCACCTGAGGTGTCCCTCACATGTCAGCCCTCAGAAAACTACCCCAAGCTTGAGGCATGTTGTAGGTCAAAACCATATTTACCTAACTTACAAGCCCCCACTGATGTTTATTTTTACTAGGTCGACCAAAAAAAAAAGACATTGCCCAAAGCAAAAGACATTTAATCAAACAGCATAGTAACATTAAATGAGCACAATAGGATTTCCATATACACAGGGGAACACTTTTCCACAGGTTAATATGCCCGCCAGTATAGGAAGGAGGAATGAACACATGTAGAGAACACGTATGACCAGGAGATATGAATGATGGGGCAAACACATGTGAAACATGTATGAAGTACAATGTATTTGTAGGTGACACATGTGACCTGGGTACATACAAGGTATGTTCGTCCTTTGTTGCCAAAGAAGATCATGCCATCAGAGAAATAATGACATGACTTGCACTTGACTTTGTTTAGAGTGAGGGAGGGCTGTGCCGGTCACCAGTCTCACTTCTCCTCCAGAGCCATCTGAATCCAGTGACCAGATATTCATCAGGATGACTGGAGATGACCCAGGATAAGGCAATTGGCATTATAAGTGACTTGCACAAGGTCACACAGCTAATCTCACATACAAGGAGCTCACATATAGAAGTTCATGTGTGGCCAGTGGTGTCACTGATGCTGCAGAACTCTTGATATTCTCTAGTGAGGTTGTGCTTTAATCTCTCCTTCTTACTGGGTATTGTGTCTCCACTCTCTGATGAGGTATCATGTTGCTGCTAGGTATCTCCACCTGTCATGTCGACTGATCTACAATGGCCATATTTGAGGAGCTGCTCTCTGTTAACATCTGCTGATCTTCACTATTCATACGCTTGAGTTTAGCTGCTGGTTACTGCACTTTTAATAACACAACTCCAGGGCATGGCATGGAAACTTGGACATCCACACTCCACCAAGCAGCAAGCAAAAGCCCTCTGGTTAAGATTAATTTTCATCTTCTGACTGACTCTATTACTTGAAGTTCTTGGCCTGTGCCAACTATTTGACTTGAGGTTAAAAATTCCTTTTAACATCTGTCACACTCTGTCACATTGCTTGCCCATACCCTCTCAAAAATTTCAGGGACTTCACTGAACAAAACCACAAAACAACTGCATAAACATACGATATTAAATACAATTTAACCTTTTGCTGATGATCAAAGTCGTTATCATATTCAACTACTGAGTTAAGTTATAATGCCATAAAGGCCTCAAGACCTACTCGATATGGTGAGGTTCCTTACACAAGAGTAACAAAAATAATGCAGTCCCTTATCTCAAAGAACTTATATTCTCTGGGGTAAAAATTGAGTGTTTGTGTTGGAGGGGATGGTAATCAACTTGTACACAGATAAGTATAATATAAGGAAGAGTATAGCAGTTCCAAATTTCCCTGATGGGTCAGTATTCTGAGCTCTGGCTATATTTTCGTCTCAGGGCTCTAGGAGTAACCCTGAGTCATTAGGGGAATGAATGAATCCTTATTCTTAATGAGTAGGATCCTTATTATTTAACTGCTTGAACAATGAAAGATATAATTTCTTTTGAAGTAGAGGTTGATAATGTACATGAATGACTATGCGTTCCCTGCATAGCTGATACTGTTTAAGTAGAGGCTGCATAGTCATTCATGTACATCATCAACCTCTACTTCATTATGGTTAATGTGAGTATGTACTCTCAAAATGTAAGTCCTCTATCTCTATGTAACAGGGTATGAACAGAACTGCCCTGTCTGCTTCCTGTGCTAGTTCAATGCTCAGGCATTTGGGGGGGGAGAAAGCCCCTAGCTGCTTTCAGTGGCCATGTATGAGTCAGCTCTCAAGGACTGGGGGCTTTGGGGCTGATAGAGCAATCCTCTTGCCAGCCCCCTGAATAAGAAGAGCTTTCAATTGTTCTTCTCCTCCAGCTACAGGGTTGGGGAGAATTCAGAGAAATGACTATTGCTCCCACATGGCAGCTAGAGTAGACACACAGCTAGATGACCTGAACCTGGGCCTTGGATCCCTGGCTACCTTTTTAGTTTTGTATTTTCTTTTCTGAGTATAGGTAACTGAACATTGTCCAATCTTAAAGGCAACCCTGAGAAATCAAGAGATTGGAGATCCTGAACCCTCAGTTGGTGCTGGCTTCCCTTTGGGGAAGTTCCTGGAAACTATTCAAGAGCTCATGGAGAAGATGACAAGTGGCCAGCAGGGTAGCCCAAACTCTTGCTTCACTGGACTAAATACATGGATTTCAATTTATAGGTAGTAGTGACTCAAGGCAAAATGTAAATAAAGCCCCTATTCAGAAGTCTCACAAGCTGCTTTATGTTCTGATGTTTAAGTCTCAACCTTCTCGGGAACTTGTACCCTCAAGATCACATGTGGCCCTCTAGGTCCTCAAGTGCAGCCCTTTAACTGAATTTACATTTTACAGAACAAATCCCCTTAAGAAAAGAATTTGTTCTGTAAAACTTGGACTCATTCAAAAGGCCATACCTGAGGATCTAGAAGTTCACACCTGACTTCAAGGCTGTAGATTCCCTACCCCTGTCCTAGGAGAATATAAGAATAGTTAGGTTACCGTATTCTCTTTTAAGTCTTTTCATAAATATGTACTTCTAGGCCATATGTGTGTTAAACATTCCTTTAATGTGTAGGAAATAAATAGCTGTCCCATTCCTGATTAATATGGTACAGTGAATACTTTTCAACATTTCTCTTTGGGGATACCCTAGACTTGAACTAAAACTAAATTTTAAGCTAATCTTATTAGGGTGGAGGATGGAGAAAGGGGTATAATGAGCCAAAGACTGTGAGAAAAGGAATTTGACCTATTTACTAGGTGACCAGTTATTAAACCTGGTCTGGACCATGTCTAGAGAGGGAGAAAGAGTACAATGGCCCAGCCCCTTGGACCCAACTATGTTTTATAACTGTTAGCTCTACCTCTCCCTCCAATTTGTTATAGGTGGGTTTTGTCATTTATTCGTTTTTCAGCAGTTGTATCTGACTCTCCATGACCACATTGGGGTTTTTCTTGGCAAAGATACTGGAGCGGTTTGCCATTTCCTTCTCCAGCTCATTTTACAGATGAAGAACTGAGGCAAATAAAGTTAAGTGACTTGCCTAGGGTCACAAAGCTAGTAAGTGTCTGAGACCAGATTGGAACTCAGGGAGATGAGTCTTCCTGACTCCAGGCCTAGCACCCTATCCATTGCACCACCTAACTGTTCTTATTATAGTTTTTATTGCATGAATTGAAAAATTGTCCTGTACACTGTAAGCCAAAACAGAAGTTAGGATTGACTTCAATACTCAGAATTGCTTCATTAGGCAGGTTATTTTTATATTCCCAAAAAGAACAAAATGTAAAGGAAGGAAGGATCTTTAATGATCCATTGCTGTTGCTTTAATATCTGAAGTTCATACAGAGCAGTAAATTCTGATCTCCGCCTGTTACTAAAGTAATTAACCAGGCAATACAAATTTCATTTTGACTGTCTGACTATCTGTTCTAGAACATTTGTTATAGTATGCTTTCTGTTTCTAGAATGCATTTTAGTAGAGAATGACAACTTATTCTTTCGTTCATAAAAGAAACATTTACGACTATGTGTAAGTTACTATATACATATATATATATATATATATACTATACATATAAATCCATAGGATTTAGAGTATGAAGGGACCTTAGATCATCTAGCCCAACTCTCCATTTCATCTTTGAGGAACCTGAGGCCCAGGGAGGAGAAAATATTATATTACACTGCCACTACATAGATATACTCAACCCAACTGTGAAGGATCTTTTCATTTTTAATTTTAATTTAGGGAGGATAGACAGAAGCACACAAATAATTATGATGACTGTTGTGGAAGGAAAAGAAGGCAATCTAGGATCATAGATTTAGAGCTGAAAGCAAGTCCAATTCCTTCCTTTTCAAGATGAAGAAACTAAGGGTTAACGACATTAAGTGGCTTGGAGAAGTCTCCCTTTCGGGTCAAGAACTCAAGTTAGGGGAATTTAGGAGTATAGGAACCTAAGATGGGTGTTACAGCTAGCCTTGAGGAGCCCTGGTTCAGTGGCTTTGGATATGAATTTGGTGGGGACTGGTGTTTTTTGTAGGAACTCAACTAAATGATGAGCCTCATCCATCCTCTCCACCTCCCCCACCAAGGTGCTATAGGGGAAATTGTGCTTCCAAAGTGTTGGGAGAAATATTTGTGTATTTGTTCCTCTGTGAAGTAAAATAGCTCTTTGTAAAAGATGGTCTTTTACATCTTAAAAAATGCTAAGTAGTTAAATGAAAATGGGGTACTAGTCACTAGGTTCCTAAAATGGGAGAAATATAGTGGGTAGGGGCTAAGCTAATGGCAGAGAAAAGAGATACCCCAAACCCCTCAGGGTACCCTGGAACTTTAACAGGCCTGGCAATGAGGAGTGAGACCAGAGTCAACCATGTTACACTCATTCCTAAAATGAAAACTTCTTTTAGGTGTTGAGGGTGGTGTTTAAGCTAAATAAACTAAGCAGATGCTTAGTGGGTGTTGATTTATAAAGAAAGTACAGCACAGCGTCTTGGAGAAAATGGGACTGTGAATCCTTAAAACACTGAGTTCATCTAAGGAAAAGAGAAAGCATCTAAGGGAATAGAAGCTTTTAAAAAATTTTTTCCTACTGAGGACACTGACCCCCGCTGGAGATAAAAATGAATCAGAGGTGGCATACAAGTAAAAAGCAAATTAATTTACTTTTTATTAGAGTAATATAAAACATTCAACTCACATGCTTTTAAAATTAATTCCAGTGGACATAAACCTTTATTCAATCAATCAATCCTTAATAAATATAAACATACTGAGAAATGTCAAAGTTTTTTCCTTGGGGCTAGTTAAGAGAGAAAGAAGACAGGGCATAAGAGGAAAAGAGAAAGAGGGGGAGAGACAAAATGAGCAAAAGAGAGAAAAAGAAAGGGAGTCACAGAAAGTAAGGAAATGAGAATAAACAAGTTTTACTAAATTGTTTTTGTTCACTTGGGCATCCTAATAAGTATCTCCACAGGGCCACTAGGTGGTGCAGCGGATAGAGTGGCCGGCTTGCAATGAGTTCAAATCCAGTCTCAGAGACTTTTAACTACCTTTATGACCCTGTTTGCTTCAATTTCTCATCTGTAAAAAGAACTGAAGAAGGAAATAGCAAACCACTCTAGTAACTTTTCCGAGAAAACACCAAATGGGGTCATGAAGAGTCAGATACAACTGTGAAAAACAACTGAACAACGAAGCCTACCTATTACAAATCTCTACCCTTTGACATACTACCTTAGTTTACATATATCTGGAATTGCCACTCTTCTTAAAATCTTCATGTGGTAGAATGGTATAATGAAAAAAGCAGAGGATTTGGAACCAGAGGACTATTTACTGTCTATGTCACCTTGGGCAAAATTATACATAGAACCCTAATCTTACCTTTGAACTCCAGCCCTATGTCTTTTAACTCCTTGTGAAGCATGACCTGGATGTCCTACTGGTACCTCAAACTCAATATGTGCAAAACTAAATGGATTACCTTTCCCTCTAAATCCACTCCTTTGGATATGGGAAAATTGGGACACTAATGCACTCTTGGTGGAGTTGTGACCTGATCCAACAATTCTGGAAAATAATTTGGAATTGTATCTAAAAGGCTATAAAACTGTGCATATCCTTTGACTCAGCAATACTACTGCTAGAGCTCTATCCCAAAGAATAAAAAGGAAAAGAACTTCTATGTACAAAAATATTTATAACCACTCTTTTTGTGGTGGCAAAGAACTGGAAATTGAGAGGATGCCCATCAACTGGGGAATGGCTGAACAAGACGTGGTATATGATTGTGATGAAATACTATTGTGCTATAAGATAGTGATGAGCAGTGTGTTTTCAGAAAAACCTGGAAAGACTTACATGAACGGATACAAAGGGAAGTGAGCAGATCCGGGAAAACATTATCCATAGTAACAGCAATATTGTACAAAGATCAATTGTAAATGGCCTAGATATTCTCAGTAAAATAAAGATCCAAGACAATTCCAAGGGACTTAAAATGAAAAATACCATCCAGCCTGTGGAAAGAACTGATGGAGTCTGAATGCAGATTAAAGCATATAATTTTTTAATTTTTGTGTGTGTTATTTTTTTGGTCTGTGTTCTCTTTCACAATATGACTAATATGGAAATATGTTTTGCACGACCAGACGTATAAAACTTCTATCAAATTGTTTGCCTTCTCCATGAGAGGGGAGGGAAGGGAGGAAGAGAATTTGGAGCTCAAATTTTAAATAAAGCCAATGTTAAAAATGTTTTTACATGTAATTGGAAAAAAGAAATATTTAAAACCAACAAAAATTTCTTTAAAAAAATAAATCTACCCCTTCTCCTAGCCCTCTGTTTCTCTTGAGGGCATTACTACGTTCCCAATTATCTATGTTCCAAACCTAAGCATCATCTTTGACTGTTTCCTCTCCTTCACTCCCTGCCACCCCCATGCATGCAAACATTCGCTATGTCCTGTCAATTATCCTTCTTGAATATTTCTCCCATCTTTCCTCTCTCTCCTCACATAGCTTCAACCATTTCAGGCCCTCCTCATTTCTTACCTGGATGACTGTACTTTCCTCTTTACTGGTCTTCCTGTTCTCAGTCTTTTCCATCTCCAAAACATTCTTTATATGACTGTCAAAATAATGTTCTAATGTTCACATGGCAGCTCATATTATTCCTGGTTTCAAAAAGCAAGCAGCAACCTTGTCTCTGAGATTAAAAAATTCCTCAGTCTGACATTAGAAGTCTATGGCATGAATTACCTGTAGCAGCAAAGTCCAGGTTTCTTGATCATCTGAATCTTGAGTGCTTTGCACCAGTAGTTCATCCCAGCACTCAGGCCATATGCATGTCCCTCTTCTACCATGAAAGTTCCTCTGCTCAAGAAGTTTCCATATTCTCATGTAACTCTATTGGGTCCTGGTCCCTTGAGCTGGCTCTTTGTTTTCAGGGAACTTTTCTGCTTTCAGGGGACAGAGAGATGCCATTCCTTCCTGCTCCCTCTGCCTATCTCCTGACCTGTTCTTCCTGTAGGAATAGGAGAGAAACACTATTTCACTGGTTTCCCAAAATGGTTCCCTCACTTGCATAAGATACCACCATGAGGCTGAATCCCAAATGAGTTAAAGTTGCTAAAAGCTCTCCTGATCTATTTCAGCAATGATTAACCAACTCTAGTCCAATCACACTCTCCTTATCCCAGGGATCTTAAAGCCCTGATTGTCATTATATAAGCCCCATTCTCCATCCTCCATTGGCTGTTCCCTTATTTGGAACATTATTATTCCCTTATTTGGGAATTTATTTATTCCCTTATATGGAAATCTCTCTCTCAATCTACACTGCCTTCTCCATATCAGACTCTAAAGCTTCTCACCCCTTCCACTGCACTTTCTGGAATGAGTGCTCTGGAGGAGTGAGGAAACTTGCTGTCATTTTACATCTTTTGCTTTCTCAGTCCTTGTATCTTCTGGCTCTCTTATTTATTTATTTATTTTATTTATTTATAAATGTTCTACAATCACTTCCTTAAAATTAAGATTTT
>CM053775.1:17615707-17659046 GCA_028658325.1 Potorous gilbertii
GCACCTGTCAGTGATGTCATAAAGGGAAGTAAGGCTTAGAAGACTGGAAGTTTCTAGTGGTTTTGGGAAAGTTCTGTCCTTGGATTCTCTTGCTTTCAACCTGAGCATTCTAAGAATTGTATGTTGATATATAATTTTTTAATATTTATATTGCACATATAATTTACATATGTGTGTATATGTATGTGTGTGTTGTGTATATATATATATATATATATATATATATATATATATGCTTACATGTATATACATCTGTCTATCTATCTAGGACATAGAATGGACCGTGGAATTATGGTGATCATAGTGATTTGTTTTTCGCTGTGAGATCTGCCATTTGATACTTGTGTGACCTTGGGCAAGTCACTTAACCTTTTTGGTCTTCAGTTCATCTGAAAAACTGAGGGGTTTGGATCAGGTGACCTCAAGGACCCTGCTATAGAACCCAGGTCAATGTGTTAGCCTATAATTTCCATTTAGATTTAGGTGAAAAAATGGTAGAATTGATCATTTTACAGTCAACATGATTTTGCTTATCTTAGAAGAATGGTTATATAGGTGGAAGAGTGGAAATTTGTCCCTGACCTATTTAAAGTGTCTTTTGTTATCAGTTCTTTAATCTATTGACTCTCCCTTAGAGGAGCTGGATGATGAACCATTTTGGCATTTTGCCTTCAGAAAAAAATTTTAACTTCAAAGTTTCTGTGATTAAAATTATAAGTGATCCTTTAGCTTTCCTTATTGGTCTGTGTTCCCAAAGTAGAACCCTCTTATAAAGCAGTTCAGTATACCACTTGCTTAGTGGAAACATGCAATTGAAATAATGGCCATTCCGACCTTTTACTTTCATAGTATTCAATTGATATCTTACTCTGACAAAAGTATCAAAATTAATGCCGCTATAGAAATGTTTTAAAAGTTTATTTTCTACTGAAACTTTATTTAAATATTTTAAAAAATATTCTTTATCAGAGAAGGATATAATTTCATGTAGCTACTCATGTTTTTGTAGTACTTTTTGATTTACAAAACTCATTCTTCACAGAGAAATCAATTTCTACCCATTGAAGTGTAATAGTAAGCATAGTTTTCCCCAATTTACAGACGAGGAAACTGAATTTTGGAGAATTTGAGTGATTTGTTCAATATCCCAGAGATAGAAGTCTGAGCCATGTTTCAAATACAGATATCTCAGTGCTCAGGTGAACATTCTTTCTACATATTAGGTTGTTTATTTCTTCCATTTTCATATAGCTGTCAGAATTCCTTTGAAAATGTTCTTGTGTTTTAATTATGCCTGTTATATATGCATCTTTCGTTATTAATGAGAATGTTATATATAGGGAACAAAAAATGTGCCAGTTTGTCTGGATCATAGTGTATTGATGCAGAGTAATGTATAATTAGTCTGGAAGGGTAGGCTGCAGCCAGATTAGGAGGGGCTTTAAACACCAAGCTGAGCTTATATTTTTTTTTTCCCCAAGAGGCATTGGAGCTTCTTGAGTGGGGCAGTGACCTGGTCAGGAACTTGTACTTTAGGACTGTTTAGCTGTGTGTGTGGAGGATGCACTAGAGATGGCTGAGGCTGTTGCAGTTGTTCAAGCAAGAGATGTTGTGGAGGTAGAATAGACAAGGATGTGGTTAGTAAAAGAGTGAGGAGTTGAGGTGAATTCCCTGATTGTGAACCTGGATGACTGGAGTAATGGTGGTCTTTTCAACAGAAATAAGGAATTCTGTAAGAGGAGTGGGTGAATCAGGAAATAAGAATTCTATTTTGAATGTGTTGAATTTGAGATGCCTCTGGGATATCCCATTGAAGAAGTCTAATGGTCTCATTGCAAGAAAGACTGAATGGATTTATAAATTGGGGAATCATCTCTAAGAGGTGCTAATTGAAGTCAGGAGAGCTAATGAGATCACCAGTAGAGTGGGAGTAGAGAGAGAAGAAAAATCTGGGCAAAGCATAGAGTATGGGAGGGAAAGGGCATATTGTGAAGACTTAGAAGGAATAGTAGGAGAGTAGAGCATCATGAAAATTCGGGGAGGGGAGATGCCCAGAAGGAGGGAGTGGTCAGCAGTCTCAGATGTTATAGAAAGGTCAAGGAGCAGGAGAACTGAGAAAAGGACATCAGATTTAGCCATCAAGGTCATTGCTAACCTTTTGAGAACAGTTTCAGTTGAATGATTAGTTCAGAAACCAGATGGCCAGGAGTTGAAAAGTGAATTAAGAGGAGAGGAAATGGAGGCAATAAATAGAGAAAGCCTTTTCTAGGAATTTGCCTATGAAAAGGAGAAACTTAGGATATTAGCTAGTTTGAGGGGTTTAGAGGATCAAACAGAGGTTGTCTTTTGGGTGGATTTTTTTTTTTAAGAATGGAGGAGACTTGGAGATATTTGTAGGCAGTAGAGAAAGAGCAGCAGTTAAGGAGAGAGAACAAATTAAAAAGAGGGTAGGGAGGATGATTGTGTATGGGAGCATATGGGACAAAAAGCAGAAGTAGAATTGGTCTTGGTGAGAAGGGCCCTGCCTTTGTCACACTGGAGCTACCAAGAGAATGGGGAATGATGGCAAAAGGTTTTGAGGAGTGGGCTGGGGGTGGGGAGAAGGGACTAACAGCTTCTTAATTTCTCAATAAAGTGTGAAGTGAAGCCCTCCTCTGAAGTGGGGGGTGGGGTGATTAGGGGGCTTGAAAGAAAAAGAAGTTTTGGAACACAGCTGTGGGGAGTGCAATAAAGAGAATGGGGGGGTGGGGAATATAAGGATTGTCTCAGGGCAGTGAGGGTACAGATGAAATTAGATAGTAGACATTTGTAGTGACCTCAGTCAACATGGCTGTGACTTTCAGTGTATGGGTAGGAATGGAGAAGGTTGGGGTCAGCCATGGTTACTCAGGCATTAGTAGCCATAGAATAAGGGAGCAAGGCATTAAGGTCAAGAGTTGAACAGGTTTTAGTATCAAGGTGTATATTTTTTTAAATTAACTTAGCTGTTCTGATCTACATTCTCTCCTTCCTAGTCCCCTTCCTGCTTCCTTTCTTCCTCTCCTCCCATTGAGAGAGCAAGAAAAATAAAACCCTTGTTACAGACACATATAATCAAGCAAGACAGATTCCTGCATTGGCCAGCCCCCAAGCAAAACAGAACACCTCAATCTGCACTCTGAATTCTGTCAGGAGGTGGGTAAAGTGTTTCATCTTCAATCCCCTGAAATTGTTGGTCATTGTGGTTTTTAAAATAATATTTTATTTTTTTCTCATTTACATGTAAAGATGAATTTACCATTCATGTTTAAAAATTTTTGAGTTCCAAATTTTCTCTCCCCCTTCCTTCCTGAGATGGTAGGCAGTTTGATATAGATTTATACATATGCGATTATACAAAATATTTCCATATTTAGTATTGTGAAAAAAGATGGTTGGTCATTGTGTTGATCAGCATTCCTAAGTCTGAGTTGTTTGTCGTCATATTGTTGTTATTGTGTGAATTATTCTCTGAGTTCTTTTCCTCTTTTAATCTCTTTTGATACCACCTGGTAGTGGTATCACTGGATCTAAGAGTATGAACAGTTTAGTAGCTGTTGAGGCATGGTTCCAAAGTACTTTCTAGAATAGTTGGACCACTTTATAGTTTCCCCCACTGTTTTCCCATAGCTCCTCTAGTATTTGTCATTTTCCCTTTTTATCAACTTTGCTGATCTGATAGGTATGAGGAGGAACTTCAGAGTTGTTTTAATTTGCATTTCTCTCAGTGAATTATAGAGCACTTTTTATATGATTATTCAAGTTTAGATTTCTTCCTTTGAAAACTGCCTATTCATATTTATTTATCAATTGAGAAATGGCTCTTAGTCTTATTGAATCGTTTCCCTATACATCTTAGAAATGAGATCAGAGAAATTAGAAATCAGAGAATTCAAGTTATAGTTATAATGTCAAGACTGGGAAAAGAAGAAAATGAGACTAGAGCAGCAGATACAAACAGCTTGGGAGAGCACTGTGGGCTGGAGTGTCTAGAAGTCCCAGTGAAGATGAAGAATAGGGTAGGAGGAATGAGGCATCAAGGAGAGAGGAAAGTTGTGGAGGTTGTGATCAAATTGAGGAATTTCAGAGTTCTTAGTCACAGAAGTGGAATTCTTTATGATTGATGATAAGATTAAGTGTATGACGATCTCTGGGTGAGGGAGGTGGTGTGAGGGTTCCGATTGTGGGAGTTAAGGTGTCTCATGTCACGTCAGCCCCCAGTATAAGGGAAAAAGTTGGGCAGAAACTTAGCTGCTGAATGCCTCTCTTCTACTGCTTAGACATCTGTTGTTTCCTCATAATGACCTGTTTTTTTAGTCTCCTTATCGCCCTCCTTCACATACTGCACCTTGTTAATATCTTTTTTTCAAATGTTTTTTTTCCCCAAAAATGAACAAAGCATTCCAACTCCACTCTGAACAAGGCAGGGTACATCAGGGCTGTTATGTCTCTAATTCTGGACACTAAGTTTATGTTAATGCATTTTTTAGAAAAAATACTTTGTTTTCAGTTTTCTGAAATCATTTCCATAGTCTGTTAATGCATTTTAAAATCACATTAGTCTTTTAACTGCCACATCATGCTATTTGACTCATTGAACTTATTGCCCATTAAGACTCCATCTTTTCCACATGAACTCTTTTTTCTAGTTACATTTACTCTATATATGTATTGTTGGTTTTTAAAAATCCAAATGTTGGGGGTTTTGTATTCATTCCTCTTAGACTTCAACTTACTAGATTTGGTCCTTAACTGTAGTGGATCCTGACTCTGTCAGTTCAGTGTCTTAACTATCTCCCAGTTTTGTGACATCTGCACATTTGATCAGTTATGCCATCTTGCCCTTTATCTAAGTTTTGGTAAAAATATTAACAGAATGACACCCAAGACAGATCCCCTTTTTGTTGTGCTTTTAATCAAGTAGCAGAAAGACGTCCCTTTGTTGACCTTCCAAAAGGTGGTGGTGGCCTAAAGTGGTTTTCTTTGAAGGTCAGTGGATTCAAAGAAAGAATATGTTGGAGAAGAACATGAGCTAGGTAAAGTAGATTTTGGGAAATTTAGTTAGGAATAAATATTAAGTCTATCTCTGAGGTTTAAAAAATTATGTTACAAGTACAGGGTAGAGGAAGCATGACTAGATAAGTTTCTTTTTACATGAAAAAGATTGAAAAGTTAAGACTGCAAATTCAGTACATATCAGTAATGTGATGACAGTCAAAAAAGCTTGAGGTGTCTTAATAAGCATAACGTCCAGAATGAAAGAGGTAATCGTTCTCCTGACCATGGTTAGATCACATCTGGAGTTTTATGTTCAGTTCTGAGTACTGCATTTTAAGGAAACTAGAAGGTGTCCAGGATGATGAGAGGTCCATGACACCTGTGCATTATTTGAAAGAACTGGGGATATAAAGATGAAGCTTGTTATAGGAGAAAGGGAGAATTTTCTTGAAGTAATTGAAAGTAGAAGAGGGAATGGCCTTGTTCCATTTGAGGCCTAGGGAGCAGAATTAGAAACAGTAGAAGTTTCAAAGAGGCAGATTTCAATTAAATGTGAGGAAGGACTGGCTACCAATGAGGTCTGTCCCAAAGTAGAGTGAATGTAGGAGGTAAGGGTTTTCTCATCACTGGTCTTCAAGTGGAAGTTGGACAGCCATTTGACAGGAATGTTGTAGAGAGCGTAGATCTTTGTTCAGTTACATTTTGGACCAGAGGTTCTAAAACTGATTTGGCCTATCACCCCCTTTTCAAAAAAAGTTCTCAACATTCCTCTGGGGTTAGGTTAGGGTAATCCTTATTTTTATTCACCCTCCAATTACATCTGAAGCTCCTACTACCATCCTCTTCCCCCCTCTGTTTCAGTGGCTTCCTCCCACCCCCAGGAGGTGGTATTGCCCATTTTTGGGAACCTATGGTTTGGACTGGGTGCCTTGGGTTGTCTGTCTGTCGAAATTCTGTCTAAAGTTGGAAGCAGGCCGCAAGCTCAGTAGAAATGATTCCAAGAAGGTAGTGTAGATAAATGGGGAGAGAATTGGGATTGTTCTATGGTCTGGAAATAGGCATTTGGTTTTCCTGAGTCCTAAAAGATGTACCACAGCAACAGTGTTTTTATTTGATTATGATTTCCTATAGGATAATTGTACAAAGAGAAGACTTTCCTTGGTCCCTGTTTGGGTTATAGTAGGTTACTCTCAAAGTGCCTAATTATTCAATGTTTAAATTTCAGGCAGGAGAAAGAAGCTGAGCCTTTCCATTTTATTTTTCTGCCATCATGTACTAGTCATTTTTCTCCTTCTCTAATCCTCCTTCAGATATCCCGCAAACACATAAGCTTAAAAGAACTAAGGGGTCATTTACCTAGGAAATCTGCATTCCCCTATGATTGCAAGCTCATTTATTATAGAGATACAGGATATCAACTGTGTTTTTTCTTCAGCTCTTGCATATAACTAATGTTTGCTGAATTGAATCATGCTGTTTAGTCCCTTCATTTTATTTTATTGTGTTTTTTAATTCAATTTTATTTTCGGTTTCAAATTCTTTCCCCCCCTCTGCCCCTCTTCTGTCCATTGAGAAGGCAAGAAATATGATACCCATTACACATGAAATCATGCAAAAGATCTCCAGTTAACCATGGTGGTGTGGGGGTGGGAGAAGGGAAGGGGACAAGAAGAGAAAGGGGACAAGAAAGTGCTTCAGCATGCACTCTTGAGTCCATCAGTTCTCTACGTGAAGGTATATGGCATTTTACCGTGAGTCCTTTGAAGTTGTAGTTATCCACCTTAATCTTTCACAGCTGATTATTTTTAAATGTTATGTAAATTGTCTTTCTGAAACCATTCCCTTCATCATTTCTTACAGCCTAATAGTGTTCCATTAGAGAAACTTGCAAAGATTTTTTTCCCCTCCTTTTCTAGTTTTGGTTTCATTGATTTTGTTTATGTAAAATCTTTGTAATTTTATGTAATCACAATTATCCAATTTACCTCCTGTGAACTTATGTCTCTTATTTGATCATGCTCTATAATCTGACAGGTAACTAGCTCCATGCTTCACTAATTTGCCTGTGATGTTACCTTACATATGTCTAAATCACGCACTCATTTTTGAGCTGATCTTGGTATACAATGTGAGATGTTGATCTATGTCTAGTTCCTGTCTGACTACTTTTCCAGTTTTCCCAGCAATTTTATCAAATAGTGGATTCTTGCCCCAATAACTTGGAGCTTTGGGTTTATCAGACACTAGGTAACTGTGCTCATTTGCTTCTGTATATTGTACCTTCATTTTATAAATGAGGAAACTGAGGTTCAGAGGGGGAAAAATGCCATGAGTAATAATGGCAGGGCTGAAACTCAAACCCAGGTCTTTTGACTGTAGGTCAAGTACTTTTTTCCTTCTACTATTCCTCAGTTACTTTTTTCCTTCTATTCCACACTACCTCTCACTCCAATAAAAAAAGATGTTCTATAGAGTTTGTGCTTATGGGATTTCACTTATATTAGATCTAGTGTTTTCTTCATAAAAATTGTTTCCTTAGTTGTAGATAAGCTTAAACTGAACTAAATCAGGAACAAATTGTTTTAGATAAGTTTAAACTGAACTAAATCAGGGTTTACAAACTTTTGGTTAAATTTAGGGCTTTGGGGATTATTGAAAAGGAAATGGGTAAAAGTATTACAGTGATCCAGTAAGTGATGAAAGAAGCATGAAGGTACTGTACTTAATTTTTGTAGGTTAGTGTACATAGTTAGTACTGTAATAGATTATTAGAGCTAGGAAATATTAGAATTTATTTTATAGGATATACAGTTAATAAAATAAGAAAATTGAGATCCTACTTTTGTCTAATAACTATTCTAATTTTAGGAGGCTACTAAATTGGTACACTTCCATCTACATTTGAATTGATAACTAAATATTTGCTAAGGTAGGTACTGAGGTTGGTTTGGTGAATTCACTTGTAGGTAAGCAGTGATACATCAAATCCCATGATTACAAACTCCATAAAGCCACCTTTTTGTTTGAATTTTATTTATTTTACAAGGATTTATCATTCCCTTTTACTATCCTCCCTCTCTTGCCTGTGTTGAAGAGTAACAAAAAAGAAAAACTAAGCACAGCAAATATTAGTCTTAACAAATTTCCACGTTGGCCTTGTCTAAAAATGTATGTTTCATTCCTCATTTTCGGTCCATTACTTCCCTGGCAAGAGGTGGGAAGTATGGTTTCATGGTTTATCATCAGAGTTCTGAAGTCTTTCAAAATTGTTTTTCTCTCTACTGTTGCTATCACTGTATAAATTATTCCTCTGATTCCACTCATTTCACTTTGCATTAGTTTGTCTACGTCTTCCTAGTATCCTCTGAAACTCTCCATTTCATCATTTCTTACACAGTAGTATTCCATTATATCCACATATGTTATTTGTTTAGCCATTCTCCAATAGATAACTCCTTTAGTTTCTAGTTCTTTTGTTTCTGTAAACAGAGCTGCTATAAATACGTTTGTCCATGTAGGTCCTTTTCCTCTTTATTTGATTGCCTAAGGGATCTAGTGGTATAGTTGGGTCAAAAGACACAAACAGTTTAGTAATTTTTTGGTCATAGTTCCAAATCACTTTTCCAGAATGGCTGGGCTAATTCACAATTCCACACACATTTCATTAGTGTGCCTGTTTTCCAACAGTCCCTCCAGCATATGTCATTTTCCCCTTTTATCTGAATTTTGTTTTAAAAAGAACATTGACCACAGTGTAAAGTGGAGAGAAAAAAGCAATGGAAACTGAATCCTAGGAAATGATAATGCCCAGGCCTGGTTCCGAAGAACAGATGAGAAAGCACCTCTCACTCCTCTGTAGCAGAACATGGCATATGTTTTCAGGCTTTTTGGATGCATTGCTTAAGAATATTGCCCCTATGTTGTCCTTACTTCCCTTGGCTAGTACTGTCCTGAAGAGGATAGTGAAACATTTGGAATACATTTAAGGAAAGGGAAAGAGATATCTAAGCAAATTGCATTTCACTTTGAAGGGGATATCAGCTAATATGCCTTTTTTCTTTTCTTCTCTTATCACCAAGCTCTTGTTTATTAGTTTGAAGAGTAGTTTGAGTAGTAAGGGTGGTTTTTTTTTTTTCAGGCCAAGATCATTGGATACATAGAATTAGGAGGGATAGTCAGAATGTTCTAGTGTAATGGTAGCAAATTCAAATAGAAAGAGATCCTTGTGGGCTGCATAGTGACTTAGAAGACCAAAAATTTATATTATCTATGTTGTATTGTACTTTTCTTTATTTTGTTCAGTATTTCCCAGTGACATTTTAATCTGGCTTGGGAGGGCCAGGAGTTGAACACCTCAGGTGTAGTGGATAAGAGTGCCAGACTGGTTGTGTGATCTTGGATGTCATTGAATTTCTGAGTCTCTTTTAGCTAAAAGGGACCTTAGAAATCCTCTTGTCCAACTGACTCATATTGCTGATGAGGAAACTGAAGTTTAGAAAGTTTAACTGACTTGCATACAGGAAGATACTAGGCCAGTGGGATTGGACTTCAAATCCAGCTCTTAATTCTGTCTGTAACTCTTTCCATGTCACTTCCTTGAATGTTTGAGCTAGAGAAGGACATGAGGAACTGAAAGACAATTATTGCTGATTAATCATCTGTGGGAACTAAAAACAGCTGAGAGTAGTCCTGCTCTCCCTAGCTGCCTGACTACCAAAGAATTCTGGGACTCTTGGCTTGGACTTGACCATGTTTCTGTTTTACATCATTAACATTTTCTTGTTACCAAGGTTTCCATGGCACACCAATTTCAAGAAGTTTCTTCAGTCTGTCCAATTCTAAGAATTTGTGCTGTATTCCTTGGCTTTTTAAATAGAATTTCACCTTTGTGAAGGACAGCTAGCATGGATAGAATAGTGGACAGCTTCTTACGAAGCCCCAGGCTCAGACCTCTCACTGTGTGACTGGTCAAATCTCCTAACCTCTCTGGACCTCAGGCAACTTTGGAAGACTTAAGTTATTGATAGGTTATGGTGTAGGTCTGAAGTGAAAGGGAAGAGGAAGAGAAGGGAGTGAGCATTTCTCTGGCACTTCCTAAGGGCCAGGCACTGTTAAGAGCTTTTACAAATATCTCATTTGATAGCACAACCCTGTGAGGTAAAGGAAAGGGATCAGAAGTATTGGGATCCCTTAAAACAACAGTGTCAGATGCTAGTAATGTGGGTAGGTCCACATCTGCACACACATACATAGAAATCAATAGAAAGATGAATTGACCCAGAATTATGATTAATTGTGAAAGTTTCACAAATAAGACTGCCTTTCAGCAGTCAAGTCTTAGAAAAGAAAGTTTGGCATATTTGTATATGCTAACAGTATTTTGATGCCTTCTTTTCTCATTTTACTTGACTACTGTAACATTTGAAGAGCCAGTGGTATTTGTGTTGGTGATGGAACTGCTATTTTGGAAAAAGAGGGAATGTTTATGGCTTGTTTTTTTAAACCTGTCCTTTTTGAGAGGGGAAAAAAGTTCCCCTACCCCACCTGGCTTTAGAAAAAAAAGAATAATGAGGGGGTTGAGTAGGTAGAGGGGAGAGTGTGAAAGAGAGTAAGTAACTGTGGTTTTATCTAATGATCTAAGGTCTCTTGTGTTAGTAACATTCAGTTCTTTGTAAGGATAGTGATTCAGGAAACAGGAAAGGGTCAGCACAAGCAGTAGAAGATTAGGGAACCTTTCTCCTCTCAGCAGTGGAATCAGAACATTTATTGGTTGTGGATGCTAATGTTAGATGTTAATGTTAATTGTTAGAATTAAGATGGCATTTTTTTCTTCTTAGCTCTTTGATTTTTCTTTGGGGAAGATAATTTGTTTAGTGTTTAGGTAGATCTTATGCCTCCTTGAATGCAATTGATTTAGTTACTTGGTATCACCAAAAGGGCCAGGAATCATTGTTTCTGGGCTTGATTGAATGATGCTTGGGGATTATTGCCATTTTGAGTTCTCTCCTATTGACTCAGGGTAAGACAGAAAAACCACAGTGAAGGTCATGTTTAGGAGCAAATTCTCGTTTAAGTTGTGACACACAACAGTAAAAGGAGAGAAGCAGATCACTTGAAGATGAGCCCTTCCTTAAGACTTGGGCCTGCCATCCACATACCAGCTGCCTGGGACTTGACAACATTTTGTCATCGTGGGGTTTTTAATGACTTCACTTTATTTCAGCTTGAATTTTTTTCAATTTACCTTTCTTGGTGGAAAGAGGGCAGCAAATCAATAACTGCTGCCCAACTCACCTACCCTGGTAGGTAGAGACGTCTGAAGGATATCCCCGAGTACTGTTGTCAGTTCCCTTTGTCTCTGCCAGTGCTTCTGGTAGAGGAGTAGCCCAAGTTATTCACTAGTTGCATTGACTGGAAGCTTCGGTGAATGTCATAGGAGCCTGCCCTTGGCTTCTGTTGGGAAGAAGTAGTGAATTGGGGAGGGGGGAGTGGTAGAAAGTCTTCTATAATAAGAGGTAAAGGCATCAGCCTGTTTTAAAGAGCAGGAAGATGGAGATAAGAACCTAGAATGAGAGTAATGACAATGGGAGGGGGTGCATGGTATTTAGGCCATTTTACTTAAGCATCTTGTTTTTGGAGCTTTATTTTCTTGACATATACTCGGCGATTTTCGATCTATCTCTTAGGTAATCAGGAGAACCAAAGGAAACCTTACAGATAACGGATCGAGTCTGTGTCATACAAATGAGGTTCAGTGAATTGTCCAACCCCCACAGCTACTTCATATCAAACCTTTTGACTCACAATCTAGTTTGATTTTTTTTTAAAAACTTTTCTTTTAAAAAAAATAACACAAAGCAATAGAAATACTTAGTTGTCTTGGGTGGTGGGGGGGAGTAAGAAGGGGACAGAGAATCCAGAACTGTCATTTATTTCATCACTGTGGGTAACTCCTGGTGTAAAAACTCCTTCAGCTCACATAATGTATAGTCTTAGGAAATTGCTTGAGATGGAAGTTCACTGACTTGTCCAGGGTTATTTAATCAGTATTATATCAGATATAGGACTTTCATCCAGGGTTTCCTGGCTCCCTGCAGCCACTGCCTAAGTACAAGTGCTTAGTAAGACACTCAAAGCTAATTCAGATCAAACTATTCAAGTGTTACCATTTGAGTATCGAAAAAACCATCATAATTGTCAGATAAGAATTTTTGCCTTGGAAATAACTAACCTTTGGGTGGTTTTTGGGTGCTGGCAGTTAAGAGATATTTCATTAAGCTACTGTAGACACATAGGCAACTGGTGGCTCAGTGAATAGAGCACTGGGCCTGGAGTTAGGAAGACCTGAGTTCAAATCCAGCCTCAGACACTTCTTAGCTATGTGACCCTGGGTAAGTCCCTTAACCTCTACTAGACATCAGAAAATGGCAAACTATTCCAGTATCTTTGCCAAGAAAATCCAAAATTGGGATCATGAAGAGTTGGACACAACTGGAACAACAACAAAACCCTTGGTGTCATTGGTTGTGTGCAAAGGTTGAGGCAGGTCTCTGATTCAACAAGGTTTCCAGTTTTTGTGCCTTTTTATTATTTTAACCATTTTGTATAAGTGTAACAGGTTCTCTTAAATGGCACTATTCGTTTCTATTCTAGCTACCTTTTTCTGTGCTTTATGGATAAAGTTTATATATGAAAATAATGAAATCAGCTGTGATCTCATCTACTTAGATGTTCTTTCCAATGTTGTCGATTGAAACTCATCCATTTTTGCCCACCCTCTCTTGTCTGTACCCTGGCAGAAGTTTATCATGTGGATCCACTCCATGTGTTCACACTTTGTTCTGTCATTGTGAAGATGCTGTAGACCACTCAAGATGTCCACATAGCTTTCTTAATTCTTATTGGCTCAACTTATTAACTCCTCTCTGAGCCTCTGCTACAAGAATCTGACGAGTTAACTTGCATGTTTTTTCCTGTGAATTTTTTTATGGCAACTTTGACCTTTTGTGTTTTGGAAAACTTTCAGATTTCAGAGCTTGGAGGGAAGAGAAGCAAAGTGCACAACGTGTTGTGGCAGTTGAATGATGCTTGAGTTACCTTGACCTCTTATTTTCAAAGGTAATTTCCTCCAGACTTAACAAATGCTGTGTTCTAAATGTTTTCTGAATTTATTTGTGCACATTTTCAGATTCTATTTAATGAAGACTTATGTTTTTATATTCCTATTCTATTTCACAACAGCTTTGGCATATTTCCTAAATTTTGGAACTGGGATCCAACTAGGCCTGCTGAACATGATTAATCTGTAGACGTACTACCAAGTCTGTCCAAGTCCTGTAACCCAGTTATATTCCCCCAAGGCCATTATACCTAGAGTGGGAAGATCTAAAATGCTATGCTTTTAGTAATGATAAAAACAATGATATTAACCTGCATAATTTGTGTTAGTATGTGACAGGGACTATAAGTGAAATTACGGGGCAGTAGGATGGCACAGTAGACAGAGTGCTAGGCCTGAAGTCAGGAAGACTTCTCTTCCTGAGTTCAAATCTTGGCTCAGACACTTACTAGTTGTATGAACCTGGGCAAGTCGCTTAACTATTTTCTTCATTTTCCTCATCTGTAAAATGAGCTGGAGAAGGAAATGGCAGACCACTTCAGAAAGCCCCAAATGGGGTCACCAAGAGTTGGACATGACTGAGCAACAACAGTAAAAGAAATTAAGGTCCCTAAGCTAGCAGTTCAGAATTCAAGGTGAACTAAATTTGCATTGAGATTTAGATATAACATTGGCACAATTTCACTTGATCTTCTTACTGATTTAAATTTAAAGTAGATGGGGGGCATAATATTTTGATAGTAGCTCACCTTTATGTGTATCTTTTCCTTATAACAACCCTATTATATAGATGGTTCATATATCATTTTACAAGAGGAAATAGGCTAAGTTAAATGATATATGTCCATTGTCTCCTAGCTAGTAAACCTCAGGGCTGGGTCTCAAACCCCAGGCCTTCTGCTCTTTCTGCTGCATCAGTTTGTTTCACCATGTGACAGGGTTTGATCTAATCACTATTACAAGATTGTTCATGGATGTGAGATAGACACTGATCTGGCAGCTTGTTTTCTAGTGGATTCTGTTTATAAAATAGTTCTGGTAAAGTGTATAAAGAGACAACTTAAAAGACTTCTCCCTCCTCTGGTTCTCTCAATGACACTGTTAAGAGTTTTGTCACTTGGAAGCTCTCTGAAGAGGAGTGAGTAAGCACAATGGAAAGCCCAAAAGGAAAGAGTAAGGTGGAACAGTCAATCAACAGCTGTAAAGGAATGTCTTTCATAACTTTGTTGTCTTCTGTGTTGGGTGTTTTAATCATGATAATCATAATAACATTTCAATGTTACTTTAAGATTTGCAAAGCACTTTACTGTTATTGCCTCATTTTATCTTCACAACAACCCTGGGAGGTAGGTGCTATTATTATGGCCCTAAACTGAAGCAAACAGAAGTTCAGTGACTCGCCCAGCGCCACCCAGCTGGTAAGTGTCAGAGGCAGCATTTGAATTCAGATCTTCCTGACTTCAAGTCCTATGCTCTGTCCTTTATATGTAGTTACCTCTATTCTGATCTCACTTCCTTCACTTCAGTCTTAACCCTGTAGCTGACTGATTCAACCATATACCATCTTCTAAATAGTAATCCAGTAGGCCCCTTTATCCTGTCACCAAGCATACGTTAGCCAGCCCTCATCCTAGGTTACCCGCACGATCTGTCTTCTCATTTCCTACTCACATCCTGCTGAGTGACACTGGACAGAGTCCCGTGACCACGCCCCTTGGACCCATTCCGCCGGACTTTTACTGTTACCTAGCAGTTCTTTTGTTCTTTTATTCCTGTGGGGATGGGGAAAATCAGTTTCAGAAGAGTGAGGTTCGAGTTTGAAGGATAGGATGCTCTGGTTAGATGAAAAAAATCTGAGTTCTGAGTCATGGGTGTAGAATAGTTAGTAGAGATGGTTACATCAAGAGTCTGAATATCCCTTTGTGTTATGGCTGAGGCATAGTTCTTTATGTCTTAAGGTCTGCTTGTGCCCTCCATTGCTGTGAGTGAACCTCATTTTTAATTATTTTGAGACTGCTGATTCATCCCTAAACATAATCACCAGTAGAATATTGGTATAAAAAGATGAAACCTTGTTTCACAGAAAAGGTTGGGGATCATTAAGGAGGTTTTGCAGGTCCCTAAAGGCAATAAATCCAGCTACCTCTCAGCCTCATTGATGTTCGATCTAACTCTCCATTGTCCCTTTTACATGCCTCTTGAAGGTATAGATAGATAGACAGACTGGAGGATATTCTCTGTATGTCTCATAGTATGGAGAATGTGTGCTGTTTGTTTTTTTACACTTTATTTTTAACTTCATTTTTTAAAGAACATTTTGAGTTCCAAATTCTCTTTCTCTCTGCCATCTCTCCCCCACCCATTGAGAAGGCAAGAAAAATGATAGCAGTTATACAAGTGAAGTCATGCAAAACGTTTCCATATTAGTCATATTGTAAAAAAATAAAAAGCAAGAAGTATAAAGAAAGTGAAAGAAAATCTGCTTCAGTTTGTACTCAGAGTTTATTGATTCTCTCCGGAGATGGATAGCATTTTTCCTAATGAATGGGTCCTTTGGAATTCTCTTCGATCATTGTCTTGATCAGGGTAGCTGAGTCGTTCCCAGTTGATCATCATTACAGTATTACTGTAATTGTGTACAGTGTAATTGTGTACAGTGTTTGCTTGGTTCTGTTTGCTTCACTTTACATCAATTCATATAAGTCTTAATCAGGTTTTTCTGAAACCTGTTTGTTGTTTCTTAAAGCATAATAGTATTCCATCATATTCATATACCACCATTTATTCAGCCATTCCCTGATTGATGGGTATCCCCTCAATTTCTAGTTCTTTGACACCACAAAAAGAGCTGCTGGAAATATTTTTGTAATCTAGATCCTTTTCCCTTTTCTTTGGTCTCTTTGAAGTGCACAGACCTAGTAGTGGTAGACAACATGCATTCTTGATCCTTTTAGTTTTCTTTGGGAGGAGAGGAGCTGTTTTGGCCCACCTCTTTTGAGTAATTATGAGGAGGCCCTGCAACCTTCTGGTGTCTGATGCTATCATTAAATACTGCAGCATCCCTAAACAGGAGGGTCTGGAGGAGCTCACTTTTTAGAGGGAATGCCTCTTCAGCTTGGATTCTGGTCAAGTTCTGTGACAGTGATGAACAGCTTTAGGGAGCAGACATTTTCCTTGCTTTATTCTTTGTCTGGTGTGTGCGTGTGTGCGTGTGTGTGTGTGTATGTATATGTATATGTAGGTGAAGTATATATGCCTCATTAAACAGAGTTGTCTCTGTCATCATTTTCAAGGAATCTTGCTTGGTTTTGACGTATGCATGGGAGACTGCTTTTGTTGGTCATCCAGCAGGCACAGTGGGATCTTGTATTATGTATATCCCTTAGTTGTGTGATGATCAAGATGTCTGCTGTGGATGTTTGGGAAAGCCTGCCTGTTCCTTTCTAATACTCTCATCAAAGATGCCTTCCCAGCACATATAGATTATTATTGAAGCTATTTATAAATAGGCAAGTAGTCCTGTAGCTAGGTCGTTGTTGTTCTTTTAGTTCTCTTTAAAAGCTAAGGTCCAGGATTTTATCATGCCTTTCGTATTTTTCCTCGCTTTAGCCAGCCTGTGAATCGATCCCTGAGCGTGCTCACGGCTGTGTTGTGTCCAGCTGCTCTCCTGGCCTGTTGGCTTTAGTGCTGCTTCTTCCTCTGTGACTGTCATGTTAAGAGACCAGTGAGTTTTGGTCCCCCACTGTTCTTCATAGTGATGACAAGGTTTTTTGATGATACTCTTAGCAAGTTTTTTTTCTGTTTTTCTTTTGTTTTTCCCACCATTTTCATCCTTAAATGCTCTTGGGATAATTTTCAGGTCATGTTTTTTGCCTGGCTTTCTTTAAATTTGTGTTAATTTCCATTGCCTTTATATTTTTAAAGCAATCCTCCTTATCTTCTGTCATTCTTCTCTGTAAGATATTACAAAGCAGTGTAGGGTCTAAGTTGGTGTGGTCTTTCACTTCAGTATCTTGTGTATTTGCCCACTGGGGTATTTTTTACTCTCTTCTGGCTTCCTTTTTATGGCAATTGATTTATATTGGTTACACTTCTATATGAAGTTATTGTAATGTGTTTAAATCCTTCTCTTTGTACCTTATATTTTTATTATCATTAATTTGGTTAAATAAGTCAGGTAGGAGTTCTTTTAATTATAGAGTGTCTTTTTCTCATTCTGGCTTTATACTAATTTTGCTCTTTTCTGTAACAAATCCAGGCTGCTTCCCCCATCAGTAATAAGTTGTTTCCTGTCCACATGTTATTACTATGGGATTTTGTGTGTGAAGCTATTTAGTTTTCCCTGTGTCCAGTTCCTTCAAATTCTTTTAATTTTTTATTATTCTGAACTTGACAAAAACAGTATGCATAAACATAAAGAATAGAAAAAGAGGACTGCATGTGAAACTCTTGAGTTTTCAAGTGTATCATAAATTCATCATGTTAATTTCAAAGTTGTCCTATTTGTCTGTCTCCCTCTGAACTTCCTTTTGTTCTGTGCATTTTTGAAGTGTTTCAGTGATACTTTTATCTTTCTTTTCCTCTTTACTTGGCATCACTATCACTAAACCTAATTTCTACCAGGCTGCTTTCTGGTCTTAAGTTTGCAAATGTGAGTTCTTTCCTCAGTAGTCAGGGTCTTTGAGTTTCTCAAACACCGTGCTACCATTGTTGTTCGTTTCTGTGTGTTGTGTATCTAATCTACTCCATCGATCAATTTTTTATTTTTAACCGTTTCCAAATAGTTTTGTTGCTTACTACTTTACAGCATAGTTCTAGATTTGGTACTCCTCAGCCCCCCTTCCATCTCACTTTTTCCCTTGAGATTCTTTCGTTCTTTATTCTCTTAGATGAATCTTGTTAGTGTTTTTCCTAGACCTATAGTATAAGTAGGTGGAATAACTGAAAGAACACTGAACTTGGAGCCAAGGTCCAAGTGGAACCCTTTGTTTCCAGTTTCATCTTAATCATTTTTACCCCCTACTTTTCATTTGAAAGATCATACTCCTTCCTGGAGAAGTTGGCAGCTTGGTAGCAAAGCTTTCCTTGGTATCTGGACATTGCTTTTTGCAAATCTCAGCAGGTCCTGACTTTTAGCCTTCCTGTTACTGTTCAGACCACTCTTGGACTTGTCTATGTGTCCCTTCTAAACACCTACTTTTTAAGAAGCTCATTGGGGAGCTCTCAGCTTCCTTTGGCTTTCCATAGATGCCTTGTTGTTTTCATTTTAATCAGGATTGTTTGTAATGTATGGTCAGATGTTTGAAGGTTTTTTTTTGTCAGATCCCTAAAGCATATATGAATTTGTAGGTTCCTAATTTTTAGTGTTAAGTCATTGACATTCAGAAAATAGTCCTTTATCATCTTCCAAGTATGGAATTAGTTTCTGGTTGCATGTGATTAAGCTTGGGCTTAATGAAAAAAATGTGAGTTGCCCATTGTTTTTAAAATTTATAGTATGGCACCTTATAAAGTGAATTTATTTAAGTTTTCTTTTTGAGATCACCTCAGAGTATCTTATTTGTTTAAGACCAACATATGACAGGTATTTTTGTAACAGTTTTACCAAAGTGGATGAATCTTTCTGTTAACTACCTTGGGAAACTGAATCTTTCCAAGAGTTATTAAAAAGTTTCTCTTTATCCCATTTCACTGTCCAATCTTCAAAGGCTTCATGATTTGTATTTTACTTTTTTTAAGGTGACAGAATAGTTTCCAGGTACATTGTAGGAAGAACTGGAGAGAGAGGTCCAGGAACTTAAGCCTGGACCCAAATGCCCTTTGATTCAATCAACTGAAAGTTGTGTACTTCCAAGAAAAAACTTCTTGCTAGTTAGGGATTTTTTTCTTTTCAGTAAAGGGAAGTTTTTTATCTCCAGTAGTGACTTTTGCCATATGATCTTCATATGTGCAAACTTCTTCCATGTTCACATGCATACAAGACATGAATTGTTTTTCCCCAATTTATTTTGTCAAAAACCCCTCAAAGAACTTTTCTCAGTCTCTTTGGTAAATTAAAGAAAACCATGTAGTAAATACTGCCTTGTCCCCTCCTCTCCCCTCTTCAGCCATTGTTAGTTGGTTGCTTGTGGAATGCAGGCTAATTTGAATATTGGCTTAATCCAAATATAATTAAGTGGGAAGGTGGAGGGGAGCATAAACTAAATAAAATTGATTTTTGTATTGTTCACAGTTTTTAGATTTCATAAAATGTACAATTTCATTAGTGTGGAAAATTGCTAGCTGACCACATAGAAACTTGGCAAAATATTCCTGTGAGTTTGTACGGTTATTGAATATTCCTGGCGAGCTTCTATATTTTCTGAATACTTACTCAGAAATATATACTTATACTTCTCAAGGGTTAGCTGTTAGATAACTACTCATATACTTAAAACTTTGTTAGCAAACTTAATTTCATAGCATAAAATCTTGAGGCAGCTTTCTAAGTCATATCGAGTATATTCACCTATCTGGTAGATTCTGTCGATATTAATGGTAGGAAGAGGGTAAGTGAATATTTTTAGGTTGATGTGTATGCTGTTTTCAAGATAAGCAATCTCTTTTCCTCCCTCCTTCTCTTAGATAATTTTCCATTCATTCACCACAATGGAAAACTCCGATTCTAATGATAAAGGCAATGCTGATCAGTCTGAATCACAACGTAGGCGACAGCTGGATCGATTGGATCGAGAAGAAGCTTTCTACCACTTTGTAAATAATCTGAGTGAAGAAGACTATAGGCTTATGAGGGATAACAATTTGCTAGGTACCCCAGGTATGTTCTGTGCAATTTGGAAGATCTACACTTGTAAGTTATTGACTTTAAAAGAGTTTAATTTGATTTTTCAGTCAGATAGTTTCTTTAACCATTGTATTGCTCTATTTGAATGATTACAATAATTTGGTGCTGCTGTTTATAGAATCATAAGTTTAGTTCTGGAAGGGAATTCAAGTCATCTTGTCTAGTCCTCCCTTTATTTTACAGATGTGGAAGCTGAGGGCCAGAGAGTTTAGGTGACTTGCCCAAAGATTTCTATCAGGGGTGGGGAATCTGAGGGGGCTGGAGGCCACATGTGGCCCTCTGGGTCCTCAGGTGTAGCCTTTTGACTGAACAGACTTGTTCTGTGAAGTTCAGATTCAGTCATACAGCCACACTTGAGGACCTAGAGGGCCACATGTGGCTCTAGGCCCCACGGTGCCCACCCCTGGTTTATATGCATATAATAGAATGATTCTTGAGTTGACTATCCATTGCTTTGTTTTTGTTGTCTGATCTTATTCACAGCTATTTTATTACCATTTGCCACATACTGACTAGCAGTGAATGGTGTTTAATTATCATCTTACTGTCATCCTCTTTTTTAGAGGGTAGTAGTAACATGGACGGACACTAGAGATCCCTGAGTGCTGTGGTTCATGTGAAACATTGCTTCTTGAGATGGACTTAAATCTCTTTAGGTCTCTGAATACAGTACAGATATGCAGAAATTGATGATGTTGTTTCTAACATGCATAAGCTACTTGTGTGAATATGGAGAGGGTGAAATAAGTGTGGCCTTTATTTGAGTTTTAGCCTTAGCTATAGAGCCGCAAGTGATAGGTTGAGCAAACAGTTTTTGAGCAAAGTCTAGGCTAGGAGTTGACACCTTAAGGCACATCCTGATGGTGGCACATGAAACGAGTGTGCAGAACAAGAGGTAAGGTCAGAATGGTGGGGAGGGGCTGAGGTATGTGAGTTCCAAGGCAAACTTGCAGAAGTAGGTGAACTTTGGTCTTTGGCCCCTTCTGCCTTTTCCTGACATGCCCAGGCCTTTCCTCCAGGTGCCTCTCTGCTATGGTATTTATTATTGGCCGATTCATGCTCTGCCTTTGACTTTCTTCCTTGGGGTATTTGCGTTTTCATGACTCTCAATGCCTTCTAGACCCAAAAGAATGAAGTAGTGTGCTTCCTTTATTCTCTGTCCCTCTTCCTCTCCAAAATGATTTTTTAAAAGCTTACTAACCTCAGTCTCATCCCTTTTAGGCTTACCATTCATTGCTTCTCTTTCCTCTATAATTGAGCAACATTTTCAAACTGTTTTTAGGTGAGATTACCGAAGAAGAGTTACTGAGAAGACTTCATCAAATTAAAGAAGGTCCCCCACAACAAAACAGTGATGACAATAGAGGTACATAATATTTGGGGGAGATTAAGAAAAGGGAACTACTTGGGTACTGACTAGGGCCTGTCAATTATGCAGAAATGGGGGAGCACCTGAATCTGAATTCTCAGACAAGTGAAATATTTGCTGTGCTATTTTTAGTGGCCTGGTCAGTGTTCTGTTGGGATAGAGTAAGATTGAGATCGTTTAATTGTGAACTTTTCTTCTTGATTTCCCCAACTACACTGAATTTTCCCATTGCTTACTAGTTCCTTTCCACAGAACGGTTACTTCCTCTCAAGCAAATAAAAATATTCTGGCCTCTGCATCCTCAGCTTTTATGGTGTTTCCCTGCCGGTGGGAGGTAGGGCCTCAGAAGGGAAGGTCTGACCTCTGCAGCCAACGGTCTGTTTTTGTTCCTGAGCTCTTCCCCTTGTGCTCAGATTAGGTGCTAATAGTGTGCGTGGAAATCAGTTTTATTCCAGCAAGGTGAAGTCTACTTTGAATCTTTGAAATTCTCATTTGCTTGTTTTGGAGTCTTAGAAAAGATAAGGAGCAGTAATATTTTTTTGGTACTTGTAATGTTTGTAGTTCCTATTTTTCTTTTTTTTCCTTCTAGAATCAGCAGAAGACGTGTCTAACAGTGATTCCATCATAGACTGGCTTAATTCTGTCCGACAGAGTGGAAATACAACAAGAAGTGGGCAGAGAGGAAATCAGTCCTGGAGAGCAGTGAGCAGGACTAACCCAAACAGCGGGGATTTCAGATTCAGTTTGGAAATAAACGTGAACCGTAATGGGACCCTGAATTCAGAGAACGAAAATGACTCATCGGTAGAACCTTCCATCGGAGAAGATATGGAAAACAATAGTGACATTGAAACTTCAAGAGACGAGTCGCCATTTCTCAGGCAGCATGGACCTGAAAGGAACATCCTTGAAGAACTAACTGAAGTATCTCTTCCCAGAGGTCAGAGAAGAGCAAGAAGCAGAAGTCCAGAACAACGGAGGATCCGAGCGAGGACCGACAGAAGTAGGTCACCTTTGATTTCAGTAACTGAGCTTCCCCGAAGAGGCCATCATGGTGTTACATCTCAGACTTTGGAGCATTCTGTGGGAAATGAGTCAGAGGGGAGTTCTAGAACTAGGCAGCATGTGACATTGAGACAACACATGATGGGAACTGAACTGTCGAATGAAAATGCCATTTCGTTTTCAACTTCTGACATGAGAAACATCCCTCAGGCATCGAGTTCTTCAGAAACCAGTGGGAGTAATGAATCTGTGGCTCCTGGACAGAGACCTCCAACTATAGTCCTTGATCTTCAAGTGAGAAGAGTTCGTCCAGGGGAATATAGGCAGAGAGACAGCATAGCTAGTCGAACTCGTTCAAGATCTCAGTCAACAAACAACACAGTCACTTATGAAAGTGAACGTGGAGGGTTCAGGCGCACATTTTCACGTTCAGAGAGAGCAGGAGTAAGAACTTACGTCAGCACTATCAGAATTCCCATCCGTAGAATCTTAAATACCGGATTGAGTGAGACTACTTCAGTGGCAATTCAGACAATGTTAAGGCAGATAATGACTGGTTTTGGTGAATTAAGTTACTTCATGTACAGCGATAGTGATACAGATCCCAGTGGCCCATCCTTAAGTCCTAGTCTCGAAGACCCAGAACTTCAGAACCCAGGATTGGGTACTAGTGGTAGTGGAGGTGGCGTCAGTGCTAGTACTAGTGCTGGTGGAGGTGCCAGTAGCAGTAGCAGCAGCTCCAGCCTTGAAAGTTTGGAAAGTAACTCTGAATTATATGATGGCAGCAACGAAGGAACCTCATCTGGTGTTAGACGGGAAGGTAGAAATAGAGATAGGAATTCGGTCACGTTTGAAGAGAGCGGTTCTTTGCCTTTCCTTAGTTTAGCTCAGTTTTTCCTCCTAAATGAGGAAGATGATGACCAACCAAGAGGACTCACCAAAGAACAGATTGACAACCTGGCAATGCGAAATTTTGGTGAGAGCGATGCATTGAAAACCTGTAGTGTTTGTATTACTGAATACACTGAAGGCAACAAGCTTCGGAAACTGCCTTGTTCTCATGAATACCATGTTCACTGCATCGACCGCTGGTTATCAGAAAATTCCACTTGTCCCATTTGTCGGAGAGCAGTCTTAACCTCTGGAAACAGAGAGAGTATCGTCTAACTGGGATCTGGACTTGGAGCTATCTGGCTGTTTAGAATTGATGGGCAAAACTCGAAAACAGATGTCACTTGCTTTATGGCCACTTTTTGAGTGGTTTTAAGTGTAATATCCTGGAGTGCATCTTTGCTTCCAATAAAATTGTTCACCCATTTCCCAACTCCTATGTGAAATAAAAGCCAGTTACTTTAAACAGCAACATTTTAGGGCCCAGAAATCTGACTTGGAATTTCAATAAGTATTTTACTTTACTGAACATAATTTTATCATAAATATTTTTGGTTTCTCTTAATTATTTTAAAAGATATGTTTTAGTGATGGTTCCTCTCAGTTTCATTTTGATCTTGAAACATCTAGCCCCATCCCATCCAGGAGAGAGCCGTGTAAAATGGAAGCCCAGGTTGGAATTAGATTTCATGTAATTTTTTGTTTGTTTTTTAACATTCAAGCTCTACCATCTCAAGCCATTAGTTTAAATTCACCTAAATTGATAATGTAATTTGTTATAATTACAGATTAGATGGGCATGTCAGTGTAAATAACACTAAAGGTAGGGTCTTCTAATTGTATAGCTGTCTCCTAAGCCAATCACTGGCACACACTGTAGAGTGAGCTATAATAGTTTAATTGGGATATTTATCTTGTTGTGGAAATAATAAAAATGCCTATGCTTGTTTAAAAAAAAATCACTTGGGGAGGGGGGGGGTTAAAAATGTAAGGCTTTTTTTGTAGAGGCTCATTACTCTTTCCAGTACAGTGTTGTATTCATTGAAAATTTTCAAAAGCACTATACTTAGATGTAAAAAGATGACTTTTCCAATGAGGGCCAGTATCTGTAGAAACACACACAATGATACAAAGCTGTATTTGTTACATATATGATTGTCAAGAACAGCTTACCTAGAATTATTCCTTTACATGAACAACTACAGTAACCTGAAATGAGCAGGACAAAGTTCAAAACTTAGTCCTATATTTGCATTCAAGACCAATGAAGAGCATTTTAGCAATGAAATTTGAAGCTTCAGGAATGCCAGCAGAAAGGAGATGGGGAGCTTTGGGTAGAGAGGGGTCCATCCATAGAAGGAGAGAAAGCTCTGAAGAGCTTAACTTGCACTTGGTCAGGTGTAGTCATTCCAATGTGCCAGTTTTACACAAAGAGGTCAACACAGGCTTGAGGCCATTTAATTCTATTTGAGTAGGTAAAGGTACTGTGTTGAATTTTCAACAATTTTTGAGTTACTGGTTTTGTTTTGTTTTTTTTACAGAAAAAACAAACAAAAAACCAAACCACATAGGACAGAACAGAAATTTTCATGACTCTCTCAATGTTACAGGCTCATCTGCCCCAAAAGTGGTAGTTGGAGGTACAAGATTTAAAACTCATTTTAGCAGAATTCTAGCTGCTACGGACATCTGCTCTGAATGGAAGAGCCTCTAGGTTTTGCCATTTCAGAGTTTTGCTATTTAAAGTTTAAAACATGCTCAGTCTATCTTAGTGACTGTCCCTTTAGTATAGATAGACTATCTTACATTTCTTCTCTTATAGTCCATTTAAAAAGTTAAGCGCCGCTCCCCCTCCCCCAGCTTGTTGAAAGTGTTAGTGATATTGGGCTGTATTTGCTATTCAGGCGTCAAATGGGCTATTCTTTCCTGTAGTTGAAGATGTCACTACTGATATTCCCCTTCCTCTGCCTGCTAGTAGCGGAACACAAGCACACCTTTAGCTTGTTTCCTTGGTAGCGGGGAAGGGTTTGTGATGATGCCCACCCACATGTATGGTGCCACTTGTGACCAACAGATGTGCTAGAGATCTCTGCCTTGCGGGAGCTTACCGAACAGAATTTTTGTTTATTTTGAACAGTGCAAACTGGCCCAAATTGGGATTGAACTCATATCCTTGGCCTTATTAATTCTAACCAGATGGGCCAAAGGGGCCAGGCATATTCAAATGTCCTTCAGAGTAAGCAGTTGAGTCTGCTTTGGACATTATATGGGCACCTTAGCCAGCATTAGCCTGGCAGTTTTGTGCTGCTCTTGCAATGAAGGTCCAGAAAATCTAAACAGCACCTCATTTTTCAAAAAGACTGAGCAGAGGTCACTTTTATGCCATATCCATGAGGAACTTTATCTTTTAGAAAAGTGAAATTGAACATTCAAGACTGCGAATTTCATTCCATTCTGGAGCACAGCCTTGCTTTTTTTCTGAGGGTGTGCAAGTCATTCTGCAAATTCACAGGGGTGGTTTTCTGATTGGCTAGAAATGATCTCCTCTCTGTGGAACATTCCATTGCATGGGGAGGAAGTGGGAAATGTTCAGCCTTGGCTGGCTTTGAAAAAAATGCAGCACATTCTAGGCATACAAGCAGCTTTTATTGAGGACTGGGGACCTCTAGCCGTCTACCTTTACCTTCTGTGACATATTCTTTTAGGAAGTATTAAAGAAGTGGGTCCTGTAGAATGGTAACACTAATGAACATGGGTGTGGGAGCTGTTCTCCATAGGCACTGGAAACAGTTGGAGTTTTAATTTTGCGGTAGAATGCACATGACGCTTCTAACATGCGTGTTGGAGGCATCTTTTTCAGAAGCACTCATTCTTCCATTGGATTGTGAAGTGGGGTTTACTACTTAATTATAAATACTTTATTTTTTAACTTTACAAAATTTGTAACTTATGTATCTTACTGGGAATATGGAGATTGACTTAGGCCCCGATCATTAGCAGGGGTCAGATGTACAGTGGAGAGCAAAAATTTATATGTATTTTCCCAACTAGCAGCTGAATGCTTTTTGTTTTGAGGGCCTGTTCTCTTGTGAAGAGACTCTGCTTTGTTGTGCATCTGTAGTTTTAGTTAATTGCATAACAGTTCTCTCTTTAAAGTCTGTATGCAGTAATAGCAACAAGATAGAAGCAACATTATGTAGTGGATAGAGCGCTGGCTTTGGGGCCAGAAGCCCTGGGTTTGAGTCCTCCTGACACACACTGTGATCCTGGGTAAGTTCACTTAACTAACCTCTCAGTGCCCAGGGCAACTTTTTTCTATGACTGTTACTGAGGAATTGCAGAGGACAAGAATAGAGAGGGAGTTTCCATGGTGGAAGCTCCCTCCACCAATGGAATCAGATCTGGACCAATCAATGACAACAGAAGACACCCCCAAGAAATGAGGTTTAGCTCTAAGTTTACTGGAATACTAAAAACCAGAAAGAATTTTCTGGAGTGATTCCATTTTGAATAAGTAAAAATGTGTTGAAGGTTTTTGTTCTGACTCTAAGCAATTGATCAAATCAACTGAGACCTGTTGGTGTTAGGTTCTCCAAGTGCAAGCTTTCTCAGTAACATTTAATAACGAAGCACTTTGAATAACTGCTCGGAAAAGTACACTTTTGGTGTAAATGGGCTTCTGGAAGGTTCTCCTGGTTGGAGGGAGATAGATTGTTCCTGTTACATTAGTAACGAGATTTAGGCTTTAGAATTTCATTTGACTCAGTGATCTTTTTAAGCTGTTTTCTTCTCAGATGGTGACCTTCATCTGACTCTTTAGAAACTGGTTGGGTATTAACATCACTTCAGGTAATTTTTCTCTTCTTATTGTCCCTTCCCTACCCCACCTCTTCCCCCCTGCCCCCCCAAAAAAAGAAAATCCGGTCCTTAGTGTCACGATGTCCGAAATAATACTTAATGATTGAAATATGATTTCTCTTTACCAAATGGTGATGACTTGACGAGGGCTATCTTTAGGCTGTCATTTTCCAAATACCTGTCTCTTAGGGAGGGTAAAGAACATCCCAAAGCTGTTTTCCCTATGGTCAGTTCTTTATCGAACTGGCTTACAGTGACACCTTGTGGCCATTTTAACACCCTGTCCAACAAGGGAGGATTTTTAGTCTCAAAAAGAAGATAGGTTTTCTGCCTTAAAAGAAAAAGGGTTTTCCCTTAAATAATTTCCCTGTCAAAAATACCAGTTTTGAAGTTCAAAGAAGCCAAAATATACCTGGCATGTCTCCTGCCATGGAGCTAAGTGATGACTGTATCATCTCCTTAAACGTACAAATCCAAGGCACCTGTTTTTAAGTTACGAATTTCAGTATTTTTTTTTTTTTTTTAGTGCTGTTATCTACCTGACTGTGGGTAGATTAAACGTATACTTGTGATTGGGGTGGGTGGAGGGTGACCCTTTGGGACAATGAGGCAACGAATCATGGGGTAATTGGAAAGATAAGAGCAAAAAGATGGATGTGTAACCCTTTTTGCCTCTTAGACTCCTGAGCTGACTGGGGTTTGTTGCCTGCCCTTTCTCTAACTTGCCATTTTTGAAATCAAGGGCCTTTGGTTTCATTGGAACTTTGATCGAATTGTTTGCACCATTTTATTTCAGTGAGGGCATCCACCAGTTTCTGGAGTTTGGGTTTGGCCATCCGATGCACACAGTGTGATCCCATTAAGGTGATGGTGCAACTCAGAAGGCATTCTATTCCTTTAACCTTTTTGATTACAGTCTCTTGTCATTTTTATAGGCACCACGTTAAGTGTCTAAAACCTGTTCCCAAATACAGTTGCAGTGAGGATTTGTTTTTTGTTCTGAAAACAACTTTCAGAAAGCACACCCATAGGTTGCATTATAGCCACCTGGGTTGAGAGAAATGTGTGTATGTGTGTGTGTATGTGTGTGTATATACACACACATACACACACACTTATATGTACACACATACACTCATATATACATACATATATATATAAATATATACATATATATTTGAATGAGATGCAGAGGTGGTTAACAATCCTATTATGCCACACTGTGCCTTGGTATTTTCAAGGCTCCTCTAGCAGTCCCTGTCTTGTATACTTACTGCAGTACCTTGCAAGGTATGGCTGCGTCAGTTCCCCAGCCTTCATTCTAAATAGTTAGTGCTCCTTTACTAACACCCTTCTCCCGCTGTGCTTTGGTGTGGGCACTTGCAGAGCCCTGGGATTTTCTATCTTCTCTTAGCTCCTGTGTTCCGGTGCTGCTTTAGGGGGTAGGCTCGAGTCATACTATCAAGTAACTAGTCCAGTAGGTGTGCAATTGGCTTCTGTATCTGCCTGTTTTATCTTCTCCTGGGACGCGCTGCTATGGGTAGATGTTTACTTGGGTCTTTGTCAGAAAGCTGGGTGACAAACCTGGGAACTTAATGAAGCCCATGAGAACCCAGAGAGGGGATCGGGACGGGAAGAGCAATTAACACTGGCTTTGTGTTTGTGCACACAAAGTGGAGAAATGTTTGTTGTGTGAAGACTAACTAGTGCTTGTCATCCCACGGCTTCCTGACCTCCCTTTATTCCAGAAACAGAATGGAGCTCCCAATGAATATATCTGGCTGCCTTGCTTTCTCTGGTTTCTCGTTTTTCCTTCGTTTTGACCTGAACTTGAAACTCTCCTCCAGCAGACCTTTCAGTTGGGAAGTCTTGTGTTTAAATGAGATTGTATTGCATTTCCTTTTTTGTACAATGTTTTAAATCTGTTAAAAATAAACTTGTTTATTTCAAAGCAAAAACCCTGAAGGGCCATATTAAAACAGTTTATTCTTGATAGTAACCTTTTGGGAGGAGTTTATTTCCTATGTAAATGTCATACTGCAAATTTAAATTATAGTCTATCAATAAAATGCATGAAGTTATCATTTGTGCTTGATCATCACTCCTTGGGCTTTTAAACTTTTTTTAATTTGAAATGGGAACATTCTATTTCAGTTCAACAAATATTTGTTGAATGAACAAAAGAAAACATTTGATTGGATGTGATAGCGGTTATCTTTTCTAACTCCCAGTTTGATTGATTTGATTTTGAACCATTAAGTTGAATTACAGTGCAATGTGGGCCTAAATTTTCTTTCTCCTCACTGAGTGCTCAGTGGTACAGAAGGGCAGGAAGGTAGTGGTTTGGGTGCCCACATAACTTTAGCTTTCTGTGTGTATTGTATAAAATAAATAATTTTAACTTAAGCAGTCAAATTTTTCTCTGATTCATCAGGGGTCTTGCAACCTTTCTGCAGATATTACAAAACATCCACTTTTGCTGGTGATGTTTTCTCACTATTGAACTGGATTCTGTGCTCTTTCAGGTGTTTACTTAGACTTAGGATTCATCTGGATCCCTCACTTCACTATCTATATATACACTCGCCCATTCCTGCTCGGCCAAATGTGTCTGCTTTAACCTCCTTCAGCACTTCTCTGTGAGCATACTTGACTGCTACTCGTTTTCAGGGAGTGTCACAGTAGAGGAGAGAGCTGGATGGGGTCTTAGGGATCATCTATTCCAGGGACTCTTAACTTGGATTCTGTGAACTCAGCTTTTTAATATTGGGATAACTTTTTAATGTGATTGGTTTCCCAGCTGGATGGGCCAGTAATTAAGAGTACTAAACCTGGAATTAGGAGGAGCTGAGTTCAAATCCACCCTCAGACACTTACCAGCTGTGTGACCCTGGACAAGTCAGTTCATGAACTGTTTGCTTCGGTTTCTTCAGCTGTAAAATGGGCATGATACTGTCCTACTTCATGAGGATCAAACGAGAGAATCTTTGTAAAAAGCTCTCAGTACAGTGCCTGTTAACATAGTAGATGTTATTTAAATGCTTATTCCTCCCCCCTTGTTGTCCTATGGATTTTATTTTATGCGTTTAAAAAATATTCTGAGAAATGGGTGTTGATGCACAGAAGGTTACAAATCCCTGATTAATTTTTACCGAGGAAACTGGAGACCCTAAGAAAGGACATGTCTTTCCCAAAATCACACAACTAGCAAGTGCCAGAGCCAGTATTCAAACTGTGTGTGTGTGTAAATTGGGATGGGAACTGTGGCTCAGTGCTTATTTTTATAATGAGGAGTTGTGATTTCCAAAACAGTCAATTCAGGTGAAATATTACATACTCAAGCCAGAGTCTAGGAAGTGTCAATGATCCATTATTGCCATCTATGCACTGACTTGCTGAGCAAAGGAGAATTCAGTTGAGATAATCCAACTTTTTCCCATTGAAACCTTCAGGCCGGGCAGGTTTTTAATCCTAGATTGCCAAAAGGAGGGCCCCCAAATATAGATAGGGTAATAGTAATAACAGCTAACATGCATATAGCATATTAAGATTTGCGAAGTGCATCACGTATACATTCTCAGTTGAGCCTTGACCCTGGGAGGTGATTCCCTTATCCCCATTTTATAGATGGAGAAACTGAAGCCTATGCGACAGAGGTTGCAGCTTAACCCAGTGTGACAGGTAGTATGTGTCTGAAATGGAACTTGAACCTCGTTATTCTTGACTCCCAAGGCCAATACTAGCTGCAATTCATCACAAATCCTTTATGTTGCTAATGCTGGAGTACACTACTAGCACCTTTCTTGGAGATTAACTGTTATCTGAGGCTTTTGCTAGTGTTCTGGGGCTGTAGAAACCGCTCCTATGAAACACACAAATCCACAGACACATACACCCTTAATCCTTCCTTTCGTGTCCAAATGAGGAAAGGCAGCCCAATGTCTTGACCTGGATTTTGAATCACCTCCTGGGTTTGGGTCCTCCCTGTTAACCTGTGAGACTGGAAAATCACCTTCAGATCTCTGTTTTCTCATCTCTAAAATGAGGTGATATTTAAGGTATGCAAATTGTCTCCCGAATCAGTTTGTGAGTCGTGAAAAAAAATCAGTCCTACAGCTTCAGAGTTTCATTCTTAACCAAAAACCCTGATTTATCACTCATTTGCCCCAATCGGCTCCAAATGGAGCAAAAATGACTCTTTGCAAAAATGAAATTTGCCTTCAAATAAAACATTTGCCCCCGCAGAGGGCATTTAAGTGTATTTTGAAGGCAATTCCCCAAGAAGAATGCCAAACAGTTCCTGATGTTGCAAATAAGGGTGGAATATTTGTGTCAGCAGCCTACCAAGGTGACTAGTTTTCAAAGATGGCCTTTGGATGTATAAAAGAGAGTTTGGGGTTTTTTTTTTCCTTTTTAAAGATCTGCCCCTTTACATTATGGTCACATGATATCGTAATGACTAACAGTATTAAAGCACATTGCATCCGATCCTTGGGAAGTACAGAGCTTCAGCTTCCCGGTGGATGGGGATGGATGGGGGAGGTGGGGGGTGGTGTCATTAATTCAAGGTCAGAATCATGGCACTTCAGGGAGAAAACAGATGGGAAGTTTGCTCCTGGGAGAAGGAGGGAGTATTTGGACCCGAATAGCTTTAAGTGAAAAAAAATTTTCCGTTTTATTTAGTTTCCATATTTTTTCCCTACAGCAAATAATACAAAAAAGATTACAGGCACATTAAGATACTAGAAAATGAGTTTTTCCTTATAAGAAGAGTATAAACAGCTTGTGTCTCATTGTGAAACTGGAATGACCTTAGTTCTAAAGCCTTATCTTTTTAGCCTGGCTTCTTCCATGAATGCCAGAGCTACTTGGGCCATGTCTGCTGGGCCAGGGAACAGATGAAAAGGAGGGAAACAATGAGAAGACCGACTCAGATATTTTTCTGAGGAGAGACATCCACCCCTTTGAGATCCATGTCCTTGTTGCCAGACTTATGCAGGGCAGATTTTTCCATAGGAATATTGAAGTGCTTTGTGTCATTTGGAAGGAAGGGTGACTCATGGCAAGCTAATCCAGAGCCACCTTCTGACCAGACCTAAGAATGTGTGTTGCCATCTTTCTAGTCACGCCCCAGTTGGTAATCCAGGCCTTGGAGAATTGGCAAAAACCATTTACGTGGGAGTTAACTGACATCTTGTGGTTGTGCTAAATGTTAGGTAAGTTTGTCAACAAATGTACCTTCTTTCAGCAGGCAGAAGAGGGAGATCCAGCAACAAGTTTCAGTGCTTAGGTTTATGCTGGAGTTAAGTAAATGCCTGATTTTTATTTGTTTATTTATTAACATCTCAAGTTGTGTTCAGTTGGCAAATATTTATCAGGTACTACTGTAGTACTGGGTACTACGTCCTGGGGATACAAAGACAGACAAAACCATTCCTATCCTTAAGAACTTTACAATTAGTATGCAGCTTCTCCCTGTCTCAATATACTCAGACCAGATGTTCTAACATCTGAAATAGCCACATGTGGAGTTAGCCAGTACCAGGCAATTGTTCAAAACACCTTACCTCCCTCGTATTCTCCCCACTGAGGTTTCTCTTTATAGATGTATTAGAAATACTAGTCTGTTTAAAACCAGTATTGCCTGGGGTATGGTGGGGTATCTTTTTGACCAGCTGAAGTTGGAGGCCACCTACTCAAACGTCATCATTAAGGAAAGCCAATATTTCTTAATAGTGAACATTTCTGATGGCATGCTTAAAGTAAGCAAACAGAATCCTTTTATGTTTGTCAACACGGAACAAAGCAGTAACAGCATCAAGGCTGAGGTTTTGGGGGAAAAAGCAGGTTCTTTTGGTTTGTCTCTGCTGTGTGAATACTCCCATCTAAACATGTGCCTCTCTCTGTGGCCTTAGAAGTCTGCAAAACAGCTTCTTAGTGACACTTGGTGGGTTGGGAAATGAAGCTCCTAAGACATAAGTAGAGGCCAAAGCCAGAAGTATCCATAGGATGAAGCTATGACCCAGTTGTTGAAGCATGGTTAGCCAACCAGACACTGGGCTCCCCTCACCTCCAACTCTACAGTTGTCAGGAATAGAATAGTAGATGTTTCTGCAGAATGGTACTGGCATATCTGGGATTGAGTCTGGCTTGGTGAGACATTGTGGGAGTAGACAGAGGTAGACATCTCACGGAACCATCTGGGGGTTGGTCCAATTGTTTTTTAGAACGTGGGGTTGGCACCCTTTTGAATCCTGTGCTATTGTTCTGGCATGGAAGTGGGATGGGAACACTAAGTAGGCTAACTTGAATAGAATGGAGAAGGGCACCATTGACTTGCATGTCACTGAAAATCATACTGGATGACCAATGTGGTACGTATACTGTAGGTTCCTGGGGCAGCTGGGTTTCACAATGATTAGAATGTTGGGCCTGGAGTTAGGAAGACTCATCTTCCCGAGTTCATATATGGCCTCAGACACTAGTTGTGTGACCCTGGGCAAGTCACTTCACCCTGTTTGCCTGTCTATAAAATGAGCTGGAGAAGGAAATGGCGAACCACTCCAATATCTTTGTCCAGAGAAGCCCAAAATGTGGCCACAGAGAGTCAGAGATGACTGAAAAACGACTGAATGACAACCACAACAACCGTGGCTTGCTGATCCCTGGCTTGAGTTGGCAATAATAATACTCAGTGATGAAATCCGAGGGTTGCTATATTCATAAAATGATAGTTTAGTCTGGAAGCAGTTTGAATTAAAGTATGAAAAGGTAGTTGGTTATTCTAAGCAATAGGAAATGGACCCTTTTGTAATTAGGTTTTAGTGTTGATAGAAAATATTAATTTCCATGGGGTTGTGTGTGGTTTTATGGGTTGGAAGACAGTTCCCAACAAGATGGTTCTCCCTAACAATGATAATAGCTAACCTTTATATAGTGCTTTCAACTTTGCAAAATGTGTTACAGATATTCACACAACAACCCTGGGATGTAAGTGTTGCTAGTATCTCCACTTTACAGATGAGGAAACTGAGGCAGACAAGGGTGAAGTGACTTGCCCAGGGTTATACAACCAGTAAGTGTCTGAGGAAGAATTCTTGACTCCAAGTCCAGGGCTCTATCCACTTGGCCCACTGGAGCCTGAGGCGTAAGAAATTTATAGAATGGTAGATTTGAAAGGAACCTTAGAGATCATTTAATGTGACATCTTCATTTTATAGATGGGGAAACAGACAGACCTGGGGGTTCAGGGACTGCTAAAGATCACACAGTGAGTTAATGGCAGAGCCTGGGTTTTCAAACCTTGAGCAGGCTCAGTCCAGTGACCCTTCCGATTACACAGTCCTCTGGATCAAGGGTGAGAATGGAGGAAGCTGCCTGAACCCTAGAGCCCTTTCCCTACGGAGATTCCATTAACACAGAGATGTATGTCTGGATGGAAAGTGTGGCCACCAAAGCACCTCGAGGGTCTGACCTTGGAACTCCACCACCTTAATCAGTAAGAATGGCTTAAATCCCAGCCTCCCAACTGATGCAAAAGCAGGCGAATCCCTGCCCATGAAGTTAGCTTCCTGTTCACTCAGCTTTATTTAGCGGCCAGTCAACAGTCTTAGCTCTGTTCCTGAAGGTACTGTCCCTTAGGGCCTGGGAAATTTGTGACCCCCTGCCCAAACCTGCACTAAAGCGAGCTGAAAAGATAAATGGAACCTGTGAGGGAGCACTCTTCCTACTTTGACCTTCCAGGGTTACTCTCCAGTGTAAATAAACCTTTGCTCTCAGGCCTTATTTCCTACGCAAATATCACTGAAGTTTGGTTGCTGAGGCTAGTACCTGAGAACCTGACGCAGGAGTGGGGAATTTTAGGCCTCAAGGCCACATATGGTCTTCTAGGCCCTTGGATGCAGCTTTTTGATTGAGTCCAAGTTTGACAGAACATATCCTTTTATTAAGGGCCACACTTGAGGACCTAGAGGGCCACATGTGGTCTTGAGGCCACAGGTTGTCTCCCCCACCCCCCGTCCCGGTGTTTCATTTCAACCCTGTATCCTTGTGAGTGGCCCAGATCCCAAAAAAACCCATAGAACTCTGGAGGACTGGGTTCTAGGCCTGTCTCTGCCTCAAATTTGTTTTGTGACCCATGAAGCAGGTGCCTTTTCTCTCTGTGTCCACTAGAGGGAACTGTTGCCTCAAGAATAAACCAAAGGGCCCAGAAAACTACACACTTGGATTATTTCAGGGGGATTATTCTGAGATCCCTGACTCCTGGGGCTTTCTGTTGCTATTTCTAGGGTTCATTCTAGGACCAGGGGTATGACAACTTTTCAACTTCCCTAGTGTGCCCTCCAATGAAGACAATGACAGGAAATGTAGGTTCAAGTTACAAATGAGACAATTTTCTAGCTATGTGACTTTATGCAAGTCTTTTCTGGGCCTATATTCTTTGTAAAATGAGGTTTGACTAGATTAAAATCTCCAAGTTCTCTTTCAGCTCTAGATGCTGCTAATTTTTGTGAATTTCCAGAGGTCATTAGCTGCATAATAACAACTCTGATACAGCGTTTAGGAGTTATTGAGCATTTTACATACATCCTCATTTTAACTCTCACCACAACCTGGTGTTGACTGCTCTTATTCCCATTTTATAGATGAGGAAACTGAATTTTAAAGAGGGGAAGGTACTTATCCAAGGTCACAGTTAAGTACCCAAACTAGTCCTTGAGCATGTAAGCTTAAGAGATTTCAGTTCCTAAAATCACAGGAGGAAACCTTTATCATTTGGTCCAGAGTTGTTAAACTGATATCCATGAGATCTGTGGATAGATTTCTGGGGGCTTGTGAACTTGAATGGTAAAAAATAAAAAATAAATTTTTTTTTTGGAAATTGATTCTTCATCATTTCAATATGATTGGTTTTCTTTGTAATTCTATGTATTTTGTGCATTTAGAGACATTATTATGAGAAGGGGGAACATACATTTCATGAGAATGTCCCATGGATCCATGATATAGGGTTAAGAACTTCTGAACTAGTCTAATCCGTTCATTTAAAATTTTACTGACTTTTTGGTTTTAAAAATAACTGTTTTCCAAACATATCCCTCCTCTCTATCCTCCTCTTCTCTCTCCAGGAAGGTATCCCTTGTACCAAAAATTAAAAAAAAAAATTAAAGAAGAAAATACAGGTGATTCAGCAAAACGGATAACTGAGTGTAACATTATCCATAGGGAATGGGAGGCATGTGTGCAGAGGGAAGGAAGTGCTTTTTCTCATCTCGTCTCTGGGGCCAAGCTTGATCATAATGATACTGAATTTGAGTGGCTTTGGGGTTTTTTTTGCTTTTTGTTTGGTTTGATTTTTTGGTGTATTTCATGTTGTGTCTGTCGGGTATATTATTTTCTTGGTTCTGCTTGCTTTGCTCTATATCTGTATGTACAAGTCTTCTCATGCTTCTGTGAATTCTTCGTATTCGTTTCCTACAGCACTGTACTATTTTATTATGTCTAGATAGTCACAATGATGACGATGGTGATAACTAACATCCATTTAACCCTTTAAGGTTTGCAAGGTGCTTTACAAATATAGCACTTTATCCTTGTAACAACTCTATACAGTAGATGCTATTAATATCCTCATTTTACAGATGAGGAAACTGAGGCAGATAGCGGGGGTGCCCAGGATCACACAGCTAGTGTCTGAGACTGTATTTGAACTTACGTTTTGCTGAATGCAGGTCTAATTCTCTATCCACTGTACCATTTCCTAAAAGCTACTACCCCCTCATTTTACAAAATGAATAAAACCAAGACACAGAGAGATTAAGTGACTTGTCCAACATTATACAGGTAGTAAACAGAGGTAGGATTTGAACCCATGTCCTCTCACTCCAAATCCAGTACTCTGCAGATTCAGGAAACTGAGGCCCAAGGAAGTTAAATGATTTACCTGAGGTCATAGAGTTAGTAACACTTGGACATGAGAGTTGAAATCGACAGTGTAGTATAATTAATGAGAGATCGTGTCTAGGACTGGGGAGAATTGAACGCAATTAAGCTGGAGTGAGTCCAGAGGCAGTTCACCAGAATGGTGAAGGGCCTTCAGTCTGTGCCATGTGAGAACTAGCTGATATTTAGCCTAGGGAAGACAACATATAGTGGGGCCATACACATTTTTTAAGCATCTGAAAGAGGGACTTCAAGTCAGGAAAAGCTTCCTAAGAATCTAAGCAATCCAGAAGTGGCCTTCCTCTGGTGAGTAATGAGATTCCTGTAACTGGAAGTCTTCAAGAAAAGACCGGATGTGCACTGGCTGGGTATGTTCGGTCGAAACTTCTTATTCCAGTTCTGTCCTATGCCGCCATGATTAGAAATCATGCAAGCCTCCAGCTTAGCCTCCTCAGCACAGTGAGAGAGCCGGATGCTCTGGAGTACTGACATGCAGAAGAAAGGGGCAAGGTGAGGTCTTGTGTCATAACAGTCACTAGAAATAGGTAGCTTGTCCTTGACAAATGTGGCCTTGGCTTGAAGACCACCAGTGTGAGTGAGCCTGTCTCCTCCCAAGTCAGCCCATTCACCTTGTCGGTTTTATTAGGGATTTCTCCTGACATCAAGCCAACATCTGCCCTTTTGTGACTTGCAAGAGGTCTCATCCTTTTATAATGCAAGAAAGCCTTAGGAATTCCCCTTCTAAAGTGTTCCTAGGTGAGAATGCAATTTTCCAGATGGTCTGTGATCAGGCCCGGGGTCAGAGGAATCATCACATCCCCAGTCTTGGGCACCAGCTCCCTTGACACACCACAAGACTCAACCAGCTCACTTGGCTTCCAAATCACACCATTGACTCACATGAAGATTCCAGTCCCCTAAAACTCCCCAATTTTTCTCAGCCACGCCTCTCCCATCTTGGCTTTGTTACTTTGATTTTGGAGTCCTGGGTGCTAATTTTGCCTCTGATAAAGAGGACTTTTATGCACAGATTTTGTGTGTGTGTGTGTGTGTGTGTGTGTGTTACAATGACAGTCCTCCCTTTGGGGCATATTATGAAGACTTATTTAGCAAAAAGGAAACAGTCTAGAGTTTGGTCCTGTGTAAGCAGCTTACCCGAGAAAAAACACTCCCTAGCTACTACTGTCCAAACAGATCCCTTTTAACTTGACTCTCCCAAAGGACTAGGTTCACCTTGAAGTCAGGCTGAATTTCAAAAGAAGTGAGTTGGATAAAGATTGGCTGAGTTAGAGTTGGAACAACAGTAACTGAGAGATACAGCCCAATCCTGATTTTATAGCTAAGCAAACTGAGGCCCAGACATATCACAAGACCATGGTCACATGCCTAGCAAGTAGTGAACCCTGGCCTTTTGGGTCCAGAGTCAACATTTGAACCCAGGTCTTTGGGGTCCAAATGCAGTGCACTTTCCATTCTACCTTCTTGTCTCTGCTGGCTGTTCCCAGGAGTTATATTCAGGAACTCTGGGCTCCATGCTTAATAAATAGGCTGCTGTACAGGGCAGAGAGCAGGAAGAGGCCAGCCAGTGACCACAGGGATGCCCTGACCTCAGATATAGACCCAAGCAGCACTTTTCAGTGTTGCTCAGAGATTGAAAACTCAGCACCCTTGATTCTGGGACCCTTTTGGAAGGCCATGATATGGCTGGGGTGCCAGTCACCATATGACTTCCCTTGGATTGCCAGGGGAGCCTATCAGTTTGTGGAGAATAAGCCCCTGAGGCAGACCTAGGCACTCTGAAGCTGGGCAGAGCCTGGTCTTGCTGACAACTGAAAAGTCTCAGATGACCCCGTGTGGTGAGGCCCCAAAGCAAGGCCCAAACCCAGGAAGTGTCAAATCAGTGTACCCAGGATTTGTTACACTGCCAACAGTTTTTGTCCATCCTATGGCCGGTCTTCCCTAATTTCAACAGGATCTGGTTGGGGAGATAATTAGATATACCAGGTTCAAATAAAATAATCCCACCCTTAATGCTGGATAATTGGCAAAGAAGCCTGTTAAGGTGGCCTTTGAAAAATCTGTGAATATCTCAACAGACTCCCCATCAACTGATTTTCTTCAAAGGAGGGCGCTTTTAGTCAATGGGAAAAATGACTACTGGAAGGGGAAGGAGAAACAAGTGGGGGTCACAGAACTGGGGGAAAGGGTTGCTGGGAAGCTAGTGAATGCCCTCATTCCCCCTCACCCGACTCTCCTCTTCCCTTGCTGTACCCCACAGTTTGGTGACCCTTTGACTGGAGTGGCAGTCACCAGTGTCTAACTGGTGGCAGTCAGTGACTGGTTCATCCTCATGAGTTGAGTATTGAATTCCCAGAAGGCCTTGGAGTTGAAGGTGAGAAGTGAATATCAAAGTGGCCCTTGGGCCAGCCCCAACAAAACGCAAAGGGCCAGGCACCTCTCAGAAGTCTCCTTAATTGCCCTTCTAAGGGTTTAGAACTCTAGACCCCAGGACTCAGGGCTTAAGGACACTCACTACGTTGTTGAAAGGACACCTGCCTTTGAACTGCATGATGGTAGAGAAAGTACTGAAGTAGAATTTGGAGAGCCTGGGTAATGCAAACTCTGTGACCTTGGGTAAGTCACTTAACTTCTTTTTCCTCTTGAAAATGAGTGTCGCTTTGTCAGTGGTGGCAAAGCACATAGAAACAGGGTGGGGCGCTCCAAAACTATACATAAGGGACCAAGCAGGCCACACACAATATTGACTTAGTTGTAAAATGGATTATCTACGTTTTATTTGTAGTTTGATTTCTTTTGTTGACAGTTTGCCAATGCCATTTGAATCTGGTTCAGCCACTTTGGGGAGTGTTGTGGGCCCCTGGTGGCTAGCAGGCTGTGCATTTGACACCTCGGGGCTCCGGACCCTGGAGCTCCTTTCTAGTTGACCTGAAGCTGGCTAGAGAAGGGTAATTAAGGTGAGTTTGCCTGAAGCCTGGGAGCTTTGTCAGCAGGATGTTTTAAGTGCTTTTGGATTTCACTAGTTACAGCTGTTTACAGAACCACTGAACTAGAAAGAATCCTGCATGAAACTTGGAAGTGTTTGCCCCTTGCATGAGAGCCACCCACGGCAGGTGCTGTGTGAGGGGGAGGTGGGGAGAAGCAGTCCATTCTCCCACCTGCTTGCCTCCAGCCTTAGCTTCTGCCTCAGTAGCCAAGGCCCAGCCTGAGATTCCCCTAAAATCCCAGCAGAGGGGAGAATAGTGGATACTGAGTGGCAGCCTTGGGGCAGCCTAGCACTGTTGGATCATTTCTGGAATGTGGGGGCTGCTTACCTCTCAAGGGAGAGACTGTGATTACACTCGTCAATTGTCAGAACCAGAAGCACCCTCTCCCTCCCAGTCTAGTGCTAGGGGCCCTTGCTATGTCAGGTGTCTGGCATCCCTTGAGCAGTCTACTCTGATGAAGCCAACTGAGTCCTTCTTAGAATTATGTTGCTAAATGCATAAAATAAAATACTTAGGATTACAAAGGAAATGAATTATATGGAAATGCAGTTATTGCAATTTTTAAAAAAGTTCACAGACTCAAGGCTAGGAACCCCTGTCCAATCTCCTCATTTTGCAGAGGGGGAAACTGAGGCTCAGGGGTGATGGTGGTGATTTTACTGCAAGTTGTATCACCTGGATTCAAGCCCAGGTGACTGCTTTTTCTGCTATGTGATTTCTCCTTTTGAGATTAGCAAGCCAAGTGCTGGAGCATTTCCAGCACTGGCTGCCCCAGAGAGGAGAGGCTGAGATTGCTCCCTAGGCTGTTTGCACTAAAGTCAATTCAGCAAGCCTTTATATTGACCATCTACTATGTGCTAGGTGATGGTTATTCCTTGGGTTGCATTTTGTCCTTAGGGGATGAACCAATGAGAAAGTGGGAGGGTTGTGTCAGAAGTGGCCTATATCCTATGGGCCTAGTCCCAATGACATAAACAATCACAGAATCTCAGTGTTGGGAGGGTCCTTGGAGGTAATTTAGTCTAATCTGTAGCTGAACAAGCATCCCCACCAAGTGGGCTCAGCTTACTACCCAGCAGTCACCTCCCTCATCTTCTACTTGGGAAAGTGATTTTTTAAAGCCAAGTCTAAGACTTGTACATTTGTCTCTTGGTATCAAACTTCACATTATTAGATGTGGTCCATGCCCTCCAACTCCAAATCCAGCCTCCTTTGCCCATTCTCCAGTGTGGTGGTCCAGTGGCCATCTCCAATGGAACAGCCCTCTCAGGCCTGTCATGTTCATTGACAGAAGCCTGTTAGAGGACCCAACTTCCCCTGACCTCTTCTTTCCAAGGCACATCCTGGCTGTTAACATCCAGTCTACAAGTATGTCTGTGTACATCCCATGCCTATTTCTTGCCCTCCAAAGACTAGCCTGGTGCCTTGTTATCCATTCACAGAGAAGGATCCTTAAATGTGCCCCAGCCTTAAATTCCTAGTCTTCTTTTTAGTTTCAAGGAAGGACCTCAATCTTTCCTCTCTTTGAATACAGCAGTTTTCCTTTCTTCCCTGCTCCCCACTGAGGCCGATCAGGACTCAAGTTATTACCACCCACTCCAAAGCCTAAACCTGACCCAGAGGCCCACTAATTTCTGTGGTTTGTCAAGACAGCTCCCTCCCCTCTGGCTTCATGTGGGAGGCCCCAGAGCCTGGAAGGAAAGCTTGGCAGGCACCTCCCAAACCTATGCTGGGGCCTCTCTTGCCTTGATACTTTCTCCAGGAGTGGGAGATCTTGACTCCCTCTGAAGTAGGCTAAGTGACAGGATCCTGAACAGGAAACAGATGGGAGAGCACAGAGGTGAGGGAGGGACTGGATGACAGAGAAGTAGATGGCTCCCATATATCCAAGCCCTTGGCTTTTGCTGGATCTCGTCCAGTTGTTATCATCTACCTTCCCTTGCTTTCCCTCTTGGGGCTGAAATGAAGAGCCCCCCTTGCCTGCCCGAACTCTCTGTTGGGATGGCATTACTTTCTCAGTGACTCCAGTTTCAGTGACTCAATGCCCTGCCCTGGGGGGTTTGCCCCTCTTTCCACATTTCCTGGAGGCCATGCCAGGACTTCTCCCTTGGCAGGTGCTGCTTTCCCTGTCTGTTCAGTAGGTTCTGGGTGTCAGAACTCAGGATGTTACAGAGGAAAGGGCACTCTGGATTTGGAGTTAGAGGGGCTGGGTTCAAATTACAGCACCACTACAGTAACTTTACTACTGTGGGCCTCAGTTTCCTCCTCTGTAAAGTGAGAGGGTGAGATCAGATGGCCTCTAAGGTCCCTCTTGGCTCTGAATCTGTGACATTGTGACCCAACCAAGGAATAGTATCATTCATAGCAAGTCAGTGGAGGCAGCCAGCTCAAGGTCTCCTTCTGGGGCCTGTAGGCAACCTGCATTGGGCCAGCCCCAGCCCGCTTGTGGGCAGTTAGCCCTGGCTACTGTGGGTGAGGAGAGAGAGCTGCTTGGAACACTGGCTGCTGGAAGGAAGTGGTGTTGACCACACCCCTGGGGTGACCAGGGGAGAAAGAGTGCCAGCTCCCAGGAGAAGCAGCAGCTGCTCAACCCTTGGGACAAGCCTCTGGGGCTTGTCCTTTCTCTGACTCCTGCCTAGGTTGGCCTTCTCTTCTTGCCTTGGTAGCCTTCAACTTGGAGAGGATTGAGAGAATGGAGAAGGTGGGAGAGGGGAGGGAACACTGGAAAATTGGCTCCATCTCCTGCTGGGTGGGAGCTGGGTGGGCTCACTCTGCCCATGCTAGTGAGTGGGCTAGAGTGGGAGGATCTGGCCCAGGTGCCAGTGCAAGTAGTGGGGTCTCTGGTGTTGCCCAGGTCTTTTTGAGGCTGCTTAGCTTGCTTCCTACCCCTGGTGGGGAAGGCCCATCTGGAAGGCAGAGTTCTGCCTGTTTGGAAGGTTCCCAGTGGTCTCTGCTGCTTGGAGCTGGAGACTCTAGTCATAGAACTAAGGGACTAGGGTAGGCCATCTCCCTCCTCTGGTCTCCCTCAACTCTGCAACTAGGCCCTGGACCACACATGGGAAATGACTTGCCCAAGGTCACACATAGAACTAGAAGTGACTTCCAACCCCCTCATTTTACATATGAGAAAACTGAGGCCTGGGGAGGTCAGTGACTTGCTCAGGATCACTTATGGAGGTCGCAAACTCAAGTCAAAGGCCGTTCCCGCTGTGTGATTCTTTCCCTCCCGCTTCCTAATTATTCTTGAAAATGATTTGTAAGACTTCAGCCTTGGTTACTGATCTACTCTG
>CM053775.1:17667855-17683848 GCA_028658325.1 Potorous gilbertii
AGGGGGGAAGGGAAGTCTCCTGTGTAGACTGAGTTAGAAGTTGCCTGAGGTTATACTTCTCAAACTTACAGATGACACAAACCTGCAATAGTGTGCCAGAGAAGGTAGCCTCAGCAATCACGTCACCACAATGAGGTTCAGCTCAACCAACTTTGGGTCGACACCAACTATGTGAAAGGCACTGTGCCAAATCTGGAGATACAATGAAAGTCAAAAATAATCCCGGCCCTCGATAAGCTTATACTTTTCTTGGAGGATACGACACATTTACACATAAGTAAATAAAAGGAAATTTAAGAACTGAGAGAGTATCAGAAACTGGGGTAGGGGTGGTTTATTAGCAGGTGGCATCAGAGCAGAGTCTTGAGGGAAGATAAGGATTCAGAGAAGCAGAAATGAGAAGGGAGTATATTCAAGACACAGGGGATGGACAAAGGCATGGAAGCAGGAGACAGTGTGGTGAATTTGGAGAAGAGTTAGTAGGTCAGTTTGAATATAAAATAGGCTGGAAAGCTAGGAGAAATAAAGTCAGATTTGTGGAGGGCTCAAAACACTGGCTAAAGCTTGTGTTTTATTCCAGAGACAAAGGAAAGCAACACAGTCAGAGATGTGCCTTGGGAAAATATTTGACAGCTGTGTGGAGGATATATCAGAGAGGGAAAACTGGAAGCAGGGATAGGAATTGAGATGCTATTACAATTTTCCAGGAGAGGGGTGACAGGGATGGGAGATTGTGGACTTGGCATCAGTTATGGAGCTGGAAAAATGGGAAGGTGGTGTTGCTCAAAATAAAAATAAGAAAGATTGGAGGAGGCATGCATTTACAAGGAAAAAATAAGCTCCATTTTGGACATGTTGAGTTTGAGATCTCAATCAGGTTCTAGGTAAAGATATCCACTAAGCACTTGGTGACAGACGGAAGCAGGATATTTACATGACTGTTGAATTTATGAGAGTTTATTAGCTCATCAGAGGAGAGGGTGTGATGAGAGAAGGAAAGGAGGCCCAGCATAGAGCTTTGGGAAATACCCAGGTTTAGGAAGTGAGGCATGAATAACTAACCAGTTTCTTTCTTCCTTCCTTTCTCCTCCATCTTCTACATAGGCTAGCTCAGCTCTTGGAGCACTGGGCCTGAAATCAGAAAGACCTGAGTTCAAATCTAGCCTCAGATACTTCCTAGCATGTGTAACACTGGACAAATCACTTAACCTCTGACTGCCTGACAAAATGGATCCACTGGAAAAGGAAATGGCAAACTCGTCCAGCATCTTTGCCAACAAAACCCAAATGGGATCTGACATGACTGAGAAGCTCAGCCCTGGGGTAGGAGCAAGGCTAATCCTCCCATTAGAGATACTAGCAAATAGCTGTTGCCTTTCTGCTCTCCAACTCAACTGCTTAGGCTCCTTGATTGTGATAACATGGAGAGAGATTCAGAGAAGTAGGAGACCCAGTCCCTGCTTTCCAGGAGTTTATAGTCTGTTGGGAAAAGAAGAAGGCAATTCATGATACACCAGGGAAGACAGTATCAAGTTAAAGTGTGTGATTTGGCCATTGAGCATCAGCTATGCATCTGAAAAGGCTTTAGGTTGATATGGTTAAAAAGGGCTTTTTGAAGAAGGGAGATCTTAAGGTAAGGCCTCCATAGGATATGAAGAAGGAGAGAAGGCATCCAAGAAAGGAAAACAGAAGCAAAGGGAGGCAGCAGGAAAGTTCATGGCATGTGGGGAAATGGTCAGGAGATCAGCCTGGGTAAACCAGTGGGTTCATGGAAAGAAGGTTAGAAAGGTGGATTAAGGGGATTCATTGTGAGGGGATGGGCCCCGAATGCCAGGCTAAGGAGTTGGCTAGCTTGACATCGTGTAGTCAGAAGAGTTGGGTTTAAATCCCAACCATGCCACTTAGTACCTCTGTGACCCTGGTCAAGTCTATTAACTTCCATTTTTTCATCTGTCAAGAGTGATGACTGGACTCTAAGGATCCCCCATCAGAGGGCCTTCCATCTACTCTTTCTATAGGTTGCATGCCCCTAGACATGCCCATGCTGTCTCTGCCATTCAAATATAAGCTCCATGAGGATCCAGGCTGCCCTTTGATTCCCCAGTACTTAGCCTGGCACACAGTTGGTTGCCATTGCTTGTGTCAGGGTCAGTGTATATCGTGTCTGACTGTGGCTGATCAGACCAATATGAGCTCAGATAAATAGTCCATATAAATGTAGTAGGTGTTTAATAAGTGTTGGATCAGCAGCGGGAAAAGTAGACATGATTTTGTTATCTGAGGATGCCATCCATCACCTGAAGAGAAGGAAGGACGGGATGGCTAGGAGTTCAGGAGAAAGGCCACAAACCTGACACAGAAACATGATTTCATAGTGATGGAGGACTTTTGCCATCAAGACATCTGCTGGAGTCATCTGCCAAAAGCAAAGCAGCAAATGGAAAAATGAAGGCCTTCCTTTCCATCTTTGGCAATCCATCACAGCAGTAGTTCATGCTGATAGAGTACTCTAAGGTTTGCAAAGTGCTATCTCAGTGGATCATCACATTAACCCTGTGAGGTAGTTACTGCTAGTATCCCCATTTTACAGATGAGTAAAGTGAGGCTGAGAAAGATTAAGTAACTTGGTCAGAGTCACACAACTGCTAAGCATCTGAGGCTAGATTCAAATTCCAATTTTCCTGCCCCTGAATGTTAGCCATTGTACTAGCTAGCTGACAAGATGGAGGAAGTGACCAGAGAGCTGCTGTTTCTGATCTGATACTGAGCAATAAAGCCCTTTCAGCTGGACTCTTGTAACAGCCTCCTCACTGGCCTCTCTGCCTCAAGTTCTCCCTCTCCAATCCATCCACCCCACAGATGCTAACATGATTTTCCAGAAGCACAGGAGTGACAATGTCACTCTTTTACCAGATAAATTACACTGGCTCCCTATTGCCTCCAGAATCAAACAAACTGCTTTGTATGGAATTCATGACTGGACTCATAGCTGCCTTTCTGGGTTTATTACACGTTACTTCCCTTCACACACCCAATGGTTCAGGCCAACTGGCCTCCTTGCTGTTCCTCACATCTGACATGCCATCCTCAGTCTGTCTTTGTGCTGGCTGACCCCCCACTCCTGGCATACTTCTCCGTCTCACTTCTACCTCTTAGAATTACTAGCTTCCCTCAAAGCTAGTGTTCCCTTTCACCTGGGGCCTTTCCATCCACCCTCAGCTGCTATGCCTCCTTGTCCCCCAAACCCCAGGGCTTATGTATGGTATATCCTGGTGTATATACACATTGTTTCCCCTCAGTAGAATGTAACCTCCTTGACACTAAAGATTGCTCCATTTTTGTCTTTTTATCTCTAGGCAAAGTGCCTGGAAAAAGGATGTTCTTAAATGCTTGTTGACTAACTGACTGGTTGCTAAAGTAGGACTGACTGAACTTAGAGAAGTGGCCACTCCAAAATAGAGTTCGAGATAGGGTGGCAGAGGAAAGCTTTGTGGCTCAGTTACGTGACCCCATTTATCCAGGGGACCATATTCACCCCAGTTTTGTACTACATTCAACACCAGAGGAGGGGAAATGGCAAGCTTTCTGTAGTTCCTAAGCTCATGGTGACTACTGTCTCCAGCTCTATCCCTTTCTGGGTGGCAGTGCTCATAAAATCTTGTCTCGGCCCCATACACTGGAAAATTCTGCCCTCCTCTATGCCTGGGGAAATTTGAAAATGCATTATAAAAAGAATGAACATCCAGAAAAGTGGCAATCACAAAGGTGGGACAAGTGCATTTTCCACAAGTGTAGGCAATGCCAAATTAAGTTATGATCGTCCATTAAAGTTTGGCACCTTTTCAGCAATTCAGTTAATATTATTACTGGGCTTATTATTATCATGGACACTGTTATTCTTATTGAAGAGGTAGAATGTATGATGATCCAGGAAGCCCTGGGTCCAAGCCCCACTCTAGCCAAGTAACTTAACCCTCCAGTATTTTTTTTATAAATTTATTTGTTTTCAGTTTTTAGCAATCACTTCGTAAATCTTAGATTTTCTCCCCCTTCCTCCCCAAGATGGTGCACAATCTTATATGGGTTCTACAATACATTCTTATTAAACACATTTTCACATTAGTCATGTTGCATGGAAGAATTAAAATGAATGGGAGAAACTATAAGAAAAAAACAGACCAAAACAAAACATAATACAAGAGAAAATGGTCTGCTTCATCCTGCGTTCCGATTCCATAGTTCTTTCTCTAGATATAGATGGAATTTTGCCTCAATTAACCCTCCAGTATTCCAGGCAACTCTCTGTGTCTGTAAGCCAACCTGCATTGATTGAGGGATTTTCCTCATCCAGGAGTCCCCTATGCCCATGGAATCACAGCTTCATTCCTGACTCCTGTCTCTAATATAGGAGGAGGGCAAAAGGAAAAAGAACAATGCAAAGAAAGGCCCAAAATTTGGAACTGAGCCTCCAATGCATGGTACGATGCCAGGGCCACTCTGGAATTGGGCTATGTCAATTCAGTTGCCTCTTCTGCAAAATGAGGGGGACTGAACCAGTTGGTCTCCAAGTCCTCTTTCAGGTAGAAATTCTCTCTATTGTCCTATGGCTGAATGGCAACTTGAAATGGGCCAGGGTAGGCATGGAAGGCACATCTTGAGCTGGATTTCAAAGGGTGAAGAGAATTTGTAAAGGCAGTAAGGAGGGCATGCCAAGAGAGAAGAGCTCAAGCCAAGGGATAGTTGCAAGGATGCCATTGATGGAGATCTGGGAATCTGGAACAAACTCTGACTCTATCCCAGGAGCAGTTGCTCCTCTGTTTGAAAGGTGATCTCTGTTTCCACAGAGAGAGGGGGAGATAGGGTGGCAGACCCCCACCAGTGTAGGCCTCTGGATGGAAGCCTCTCCTTTGCTGAGCCTTGTCCTCCACTTGGCTGCAGGAGGGCTCTGGAGCCTGTTGAAATCTCAGTGACCACGTGTCTGGGACCTCAGCAGTTCAGAAAAGGGCTGGGGAGGGATGAAGGAAGGGTGCCCAGCTGCTGCTGCTGAGCCTTTCTGAGAAGCAGAGGGCTCCAGGGACTGAAAAGCTGGCCTAGAGCCTGGGACAGTAGAGTGGTCTGCAAAGCATCGCACCTCAAGCCACCAGGGGGCATCAGCACCCTGGACAAGGCAGCTCTTCCCCTCTGAGTTGTAGGGACCTTGAAAACTTGGTTGGGCAGCTGTTTTCCCCACACTACCCCCTCCATCCTGAGGCCCTGGGCCCTCACTAGAACTTTGCCCTAGAGCCCAGAGCACAGCAGGCCAGGGCAAGCCAAGGGAGCATAGCAAATCCAGACCTGGTAGACCCCACTGCTCCCCAGCAGCCATAGTGGGAAGAGCCAACAACCTGAGTCTTAAAGACTTGGCTGTGCTACCTTTGAGATACTGAGCAAGTCTCTGGGCCTCAGTCTCCTCTCTGAAATAGATGAGATGCTCTCTGGGGTCCCTTTTAAACCCCAAGTGTCACATATTCCATAGACAGGAGACGACACCAAGAGGTGCCTACTCACTCCCGTGCCTACATTTACCCTTCTTAGCCATTGATTCATTCATTCCCCTAAGTGTGCAGGATATCATTGAATGTCAGAGCTGGGAGGAACCTCAGAGATGATCTAGTATAGAGCCCTGATTTTACAAAAAACAGCCTAGCATGCTTGAAAGAGGTGGCAGAGTTTAAGTGGATCCAATATACTCCACCATTTATTAAACTCCTACTGCACACAAGGAACTGTGCGGGCTACTGGTTAGCAGAAAGCGGTTAGACCAAGAGAGAAGTGAATTCATTCTCTGCCTTCGGCGCTTCCCAACTGGGTGATCTTTGGCAGGTGACTTCCCCTCCCTGACCTTTAGTCTCATCACCTGTAAAATAGGGATAATATTGTGGGGCTGACAGGTCATTCAGAAGCCAAGCCTTCTGAATTCAAATTCAGTGCCTCCCCATCTCTCAGAATCTCCTAAAAGAATCCACCCCTCCCCTAGAGGGCAAACTTACCATCTAACATCTTCAGGGAAGCCAGATCAGAATTCCCAGGAATGGGAATCAAGAGGTCTGGGTTCAAGTCCTGACTTTACCACTCAGTAGTTGTGCCAATTAAGGTGAGCCAAGTCCTGTCCCTTGGTTTTCCCACATTTAAAGTAGTACCTAGACATCTGGACTCCTAAGGTGGTTGGAAGTATCCCAGAGAAAAAGGATTTAAGGTGCTCTTACCAGCATACCTCTTGGATAAGAGACTATGGCCTCCTGGGGAAAAAAAATGAGCAAATGAGAACACGTTCTTAACCTGGATCTATGGACCTAAGGGATCTATCTGTGAATAGATTCAAAGGGAAGAGGTCTGGGACCTTTAGAAAAAATGTTTTGATGACTTCAGTTCAATATAATTGGTTTCCTTCAAGATACCAGTGTACTAGGCTTCCTCAGACTACCAAAGGGGTCCAGAACAGAATAAAACATCTGGATTAGGATGTGGAGAGGATGGATTTATCATGTCAGTAACAAGGCCCCAGCGCTTCCCCAGTCCATGACTTTGGCTATGTGTGAGGAAGGCTGACCTCTGGCTTCTTTAGGCCTTTTCCTCTCACATAAGATGGACTGGAAAGGATTTCTGCTTCTTCCCAAACACATAATCTCTAGGGTCTCTTCACTCTCTCAAACCCAAGATTGAATGATCTCTCTCCGGTGACCCTGACCTGAAGTCCCTGTGGGGACCCTGCCAGATCCAAGCACTCAGTGGCCTTGCTCCAAATACTGCCCTTTCCCCTTCTCAAAAAGTGGCCAATTGGCAGGTGTTGATTACACCCAGTAGTCTGGCTGTGGCAGTGGGCCAGTGGAGCAGGAGAGCCTTGGGCCTTTTTTTGTAAACCAGCAGCAGGCCTGCCTCTGGCTCCCCCAGAACAGGGATCTGAGTGCATTCTTTGGTGAGGCAGCCTGATCTGGGGGCCCCTGACAATCTTCCAAGTTCCTACTTCTATTCCCCCAGGAAGGGAATGGGGGAGGTGGAGAAGAGAGGCCCTTCTGCTGACTAGGGAGGCCCCACTTGGGGAGTCTGTGATTTATGTCCAGAAGGGGAACAGTTCCACAGCAGAGCTGCCTAGAAGGGCTTCTTGATTCCTGCCGGCTGGGCCTGGGCCTTCCTTATGTCCTTTCACAAGAGAGACATGAAGGAGAATGCTGGGAGAAGCTCTGGCCTGGGCAGCAGAGGGCCAAGGGCCTCACCATGGTTCTGCCCCTTATTCCTTGTGCTACCTTCCCATCTGTACAACAAAGGAGTCAAAGCAGATCATGTCGAAGGTCACTCTGAGAGTCCTATTCCCTGTTCTCGAATCCCTCCCAGCTCTGATGTTCCCTGTTCTAATGTCTTCTCTGGCTCTGATATTCCAGATTCTTTGGTCCCTTCCAGTTCTGACATTCTCTGTATTAAGTTTCTTTCAATGTCTGACATTCCATTGTTCTAAGATCCCTCCCACCTCTGACTTTTTGCGTTATAAGCTTTGACATTCCATGTCCTAAAGCATAGATCATGGGATCTAAAGTTGGAAAGAACCTTAGAGGTCATCTAGCCCACACTCTTCACTTTACATATGAAGAAACTGAGGCCCAGGGGGATTAAGAGACTTGCCCAAGATCACACAAGTAATAAGTAACAGAGACTATTCTCTATATTGTTGGGCCCTTTCCAGCTCTAATAATCTAAATGTTCTGGATCCTGCAAGGACCACTCATTATGCCTCTCTGACTGCTTCTGGCAGAGACAGAACAGAAGCACTAAGAATTCACACACACCAGGGGATATCAGAGAGCCAGAAACTTCTTGTTCCCAGCATCCTCTAGCTGATAGGACTCAAGGATCCCAACCTTGCCCTCAGCTGTGCACATTTAGGCTGAAGTTCTGTTCTACCCTCCTATCCCTACTCCAAGATATGGACTAAAATGATAGAGAGTAGGAAACTGATGTCCCCATCTTTCCTTAAATTTGGGGTCCTGGCTTGATGAAGGGATGGCAATACTTAATCTAGAAAAAAAATGACTCACCAGTTATCACATTCCAGGCTTTCCAAAGCAGGCTGGTGGGGGAAATATTTGGGAACACAAACCAGGTACCCACCTATTCTGACTACATTAGAGACAAGAGTCCCTACCTTTCCATTAAATCAGCCTCCTTCCTCTCCACCACAAACTTGCTGACAAACATAGGTATGGCCAGGTCCAAGGGCTAAGCCAATTCCTGACCCCCAATTTAGGGGACTGAAGTATGCAGAGATGGTTGGGTTTTAAAGAACCGTCACAATCTCAAAAGTCCAGGGCTTGATGGCTTTGGAGTTTTAGAATGGGGTAATAATGTAGGATGAGTATGCATCAACTGACCTAACTCATCTGCCTTTCTTCTCAAAGTCCTACTACTGTCCAGGGTACAAAGATCCTCCCAGTCACCCAGGCTCACAACCTAGATGTCACCTTTGACTCCTCACTCTCTCTATTGCCCCCCCATATTGAATCTGTTGCCAAGGCCTCTCAATCTCACCTTTGAAACATCTATAATAAACATTGCCCTCTCTCCAATCACACAACCTCTACCAGGCCCTCTTGTCTGGACTATCACAATGGCCTTCTAACTGAAGTAACTGCCCACTCTAATCAATTCTCCACTCAGCTGCTAAAGAAATTTTCCTAATATGCAGGTCTGGCCATATCATCCCCTCCCTAGCAACTCCCTATTACCTCCTGGATCAAATACAAAATCCCATTTGGCATTCAAATCCTTTTCTAATCTGAGCCCTTCCTATGTTTCTAGTCTTCTTATGCCTTATTTCCCTTCCCATACTCTACAATCCAGTCACACTGGCTTCCTTGCTGTTCCTTATACACAGCACTCCCATTTCCCCTCTCCACACCTTTGTGCTGGTTGTCCCCCATGCCCTCCTCACTTGGGTCTCTTACTTTCTCTGGATGCGTTCAAGACTCAGTTCAACTCCCCCATTCTGCAGAAGGTCTTATCCAGCCCTTCTTTCCTCCTCCCCCACCTGGGGTTGCCTTTAGATTTCATATGTTTATAGTTGCTTCCAGGTTGTCCCCCTCCCTAGAAGGTGAGCTACCTGAGGACAGGGACTTTCTTTGTATTGCCAGCGCTTAGCACAGTACCTGTCAGACACATCAGAAAGGATTCAATAACTGGCTTTTGATTGCTGGTCCAGTGGCAACTCTGCTACTTCCTAGTTTTGGTCCTGGAGAGAATCACTTAACTACTCAGGTTGTTTTCCTTCTCGTTAATGAGGGGGTTGATCTAGATGACTTCAAGGATCTCTTCTAACTCTAAATCAACAACATCCCTAAATAGGGGTCATCCATCCATCCATCCATCCTTTCCTTGATGGCATCCAGGGTGGGGAGCTCCCTACCGCCCCTTTGCTTGCCCTGCTCCTCACAAAGCAAACCACTCCATTTTTAGACAGTTCCACATTTTTTCCTACTTCACAACTCCTCAACGTGTCCTCTAGAGCCAAGCAGACCAAGTCTAATCATTCTTCCATTTGACAACCTTTAAAGCACTCAGACTGAAGACAGCACTCAGCACCCTCCAATCGTTTTATTTTTAATCTGAGGTGAACATCCCCAATTCTTTCCCCATCTTCACTACATGTTAAAACATTTTTTAAAATCTTCCCCAAAATGGATAATGGAAAAAATGGCATCCAACTAAGCCCAGAGGAAACTGGGTAAAGATGTGCTGAAGAAAATAGTCAATCTGACTCCACCAGCCTCCAATGTCCTCCCCTTTGCCCCCAGTTAATTTTTAATGACTTTGCTGCCCTTTGAGTGACCTTGATCAGTCAACAACTTGGACTTGAAATTACCCCAAGACCAGAGGATTCCATCTGCATACATGCCTTTATATCTAGCTGTATTAATAATTAAGGCCCTTCTCTTCTTATTAGGATCTTTGTGTGTTGGAAACTTATTCCCCCTACACTACAGAACCTGAGTTTGCATTCCTATGCATAATCTTCAAGGACAAAATCCATAATCACCTCCCCATAAGACCCTCAATCATCACTAGAGTGGATAAATAAGGCCCCCCTTCTGGCAAGGCCTAGACAATTTATAGGCAGAATTCCCTAGGAAGACTCATGGTCATATGAACTGAATTACGAACTATCACATATACCTATGTAATCTTAATTGCTTTTTTTCACCCTTAAAATCAGCTAAGAATTATCATCAATGATAATTTCATAGATGTGTCTATGGGCCTCAGAGCACCTGGGACCACAGATAAGCCTCTCCACACCCCCCTTTGCAGCCAACCCTGGACAATCTGTGAGACATTCCCATACCACAGTCTCACGCCCCTCGGTCAAAGATAGCAAAATACAGATGTGGAAACATGACACCTTGCTCCCCACGAGTCAATGTTCTGGACCTCCCTAAAGGAGCATCTCTAAAACATGGTAGGCTGCTATGTAAGCTGGGAAGCTGTCACACCACAAGTACAATCTGGATGCAGACGTGGAAGCGTCACCCCCACATCTCCAGCTCTCCTGAGACTTCTGTGGGCCACTGAGCCACCTCCCCAACTTGGCACTCACACGTTACAGGTTGGGTCCCTAGGGCGTGATTCCTCTTCCAACTCAAGGAAACTCTATGGGTCTGTACTATAATTCACAATCCTCCACTACTATGCTTATATTTAATAATCAGCCAATAGACAGAATTACCTTAAAACACAGTCATTTACCAAGATGGTATCATTGTAAGAACAGTAGTAACAAACCAGGTTGGGTCATATGCCAGTAGGAAGAGTGGGCACATGCTTAGAATATACTTGTAATGTGGCACACACAGAGAGAACACAGAGACCCAAGGCAACTCATGCCTCTGGTGCCATTGGACTGCCAGGGTTAACTTTTCTTCACTGATGGCTGACTCTCTTCTCTACTGCCCTAGACTCTGTCTCATTCCTTAGAAGCACTCTCCTTACTCTCACCCAACTCTCTTTGTTGAGTGCATTGTTTTCTGCGGGGATAAGTTGCTCATGACCAGTGGGTGAAAGGGGGACCTGATGGGGGTAGCTCCCCTTCCCTCTGCCTCCAGAGAGATCCCCTCTCCATCTGCCTTCTGGCAGGCTGGATGCAAGGGGAAAGGCAAAGAGCAATCCTCTCTCTAGAGCTGGGTTCTTCCACTAGGGTTGACTCTCCTCTTTCTTGCCAAAGCTCATACTCCACAAAGCTCTCCTGCCTGGACTGTCTCCAGAACTGGTAAATCATCTTTTTAAACACCACCAGGGGCAGGCATGGCCAATGTTTATCTAATCAACAGCAAGCTGCCTTCTAATTCCATTAGGGATTTTGTAAAGGAATAAGAAATCATAGCAACATCTTTGCACTTCATTTAACACATTAATATCTCATTACCTGACCCTTCTGTAATCTCATCAACTGAGCTGGAGAGGACATCAATTGATCAGGAATATCCTGATCAACTCCCTCCTTCACTACACTTTAATAAATCTCTTTTGGACAAGCAAGCTTTATGCACAAGTCGTCTACTTTTCCTGCCTTCTAGTGTGGAGAGTGAGTTACCATATAATCATTCACTTGGAGAAGGGAAAAAAGCCAAAGAGAAACTTCAATTAGTCCCTTCATCTACCCTAGGACTGCATAAAAACATATGCATAAGTAATGGACTCTGGAAGGGAAGTCCTGCCAGAGAAGCCAGCAGGACCACATGTACACAGAACAGATATCTTCCACATCTCCCTGAAGGAGGGCACTTTGGGGAACATAGAAACCGTTCACCACCCTGATATGGTCACTCTATGGAGCATAGAGACTTGAACAGAATTTTAGAAAAACTAGATATGATATATCTGGCAATAACTGAATGGGAACAGAAAAGAGTTTACATATTTTTCAGCTGTTCATGGAAACTTAACAAAAACTGACCATGAACTAGGGCATACAAATCTCACTAATGTAAAAAAGCAGAAATATTAAATACAGCACAATAATAATTGTATTCAATAAAGGATCTTTGAAGAGAGGAATAAAAATTAATTAGAGACTAAATAACCTAATCCTAAAGAATTTGTAGGTCAAAGAACAAATCATAGAAGCAATAGAAAATTTCATCAAAGAAAATAGCAATAATGAAACCGCATGCCAAAACTTTTGTTTTGTATGTAACCAAAACATTCCTGAGGGGAAATTTTATATATCAAAACACATTGATGAACAAAAATTGATAGTGTCATCCCTGTGGGTGACCGAGGTGGAATGAATGTGCAGGTTAAAGGAGCTGAAGAATTGGAAGTCAGTCAGGCTGTGGAGGGGATATTCACATACATACTGCTTTCCCCAAGTAAGGGCAAGGGTTAGAGAGGAAAGGAAGATTGAGTGTAAAGGCATGAGACATCTATGGTATTAGGAGAGGGTAGCCAGCAGTGCAGTGTCTTCCAGAGGAAACACAGTATCTGTGAGTGCAAGAAGCTGGGAGTTTGAGAGGAAGAGATCCAGAATGATGAGAAGCCTATTAGTGCTAGAATGAATTTCACAGGATTTAATAGAAGAAGAAGGTACACAGAGACCCAGGAGAGGCAGGGAACAAGAGGATAAGAATGAGAAACCCAGGAGGGGTTGAAAGGGAAGGAGACTGTTGTCTTGGTGACTCCAGATCACAGGAATTGAGTGAGAAAGATGTGGGAGTTCACTAGTCACAGGATGAGGATAGTACTAAGTTGACTTGGGCTTTCAGTCTCCAAGGTTCTGTGACAACAAGGGACTTCAGTCCACTCTTTCTCAAAAGAAGGGAGAAGAAGGGGTTGAGCCAATAGGAAAATCAGCAAGTCCCTGGAAGCCTGATTGAACTTGCACATGGTATTGATTCTTTTGCCTCATCCCAAGAGGTCATGCTGCTCATGGACCGTGCACTTGGTTCTTGGTCAGGCCTGATGTCTGGAGCCCTGGTCCTAGAAAAAGTAGTGGGAGTGAGATGCCTGGTGCTCCAGTGCTCTCCTGCTTCAGAGGCCTGAAATGTTTTTTCTTCTCAGGTACCTGTGGAATCAAGGCCAAAGAGGCCACCAAAATGGAGCTCTGAGAGAAGTTAGGGTTAGAGGCCTATGTTCCCAGATCTAGTGATGGAAAAGGCCCTAGATGACAGAAGTGACCTTGACCTAATAGACAGAATGAGGCAGCTTTCTGCCACCTACCTGGCCTCCACCTCCCAGGGAGCCCAGCAGTATCAAGGCTGGGGCCTTGTAGTTTTCTTAGTTGGTGCTTGCCCTCAACATATAACAGTAGGTCAAGGCCTCCAAACCGAGGCCTTGAGAGAGATCAGAGCAACAGCCCCACTCCCTTGGGCCCAGTGACAAAGGCCCCTTTGCTGCTTTAGAAACATTTCTTAAGTCTGTCTGTATGCATTCCTTCCTCCATAGGCCCCCAACCCCTAGGAAGGGCATATACTAGATATATTTCCTCTCCCCTCAAAGCACCTTGGACAGGGCTAAAAGACTCACAATAGCTGGCTATCTTGCCTCCACTGTCCGCATTTTGGGAGCTCAGGCTTACAGGTCATGGCTGGCAAACTCTGCCCATGAGAGTCAGAAGCTATTGGACATTTTCTTCCTCAATCTGCAGTCCACAGAGCCCTCGATTTTCTTGACAAACTTTTAACTAGTCAAACAACAGTTCAAGGTAAAATCAGAAAAGATACCACAAGGTAGTACCTGTTCAACTGCCAAGTGAATTATTGAATCCAGAGAGACATAAAAGGTCATAAAATCCAACCCTCTGTCTGATGGGAAGATGAATCTTCCCTTTACAATCTCCCTGAAAAGTAGCTACTCAAGTTCAAGCATTTCTAAGGACAGGGAGCTCACAACTGCCAAAGACTTTCTACTGCACTCTTGGGGAGTTCTTGTTGTACTTATACTAAGGGGGTGAGTTGACATTATAAATGCACTCCTCTCCTCATTCTTCACTTATAGTTTTAGCCATATGTGTGTGTATGTAATATATATATGTATGTATATGATCAAGAGAAATTCTGCCTCCTTCCTCCTACCAACACATACTTGCCAGTGTGTTTCTTCTAGCTGTGAAACCATTTCTTCTCCCATATTTCCCAATGCCTATGTCCTTCCCTCTCCCATAGCTAACCTCTTGTAACTCTTTACTCAACCAACTGAAAGCTATAGAGCAAGTTAGAGGAGGAATGAGAATCAGAAGTCATGTTTCTCTGGGCTTCAATTTCCTTATTCATAAAATGAGAGTGTGGAAATAGTGACCTCTGAGGCTCTCCCAGCTCTATGCTCCTCTGATTCCTAGTCTTTGTACAGCATGACTCCCTGATTTAGGCCCTCATCACTTCCTAACTTAAACTGGCCAATCAAAACAGCATGCTCGTTGGTGACCTAGCCTTGTCTCTCCCCACTCCAGTCCATCCTTCTCTCTGCTGTCAAATAAACCTTCCTTAATGCACATATCTGAGAGTATGATTCTCCCCTCCTCCACTCAATCAAGTAACTCCAGTGGATTCCAATTTCCTCCAGGATCAAACAGAAAATCCTCTCTTTGGCCTTCAAAGCACTACCTACCTTGACCCTCCTATCTTTCCAAGCTTCTTACATCTTGTTCTCCCCTACATACCTTCTGATCCCGTGACGGTTCCTCAGGCAAGGCAATCTGTTCATTTTGTTCTTTTGTGTTGACTGTCCCTCATATCTGGAATGCTCTCCCTCAACCTCCCCACCTCATAACTTCCTTCAAGGCTCAGCTCAAATCCTATCTTCTGCAATAGGCCTTCTCTTTCCTCCCCAACTGGTAGTCAGTTAACATTAACCATGTGTCAGGCAAACAAATATGAAAAAGAAAGTCTCTTCCTCATATGAGGAAAGACACACAAAAAATAACTGAAAAGGGGAGGGGGAGGAAGGGAGGGAGGGAAGGTACCCAGCATGGGGGCAGGATATAAAAGGCAATGAAATCCAAAATGAGTGCAGCAGGATGGACAAGGAGGTAATGTCCTTCCCTTGGAAATCACCTCCCAGTTACACTGGATGTATCTTCCATGGAGCTGTCCTAGAAGCAATGAACATGAGCTCAGACAGACTTTGGCAGATGGTGGAGGAAGGGCCTGGTGAGCTTTGGTCCATGGGGTCATGGAGGGCTGGACAAAACTGAACAACTCAACAACCAATACGCAGTCATTCACATGTTGTTTCCTTCCAGGAGAATATAAAATCCTGAGGGGCAGGATCATATTTCTTACCAGCACAGTACCTGGCACAAGAGTAAGCTTGACTCACTCTATTCTGTCATATTCTCTCTTTGTTTGGAGTCTCTATTTTGTATGGATCCTCTGCAAGGATTTTACCACCAAAGGCACAGTTACAACAGCTAAAAATTACGAAGGTACTACCAAGTATTAATCGTCCCTAGTGGAAAATAAGAGAAGGGGATATATCAACACATGTTGTAAACTGAACCACAGAGAATGTCGGTAACTTATACAAATGCACCCAAGCTATTTGGTCATGGTACCATTAATCCTGGAGGAAGTTGAATCAGTCTATAAAGTTGCTCTGACAAGGCCAGGATAGGGAAAAGCAGGGGGAAAAAATGGGAGATCACACACAGACCACCATCAACATTAGCAGGTTAAGGAGTTGATGGATTCTCTCTCCTGTCAAAATTATGTACAAACCATCCCTCAAAGAACATGACCTGCAAACCAATCGACGTCCTCATTCCTCCAATGGACCCCCATAAATCATCCCACTTCCTCTTTTCTCCTTTAGAAATGGTCTACAAGCCAGCCCTACTCCAATTCTCCTTGTGGCTCTAGGGTAAATGAAGCTGTTTCACTGCTTCAGTCATCACAGGGTTAAAGGGGTTACCGTGGCGTGCTTCCTATCTGCTTTTTTCCCACAATGCTCCTGCCAGCTGAGATGGCTGGGCAGGAT
>CM053775.1:17684348-17705259 GCA_028658325.1 Potorous gilbertii
CCTTTCCTCTCTGACCTCGCCTCTCGCCCTAGCCTTTGGACACCCAGGGAGGCTAAGTTTGGTTATAGAGGGGAGGGGGCGGACCCGAGATACAGGGTGGGGGGGAATACGGGGGGAGGAGGAAGAGGAGGAGGAGGAGAAGCGGTAAGAAGGCTGTAGCGGCTGCAGACAGTGGGAGGAAGGGGGGGAGGAGGAGGAGGAGAAAGGGATGACAGGGGGAGAGGGAGAGGAGGGGGGAGGAGGCGGGGGGTTGGAGGAGGAGGAGAGGAGGGTCTGAGGGACCGTCTGTCGCGGGACGGTCTGGGCAGCTAGGGCTCTGGCCGGGAGGAGGCGGCAGGAGCTATAAGAGCCGGAACAACAACAACAGCCGCGCCGCGCCGCGCCGAGTCGAGAGCCGCGCCGAGCCCAGCCCAGCCCAGCCCAGCCGTGCCGCGCCGCGCCGCGCTGCGCCGCGCCGCGCCGCGCAGCCACCGGCTCCCCGCGCCGCGCCCGCACCCGCGATCGCGATGGCCCTGAAGAGCCCCGAGTCTGAAGGGGACAAGGGGCCCTGGGAGGCGGAGGACAAGGAGCCGGGGAGCAGCCCTGAGCCCGAGCTCGCCGTGAGCACCCGCCGCCCCGGCTCCGGCCCCGGGCCGGGCTTCCAGCCCCCCGAGGGGGGCTACGGTTGGCTCGTGGTGTTCGCCGCCACCTGGTGCAACGGCTCCATCTTCGGCATCCAGAACTCCTTCGGGATCATCTACACACTGCTGCTGGAGGAAGAGAAAGGAGAGAAAAGCCAGCAAGAGTTTAAGGCAGGTGAGTGTCCCCCACTCCCCAAGTCCTGCAACCCCACTCTCTTCGCCACCTCAGCGGCTTTCACATGGCTGGCCCTACCCTCCATTCTATTTGCCTACGGGAGAGGGGCTGGAGTGTGCGTCTGGGCACCCGGGGGCAGGCTTCCGACCCACCTGCGCGCCCTGCAGCCCCGCCTGCGGCGCCTGGGACTAGCTAAGGGGACCCCATCGCCCCGCTCTCCCCAGACTCCCGTCAGCGGGCCTGTGACTCGGGCCATCCTGACTGGCACTCAGGGTCCCCTGGGCAGGGCAGAGCCCGGAGCAACAGCCCCACTGGAAGCAATGAACTTTTTTTTCCTCGCAGACATTTCCATCTGCACCTCCCGGGGTTTGTTTAAAATATTCAATGCGTGCGTGTGTGCTGGAGGTGGGGGCGGGGGCAGGGACAGTATTTACACTTATTTCTTGTCCCAAGTTGAGACGAGGAGGAGGGAGGTAAGCAGGGAGCAGGTCCCTGAGCTCTCCACAGAGCGGAATCCGCTTCTGTGGTCACTGAATGGCCCGACACGGGCCGGTTGCACTAGAAATGCTTTAGAAATTTTGGCAAATCGGCGCGCAGACCGGCACATGGCAGGAGTTTGTGTGTACGAGTGTGTATGTGTGTGTATATACGCTTGTGTGGGAGTGTATGTGCGTGTGTGTATGAGAACGCCTGTGTTTTTCTGCCCTGTTTATAACTTGCCTTGCCAAGGTCGCCCACTGCCCGCCGCTGTCCAGTTCAAGCCCTACATCCCTCCCCCCCACGTTGCTGGTGGTGAGACCCCCGGTAGCTGTTTGCCCCTCCCCCGCACCGAATTCCTAGCTCTGCACTAGAGGCTGGGGGCTTCGGGCTGCGAAAGTATGTGTGGGAACCCAGGTCAGACCCAGGACCTGTCCGAGGGTCCCACCATTGGCACCATTGGGGTCTTGATCGTCGCGGTAGATGTGGGATGGGGGGGCGGGGCAAAGGCTTCCTTTCCCTTCCTAAGTCACCAGGTCCCGCAGATTCTGGAGTGCACACACACACAAACCACAGAGCCACGGTCACACGAACGCCCTCCCGCTCGCTCCTTTGCTGCTAAACCCACGCGTGGGTTCTGAGGGTTCAAGAAAACCAAAGGCGCCTAAGCCTCCTTCCGACCACATCCAGAAGAGTCTGTGTCCCACTCTGGGGACCTAAGGCTCTGTGAAGTACCCTCTGGCACAGGGCGCCTAGGGTACCAGCCCAGCCGAACCCAACACCACCAACTCTGATCGAAGAAGTACTCGAGTTGACTTTGGCCTGCTCTTTGCTGGGGTTGGTGAGGAGCCATAGGCCACCCTTCCTCCTACCTCAAGGGAAACTTTGAGGCTGGAGGAGGTAGGGTGGAGATGGGGAACGGGGATGAGATGTCCCTCCAAGGCCTGGAGGCAACCTTTCTCCCAATGGGCAAAGGGTTGCTAGATGGACAGACGGGGAGATTACCGAGGTATTTTGCCCACACTACATGTTCAGTTCATTGCCCTCAGGCTGGGGAAATCGGGGTGGAAACCTCTTCCTGTGTGACCTGTTTCAGTGTCCCTCCTCCAAGCACTGCCAATTCTGGGGCCTGCTCCAGGGCCAGGGGTGTGCTAACTGGTGTGTGGTAGGGACTTCGAACTTGGAGCTTGCTCAGCTCTGTGGCCAGAACTGTGGCGGACTTCAAAGGTTCACTATGGCCCAGCCAGGACCTCTAGAGGAAAGCTTCGAGGTGTCCTTAACTCATAGCCTGTGGGGTACAGTGCCCAAAGACCTATGTTTGGCTGTCTGCTCGGACACTTCCATCTGTGGGACTTTATCAGGGCGAACCCTTTGTTGGTGTTTTCCACCCTCTGGGGACTCCCTTAGTTAAGCTTTGTATCCCCTCCCTTCCCCCTCCCCCTCCCCCACCTCTAGCTCTGAGCATAGTGCTTTTGTAGTTTGGGGATTTGGCTAAAGAAATGCTTTTAGTTTCCCTCACTGAGCCTCAGTTTCCTCATCTGTCACATGGGGACAGAAATGACTGCACCGATGACTTTTCAGAGTTGACGTGAGGGAAGAGCTTTAAGATGCTGGAGAAGTGTTAGCTCTCTATGGCTGGTGCTTAGGGAGCTGTCCTGGACCAGCTGTACTGCCAAGTTCTTGGTAGCTTGAGGGGGAAGCAGATGGGCAGCAGAAACCTCCTTCCTTAATATTCCTGTGGGGCTGTGCCCAGGGAGATGATAGTATAGACTGAGGGTGGGGAGAAGGGAGAAGTTGCCTTGCAGGTCAGAGAGGGCTTTGACAGAGCTCAGCCTTGGGCCTGGAGGTCCTTACAGTCACAATGAAATAGAGATTCCTCAGTAAGAAGTGGATTGTCTTCAAAAGGGGCAGAATTGGCCCCTCTCTGCCATCCCTAAACAACTCGGGATTCAGTCCTCCATGGTCTCTCCCCAACCGCCTTAAACAAAGCCAATGGTATCTTTCTAGCACTCCACTTAGGCCCTCCTGGAAATTCTAAATCATCTCTGTCTGGATTTCCACAGCCTTCAGAGAGTCCCAGAATGTTAGTGCATCAAGGGACCTTTGAACAGAGAATGTTCAAACTGGGAGGGGCTTAGAATTCAAAGTATTTGGAGCCCAAGAGATCTAGAACATTAGACATCAAGCTGGAAGGGACTTCTGGTCAGGGGTTCTTCCCTGGGGGCCCAGGGACCACCAAAGGGTCCGGTGGATAGACTGGGGGGGTGGTCTGTGACCTTAGATGAAAAAGCAATTACATCTTTGATTTTCACTCACTTCTAACTGAAATGGCATTTCCTTCAGTGCTTTAAAAACATCATTCTGAAAAGGAATACCCAGAGTTCACTAGAGGGGTCCATGATACAACAAAAGTTAAGATCCCCATATTCTAATCCTGCCTCTTGAAAGGTAGAGAACTGAGCCCCAGGGAGGGATTGACTTGCCTGAGGTTGAAGACCTATTAAGTGACACATTCAAACCGAGAACTCCTTCACTTAATGGCTTTTGGATTTCTCACCTTCTCAATGGGAGGGAGAAGGGGGAGGGAGAGATTTCAGAATCGAAAATAAAATAAAATGGAATTAAAAAAAACAACAACCAAGTTTCTGATTCCAGCCAAGTCAAGCAATCTTTCCACCACACTCCCTCTTCCTCGTCCTTTTCCTTACTCATTATACCCCGTCTTACTCATTTTCCTCCAACCACCAATATTCTAGTTCTGGCATCGAGGACTTTGATCCCACCATCTTTGTCAGGGCCCTGCAGTGATCAGATCACTCACTCTTTGTTCTGCCCTGTAACAGCAGAGTAGATACAGACAGACACTTCAGGAGGCAGGAGAGAACAGGGGCCCATTACCACTCTTCTTCTCACGCCGAGATTCCTTGCCTTGCAGATTGAAAATTCTCTGATTCTAATTTCACCTGATTTGGGGAGGCTGTGTCCCATGATAGAAAGGGTGTTAGATTTGGAGTTGGCAAAGAACCGAGTTTGAATTCCCATTCTGACATTTGACAGCTTCATGAGCCCAGGCTTGCAAGACCCTTTTTTTCTGCTTTCCCAAACATCAAATGTCATCCTGGGACCTGAGGTTGATAATAGAACTTGTCCTGCCGATGTCACCTGCTTGGGAGGAAATTGCTTTATCACGTTATGGAGAGTTTCTAGATTCACTATTGCCTTCCAATTTCATTTCACTTGGCTTCACTTCCTTAGGGCCCTAGGCCTGTGCTCATTTGCCCAACTGAAATCTCTCTAGATAACCTTGAGGTGAGATCCACTGCCTTTGTGACCCTTGGGTACACCCTCTGCTGAGTAGGGGGCCAGCAAGGGCCTGGTTCTCAGGCTATTCTGGAGAGGAAGCTCTAGTAAAGATTTATGGAACCAAACCCAAGAGAACTGGCAGTCCAGTGGTTAGGAGGGCAGCTCTGTGTCTGCAGGGCCTCTGTGTGTAGAAGACAGCTCAAGGGAATGGGGAGAGGAAGACTGGGCACCCCCCCAAATGGCAACATGAAACCCTTGGAAACCATTGCACTGTGGAGAACTATTGCTGGGCTCCCTCCCCCCCTCCTCAGGTGGCCCCTGGGAGAAAGAACACACTTCTCCCCTTCCCCAGGCAGTCTTGGTGGGGTGGAGGTAGAGGGTGGTTAGGGGTTCATGGCCCCAAGAGAAACAGCCAAGTGCTAGGCTTGGGGGAAAATAGCAATGAAAACACCACACTGCTCCTAGAGGTTTGAGGCCTTGCTGCATTTGTGACCTTGGGAAAGTCACTGCCCTTCGGCACCTCAGTTTCCTCCTCTAGAAAATGAGAGTCTGGGACCACTATCTCTTCTGTGTGATCTTTAGCCCAAGCTAAAGCTGATGGGACCATCAGAGAATCTAGATCTAGATAGGACCTTAGTAATGAGACAGGACTCCTGAAAGAGGAAAGTCCCTCTACCAATATAGATCTGTACTTTCTCTGTAACATGTGGTCTTACAAAGTTGCCAGAGGCACTGAGAAATTAAGGGATTTGCTAAATGTTTTGAAGTCAATGTGCATCTAAGGCCAGCTCTCTGTACCAGACTGCCTCAGAATGGACCTTGCTGATCAGATTCTCCACTCCCTCCCAACTTTATAAAAGAAGAGGGAGGCCCAGGGAACGAAGGGGAGTTGGCCAAGGTCACACAGATAGCAGGAAGCAGAGTAGGAAGCCAGTCCTTCACACTACATTGGGTTACCTTTCTGGTACCCCTACAGCTTTAAAGCCGATATTCTGTATAAGTTTGGGAATCCAGCTGGGTGAGTGTGTCTGTACATTGGGGCCAACTGCAGCTGAGACCCCACAGTGCTGCTTGGAGTGGGCCCAAGTTAACCTGCTGAACAGGTAGGCCCAACGTGGGCTCCCAGGCTGCAAGAGGCAGCCCTAGAAGGCCAGGAGCCAGGAGTTAGTGATGGTGCCAAAGTGTTTTACAAGCAGCCTCAGGTCGCTGGAGCCTGAGAGAAAGGCAGAACAAGGCAGACCCCTGACTAGGCACAATGAGAGACAGCTTTTATAAGACCATCAAAAATGCTCACCTAGTAGGAGGTCTAGGCTGTTTGCCACTCAGAGAAAGGACAATCAGGGAGAGGGGTCCCCAACAGGGCGGTAGTGGTAACAACACTGGCATGTATCCGGAGCTTTAAGGTTCGCAAAGCTCTTCATTTCTTTTTATCCTCATAGCAATCCTGGGATATAGGGGTTATTATTAATTGCTTTTTGCAGACAAGGAAATTGAGACTGAGAAAAGTTAAATCAGAATCACATATCTAGTAAGTGTCTATGGTAGGATTCATTCTTATGTCTTTCTGATTCCAAGCCCAGCACTCTATCCACTGTACCACCCAGTCCCCCATGACAATCATCAGCCACATTTCTGTGGCACTTGAAGATTGGCAAAATATGTTCTTTCTAACCACTTGGTGAGATGGATGCTGCAAATGTTATGCCCATTTTACAGGTGAGGAAACTGAAGCTTAGTGGGTAGAGTGCCTTGTCCTGGGTCACACAATTAGGAAGTGACTGAAGCGGAGATCCAAGCCCATTCTCTTCTGGTTCCAAGTTCAGTGCTCTGTTCACTGGTGGGAAGGACTGGGGATCCTCTGAAACAGATTGCCTGACTCCTCCAACTCTGGTGAGGAGGTTGCTAGCATGGGTCCCAAGCTCCAGATCCCACAGTTTCCTCACACCCAAGGCCTGCTATCTGTCCCGAGGGGCTGAAGACCTGAGAAAGAACCCTGCTTGGGGAGGCTGGAGGCTGTGAGTTGTGACTTCTTAGGGCCCTCCGGCTCCACCTTTTTGTGCTCTAAGGATACTGAGCTCTGCTAGGCTGCTTCTAAGTGGAGGTTCTGTGATACCACGTTCTTTCCCACTCACCTGGCGTGAGTTGTGACTCACCCACGTAGGCAAACGACACAGATCTGTCAGACTGCCTGGGGGCTGGGGGTGGGGGGGAGCAGGAGAGCCAAGAAAGAACCATAGAGACACTGGAAGTTGTTGTCCTTTGTAGTCAGAGACGGCGCCACCACCTCTGCCACTGCTTCTGCTGCTGCCACCACTGCCCTTATGTGAGGGTGGGTCCTTTCTGAAAAGAGCTGTCTGGCAGAGGCTTTGCAGATGGCCTGCCCAGTGGGGTGTGTCTACATGGCTCTTTCCCAGTTTGGGAGCTGGTTCCTAAAAAGTCTAGCTAGACTTAAAAATGCTTCCGTGATTCTTGGTCTTTTCTTTGCCTCCCAGAGGTGGGCACAGTAATGTCCATTTGCTCATTAATCCCTACGACAGTCCTCTAAGGTTGGTAGTCATGCCCATTCTACAGAAGAGGAAACTGGAGGCTGTGAGTTGTGACTTCTCAGGGCCCTCGACTCCACCTTTCTGTGCCCTAAGGACACAGAAGGAAAATAACTTGTACAATTATACAACTAGTAAGTATTAGAGTAGGGCCTTGAACCTAGCTCTTGTGAATAAAAGTCTAATACTTTAATGTGGCATTTAAAATCCAGGCCTGTCCAAGTATTCTGCAGGCTTTCTGGGCTGAGATTTGTCTTTTGGCTTTCTGACATAGTAGAAAAAGGCCCCAACTCTGCCCATGACTTTTTGCATCATCTGGGACCAGGGACTTGTCTTTGAGCCTCAGTTTCTACCTCTGTAAAATGAGAAGGTTGGACTGGATGATTCCTGAGGTCCTTTCCAACTCAAAATAGAACATTCTGTGGCCCTTCCGGCTCCCCCAAGGCATTTCACATTGTATTTGTGATTTCTATTGTACGTGGTGTATAAGACTGTGAAGAGGGAGCCTTCTAGACTTCTATCTGTGCCCACACCAGTTTCCTAGGAGAAAAGCTCTTCTTTCTCCTACAATGCCTTTTTAAAAAACCAATTTTTTCCCTTAGTTTGTACCAAACAAGTGGGTTTTCAGCCTGAAAAGTGATGAGAGTTTAGTGAGAAAGCTCAATAGGTAAGAACAGGCTTTGTTAGAACACACACACACACACACACACACACACACACACACACACACACACATGCATACAAGGGTGCTTATGCTAACAAGTGTCAAAATCAACATCCAAACCCTTTACTCTTAAGTCCTATGCTCTTTCCTGGGTGGCTTGGGTTCCATAATGGTCAAGGCTCTTCCCAAGCCCTGACATCCTCTGTTCTAAGGCCCCTCCTATCACTTCTATCCTTCACTCTAAAAGTCCTCCCACTTCTCATATTTTCAGGTCTCAGGGCTCTTCAGTCTCTGACATCTCTCCCTTCCAGTTCTGACATCTTGTGTGCCTTAAGGTCCTTCCTAGTTGGGGTACTCTACATCTTTAGAGGCTAGCACAAAAAGGATTGAATATGAAGCCTATTAGAGCCACAAGAGGACTTGGTCAGTCTTATGTCACCCCCCTGAAGTGGGGAGGGGTGGGACTAGTGAAGCTGACATAGTGGATGGTTTTCTCATCCTCTTCCCTACCCAAGCACTTCTTCCAGGCCTCCCTGATTAGAGATAGGGGTCAGATCTGACAGGACAGTGACATGGCAAAGCTGGGGACGCTCTCCAGCCCCTCCCCCCAACCCAAGGTGCCTACCGAGCACTAAGGGTTTTAGGGGGAGATGTTTTCTTTCTTGTCCTGAAGGTGGAGCTGTGGATGCTAATGTACAATCCAGTAGAGAGCGCGGCCTGGGCTGAGCTCTGGGAAGAAGGCACGTGCTTCCGAAGCCCTGCAGGTACCCATCCCTTTGGCTTCTGCTTCTGTTTCCCGGGGCCAGGGTAGGGCCTTGGAGGAAGGACATTCTCCTCCCCAACTGTGTTCCTTCTCAGCTCCTGGTTATCACATTCCCTAGATAGACTTGCTCCACTTCGGTGTGCTTGAAACAGTTCTGAACTTGGAATGACACAGAGGATCTGGGTTTGAATCTCGGCTCTGCCATGAATTCAGTATCTGTGTGACCTTGGATGAGTTCTTTTCTCTCTCTAGGCCTCAGTGTACCTCTCTGTGAAATGTTAAACACTGTTAAATGTTAAATGTTAAACCCTTTTCTCCTTGCCTTGATCTCCCCAGCTTCCTCATTACTTAACTAGAGTTTGAGAACCTGTTAAGAGATCACCCCCTCTAGAGAGACCCTCTTTACATTTTAGCCCCTTGTCTGTCATGGTCTCCATTCCTCTGGATGCATCTCTTCAGACCCTCACGTGTCCCCACATACACACACACACACACACCTCTAGGGTCTAGGGAAATGGGAGCCCCCACATCGCCATTCTCTAGGATTCAAGGTTACTGCAGTTACCATGGCTTTGGGCCATTCTCTTATTGTCTAGTCTCTGTGTGACATGGGACCAGGGCAAAGGTGAAGAACCTGGGGCCTCAAGGTCACAGAATGTGAAGTTTGGATTCAAAGGGCCACCCTTGAGGACTTAGAGGGCCACATGTGGCCTCCAAGCTGCATGTTCCCCACTCCTGGACTAGGGACAGTGCCAGGACAAATGACCCTCCCATTTGCTCCTCCCTCCATCTCCTCCTCCTCCTTTCTCACCCCTCTCTCCTGACCTTGCCCATAACATTCCAGACACAGATAAGGGGCCATCTGCTAGAGGAAAACTTCAAGGGACCTATCTCCCTTAAGCCTAGTGCTTTGCATCTATTTGTTATTTCTGATGCATACTGTGTATAAGTTGTTTGTTGTGTTCCCCACCCCAAACTGTGAGCTCTTTGAGAACAGACACTGTCTTCTGTCTTAATGCTTAGCACAATGCCTACCTGGCACATAGTAGGTACTTAATAAATTTTTTGCTGGCTAATGAATGTCTAGTTCTAGCTTAGCCTTGAGGCTCCTCTAGTCCCTGGAATCACTGGAGCCATGGGACACCTCTGGGCAACAGCCGGCCCCCACCCATTGCAAAGGCAAGAAATACAAAAGCCATTACAAATGTGAAGTTGTATAAACCCCATTTCCACCTTGGGGTGGGGGTGGGGGTGGGGAAACGAACACGCCAAAGAGAATAATAATATGCTTCCGTCCGCCGGCTGTGAGTTTGGTTCCCTGCAGAGGCTAGCCCACTCGTTCAGGAGTCCGGGCTGGCAGTGCAGGGTTCTCTAGTTGATGCCACCCCCTCCCAAGCATTAGTGTGTGTTAGAGACAGGAGACCAGACTCCTGCTATGTACTAGTCATGTGCCCTTGGGCGCTCAGTTTCCTCCTCTATAAAATGGGCACAGTGATTCTTGCCTTCCCTCCCTGTCATGACTGTGGCAAGGAAAGTACTTTGTAAGCCTTAAAACATGATAGAAATATGTTATCATGTTTAAACAAGAGCAAGGGAGAATGAATGGTAAGCACGGGCATAGACAGAGCCTGGCAACGCCAACCCTGTCATTTTACAAATGAGAAAAATAGAGGGAGAAGTGACTCACCCAAGGTCACATAGCTGGACCAACCCAGAAACATGCCAAGTGCTAACTCGGAGCCTGACTGATATCGAGAAGTCAAATGAGCACAGAAAGATAGCTGCCAGGACAAGGCGTGTGTGTGTGTGCCTGTGTGTGCCAGCTGTGGGGGAACAGCAGTACCTGAACTAACGTATGGAGCTTCTTGACCCCAACTCCTTTGGGGGGGAGGAGGAAAGGAGAGGTCTGAGCTTGGTGACAGGACCTGAGTTCTAGTCCTCCTCTTGACAATGCCTCAGAGACCTTAAGTGACTCATTTCCTTTCTCTGGGTTTCAGTTTCTTCATCTATAAAAAGCAAGAGGTTGGGCTCGATGGACTTTAAGGTCCCTAGCTAGGGAATAAAAACCTTGTCAGCCTCTTTTTTACAAATGAGGAAACTGAGGGGAAGGAAATTGACTTACCCAAAATCTAATGAGTATCAGAGCCAGACCCAGAACCCAGGTGTCCTGACTCCAAACCTGGTGCAGAGGCTCACAGAGTGGCACAGAGAGTATGTCAAAGGGGTTCCTTTATGGCCACAGCTGGGGGGCAAGGGTTATGACTTCCATCTGGGAGGGAAGTAGCCAGTGTCCAAACCCCATTTCCCCAGTGGAGTAAGAGTAAATAAGAACTGACATGACTAGAACAACAGCGGCCTCAGTTTCCCCTCCTGTGGTACTGGGGTTTGCACCTAGCTTCAGGGTGGGGCCTTTTTGCCTTTCTCTGTATTCCCAGCACTTAGGGTAATTCCTGTTACTTAGTAATAAGGGTTTAATCACATGTTTACTTCCTGCATTACTTCACATCAGCCCTGTGATAATTCAAATATATGTGGCCTTATTTCACAGAGGATGAAACAGAGAGGTAAAGACACTTGACAAAGATCACACAGCTTCTAAGTCTTCTAGCTCAGTCTCCACATCCTACTCCAGTGCTGTCTTTGTCTCCTGGCCTCCTTTTCCCCTGAACTCTGTCCTCTCATGCTCAGAGGCTGCCTAGCCACTGGGGATTCAGATTAGATGCTGGAAGGTTCAGGGAGAGAGACTTTTGTGGCCTGGTGAATAAAGTGACTATTTTCACTCCAGACTACAGACAGAACACTTTCCACTAGAGATCCCCTTTCTGCAGTCCCAGACCCTCAGCTGTGGGAAGTGGGAAGAGGAGATGAGAGGCAACTCCCTTCCAAGGCCATGGCTGAGGAAGGCCTAGTTCTGCCCCTTACTGCTGACAGAGCCTTCCCTACATCCCTCACAAATGAGATAATAAAGGAATGTAAAGTGTTTTGTAAATCATGACTGACCTCAGAAATGTGGGCAACTCTTCTTAGGATGTCATGGCCACAAAGCCACCCCAAATGAGCTGAAAGTAGTATGTAGGCCTCCCAGGCTCCTCAAGTGGTCCAAGGACCCATCTTCTGTCCTCAGCAAAGAAGATGTAGGGGATTGCTGAGCACGGGATCAATTACTATGCCCATTTCTTGTACTATTACAGCCTCTGCCCTCCGATTCAGGCTTCACACCACAGCCAGAATCACTCATCTTACATAGAGATCTGGTCAGAGGACCTGGATTCAAATCCTACCTTTACACTGAATGAGTCACTTTTCCCCTTTGGGCCTGTCTCTTCTATTAAATGAAGGAGTTGGACTACATCTCTAAGGTCCCTCTGAGTTCTAAAACTATGATCATGTGAGCTCAGCCTTGATGCTTTGAGAAAGGGTTTTCGAATAAGTATCCCAGACCCTTCCTACTGTCACACGGGGTATCCCCTGGCTTATTTCACCCCCATGCTACTAAGCCAATCTGTTCTTGTCTTGCCCTGGCTTACTGTCCCACCTCTTCCTCTACTGGATTCTTTGGGAGCCTGAACTGGGGCCCCAGGGCAGAAGAAGACTGACACTGCATTTGCTTTGTATCTCCATTCCCAAGAAACCCTGCAAAAGGAGCTATCAAAGTTCAGTAAGGCCGAATCCCAAACTGTCAGAAGTGGAAGGGACCTGGGAGTTTAGCATGTTAGACCTGGAAAGGGCCTGAAAGAGGATCAAGTCTGACATCCTCTCTTCATAGATGAGGAAACTGAGACTCAGAAAAGGAAAGTGACTTGTCTAAGGTCACATGGCAAGTTTAAAAATAAAAGACTTCTGTACTGTATACAGTCACGGAAACAAGGCATGTTGAAATATTTACAGTGCTTGGCAAAGAACCAGCAAACCTCCACTCATGTCAATGATTGAGTTCTTTGGCTACAAACTGCCAAAGGAGGGAGAGAGGGCGGGAGAGGATTTGAGGTGGGGCCTGGGGTGTCTGTTTCTCCCCAGGGGTCTCTCACTGAACTTTCAGCTCAACAGCAGGTACTAGGGAAGGAGGAAAGGGATATTTAGAGTCTAAAGGCCCAGGGGCTGTCGGTTTTCAAGCCCAGGGGGGCCACGAAGCCCTTTGTAGTCTCCTTTGGAGCTCTGTGGGTTTCCTTGTGTTCTAAACAGGATATAGGGCCTGAGGAATATAGGGCCTAGCGCTGAAGCTGTAGGGCCCCTGAATGCCAGGGAGCCCTAGCAGCTGGGACACAGGGACACTGGTTCCCAGAGAAGAGGAGGAGGAGGAGGCGGGGTTGGAGAACGCTTTCATCAAGTGTTTCTCAGTGGATGCCTAGGGAGGTCCCACCAGGCAGTTGGAACTACATTATGAGCAAACAAAAAAGAGTCCTCCCTTTCTTTGCAAAGAACAAAGGACCAGTCGTTGGAGTCCTTCCCCTGCTGGGGCAAGACTTCAAACCTATCATCTTAATCCCCATCAACAGGGGGGCTGGTGGAGAGGGAGAAGCTACAATGCCAAGTGGAAGCTGGGACAGGGAGGTCCAGGAGGCGGGGCTGTGGGCCTCCATCCTCAGGAACTCTGTAGCCTAGAGGGAGGGATGGGGACAAACATACATTAAAAACAAACAAAAAGATCCAACACAGAGACACCAGTGATTGAAACCCATGAACACCAACCTAACCAGTTCCAGCTGTACTAAGGAGATGGCTAGAATGTTGAGAGACACTGGAAGTGTGATTTGTTCAGGAGGGCCACCTAGAAGAGGTGCATGAAGGGCTGGCTATGCATGAAGGGAAGGACCTGGCTTACATTCACAATCCAGAAAGGCAAGTTACTCATTTAACTTGTAACCTAGCACCCCAAACTTACACAGACCATATTTAATCATCAGAACTCTCAAAAACATCTCTTTGGCTTGTTTGGTCCCACCTACAGCTTCTTTTGGAAAGTTCAGATTATAGCTTGTATTTTGGTTTCCATAGATATGAGCCCAGTTTCCATTCAAGCAGTCAAGGTAACAATGCACACCAGGTAAAGGACAGCCTTATTTCAAACTGCAAACGGAATGTTCGCAAACATTTCTCTTTCCTTTGCACTGAGGTGCACCTTCCTCCTGAATCTATCTGCCAGACTCAAAGTACCACCCTAGGCTAGGAATCGCCCCCCCACCCAAAAAATGAAAGAAACCTTTGCAAGGGAGGTGACCACCTCAAGCATTCTGGTCATCCCATTCACCCTGGGGGCTCATACAGGCCTCCATTCTTCCCTAGTATAAACCTATGGGCTTATATTTCCCCATAAAAAAAATACCTTGAATTGCTAGGGAGGCAATTGCACTTTCCAAATATCTCACAAGAGTAGTAGCAGGTAAAGTTCAGGTTTTTGTTCTTTCATGTCATGGCTCCTACAGTTTCACTCTTCAAGGAGGCTTAGGGTTCAAAAACTCTCAACATCCATCCAAAAGGCTGAGTGTTCAAAAAGTTCCAGCACTTTATCACATGGTTTCTTCTCCATCTTTCTTTTTACTTCTGGGTGCCAAGAGAGTCTGTCTCTATGTTTTCACAGCCTGGTCTAGGAACTCCCTGAATGTCTCTGGCCTCATGAGTAAGAGCAATATATAATTGTAGTATATATCTGTGCCCCAGAGCTGCCTTTATCTCTAGGGGGGAAGGGGAGGAGGAGGCAGGCACAGAGGCTTCTTCATCATCTCTTTCCCTGCATCTTAGCTTCTGGCTGGCCTGTGCTCAGATCTCTTAGGATCTCTCCAGAAAGGGGCAGGGGTCGTCTCAACAGAAAGTTTACCTCTAACCAGCAGCAGCACAGACTTAAGATGCCCCCAATCCCTACAAGTAGGTGCCAAGGGCGCATGTTCACACTCACCATAGGAAAGTATACTCAGCGTCTCAAACAAAGATTTCCTTCAGCTAACTTGATCAGAGAACTGATCAACCGCCGACAATACGAGTTGGGGGAGGGCAGGGGAAGGCACTGTTTATTCAAACCTGAAGAGAAACAGACTGAAAAATGAGCCCTCATAAACCCCGAGGGCTGTAGGGTACTGGTACTCTCAAAGTGTTCTGGGAAAGAGTAGTGAGGGGGAGGAGGGATTTTGCGTCATTTAAGTTGTGGACCCCCAAGTTAAATGAAACCAAACTCACCTGGCACTGGCCAGACCTCTCCAGATTCAATCTATTAAATGGGGTAGCAGAGGGGGATTGAGGAGAGGAAGGTTGCACTAGATGTTCTCTGAGGATCCAATCAGCTCTAGCATTCTTTGTTTAATTTGACAAATGTTTAATAAGGACAAGTTGGACACTGTGTTAGGTGCAGGAGATAACAAAGACAGACACAAAATATCCTTGCCTTCAAGGAGTTTACATTATATCGGGGAGAAACAACACAGAAATAAAAATTAAATCGAATATACACAAAGTCATTTCCTTCCACTGTGACATTTTCTCTGCTCTAAGGGCCTTCCCAGCCTTGACATTCCCTGTTCCAAGGGCCCTCCCAGCTGGGCTAGCCTACTAGTCTCTGAGTAGGACAGCTACCCCAATGACTCAGTCCTGATTGCTCAATATTTGGCTGGAGAGTTCAGCAGAGAAGTGAGAGCTACTCTGCCATTGATCCCTTGGCCCCAGCATCCAACCTGAGAGGCCTTCGAGGAGAAGGGGGCTAGCAGGAGAAGCTAGAGAACTTCAGGGACATCTCCACGGGCTGGCAAGAGAATCATTCTTGAAACACACTGAAAAGTCTCTATTCAATTCAAGTCTTTCCTGAGTCCCCCACCCCCACCCCAGGGTGCCTAGTCATGTGTTTTTTAGCCTGTGAGAAATAGGGAAGAGAAATTGTGCTTCCTTCTCAGAGAGCTCATTATCCAGTTAGAGAACTAAACAACACTGTCTAACCAAGTGCTAAGTCAATTAAGACCAAATGCCAAATCCCCAAAACGTGGGTGGTCTGAAAGAGAAGAAATGAATGGAACATTTCCCAAGTTGAAAGACACCTACTGGAAGTCACCAAGGTCAACCCCTCATTTTTTAGCTATGACACCTCAAGCCCAGAGAAGGAAAGTCTATGGCATAACAAAGGGTGAAGCAATTGGTATAATAATAGCTAGCATTTATATAGCACTTACTGTGTGCCAGACACTATTGATCTTCACAATAGCCCTTGGAGGTAGGTGCTGTTATTACCCCAGTTTTGTAGATGAGCAAACTGAGACAAACAGGTTAAGTGAACAGCTAGTAAGTGTCTGAGGTCACATCTGAACTCAGGCCTTCCTTACTCAAGGCCCAACACTCTATTTACTTTGATACCTAACTGCCATGGGTCTTCAGCTGCTTCTCAGCCCCCAAAGTGTTCTACACCGCCATGACTATGGTGTAGATTAGTCATGCATGATTTTCTAAAGGAAGTTGACTTGAACTTGACCATAAAGGATGCTCCAGAGGAGGGCAATGACTTGCCCAAGGTCATACCACAAGTTAGTAGAAGAGATCAGAGTAGAACAGAAAATGGGTCTCTTGACTTCAAACTTCAGGGTCTCTGATGCCACACAAGGATGAAGAGATGATAAAGTCACCAAGGCAACCTCCCTGGAGACTCAGGGGATTCTAGAATTTCGAAATTGAAGGGACTTTGAAATCACAGAGTCCAACATGCCCATTTTAGAAATAAGGAAACTGAGGCCTGGAGAGGTGGATGATGTAATGGAAAATGGCTCCATGGATTTGGAAATGGAGAGAGAACTGGATTTGAATCCCATCTCTAACACTTACTAGTTGTGGGTCCCAGAACAACTCACTTCTCTATGAAGTTTCCTCTCTGTAAAATGGGGATAAGGACACCTGACCCCCCAATCTGACCTAGGGTTGCCATCAAAACCCAGGCAAAGACAAGCCCTTATCATTCTCTGGCCACTAAGGGGCAAGTCTAGGACCCAAAGCTGGGGCTTCTGACTTCTGATCCTATGTGCATCTTGAAGGGAGGGTAAAGTGGTCACAGATGACTTCTTGGGAGATGATGGGATTTTGATCTCCATGACCTCAAATATCTTGGAAGCCAACTTCCCACCATCCCTGCCCCCCATCCTCAATCCAGTTTACAGATGAGGGATATGAGGTCCAAAGAGGAGATTGACTCAGGATCACACAGCATGTTGGCAGGAGAGCCATGTCTAGGATCTAGAGCTCTTACTGGAGGAGGGACTCAAGAGAGGTCCAGAGGAGATGATACAAGAACATGCCTCAAAAGCTTCAGCTAAACAGAGAAGCACCTCTAGGAGACACTCTCTGGGAGCAGTCAGATTAGACACAGGCCCTAGTGAGTCATCCTTCTCCATCGGGCTGGCACTGCCTGACCAAGTGAGGGCAGAGGAGGAGCCAGGGGAAGCTCAGAAAGTGGGTGGAGGGGCATTTGGGGGAAGGGGCCCAGAGGCCTAGGGGTACTAATAGGCACTTAGCCAGGAAACTAGGACTGTGCCATTGGGGACTGAAATAGCACACTGCCCAGCACCTGTTACTTCAAGTCAGCAGCCCAGATACCTTTTCAGGAGATGGAGTGTGGTGTATGGCCACAGCTCTGGATCCAGGCTCTGGGGATCTGGGTCGGAATCTGGGGACTGGGCCTACTGCTGACTCTGTCTATGACCTTGAGAAAGCCCATTGCCCTCTGCCTTGTTTTTCTTTTCTGTAAAATGAAGGGATTGAAATGGACAATCTCTGTGCTGCTTTTCAACTTTAGCTCCTATGATTCTGTTCGAATAGGTTGGCATTCTGGCATAGTGCCCAGAGGGCTTAAAGTGAGTGTTCTGAAAGAACTTGCAGAGAAAGCGGGCACTCATAGCCTCCAGAGGCCCAAAACGAGCAGCTGGGAGAATTCATAGACTGAAGACAGGCCTATTCTGCATTGAAAGCTGGAAAGAGCCCCCTGGCTGCTGGAGTGGTGGGGGGAGGTGAATGAATATGGGCTCAAGAATCCCCTTTTCCCCTGGACAAGACAAGTCCTGGTTCCAAGGCTGATAACCATCATCCCCATTGATTTCTCTGCTGTAAGGTTTGGGATCCATTTTCTTCACCTTCATCTTGCCACTCAGGGGAACAGGGATTACTAGCCACATTTGACCAGGGAGGGAGGGAACACCAAGGTCATAGAGCTAGCTAGTGACAGAGAAAGGGCTGGGTCTCCTGTGGCCAGCCCAGCATCCTGCAGCGTTGCTATGAAACATTAAGATGCACACTACATGGACTCCCAGGAATCCCTTGATTCTGGTGACTTTCGCAGAAATAGAAATTGGAGAGCTGAGAAAGACTTTGGCAACGATGCAGTCCAACCCATACTATAGGAAGTTTTATTATCTCCATTTTACAGATGAACAAACTGCCAGAGTCCAATCCAAGGTGAGCCTTTCCAGATTCCCCTAGAGTCCTCATATCAAGCGTTCTAGAAAGTTCTGGTCTCCAAGAGGACTGACTCTCAAACTAGGCTCTGTGTATACTTGTAAAGGTGTATGTGTTTGTGTGTCTGGGTGGACTTTTGACTATTGACAGCCCAACTCCAGGCTGGGTGAGCCTGGGGTACCCTTGCATTCCAGGAAAACCAGAGTGACTGCTTTGGACCTTTGGTCTCAACCTACTACAATGTACATTATGTCTCGGTCCCTAAGAGATTAGCCTACCAAGCTACCTCTCCTGACCAGTGGCTTATGTCTCTCTGGCAACCCCCATCCCTTCACTCCCAGGTGGAAACTGAGCCTATTGGCATCTACCTGAAAGAACCGGGGGAATTCCCCACCCTGCTTTCCCAAGGCAGGAAACCAATCCGTGTCACTAAACAACAGTAAGGAAAAGGTCTGGGCTGTTGGAGTAGAGGTCGTCAAAGAGGTCCTTCTTACTAGCTGGGTAACGTTGGGTAAGACACCTAGGCTCTCTGTGCCTCAGTTTCCTTTCTTGACAAATGAGGGGATTGGAAAGAAGGTCCCGAAGGTCTCTCCTAGCCCTGAAATTCTCTGTTCTAAGGTCCCTTCCAGCTCAGTGTTTATGGTTCTCTGTTCTAAGGTCCTTTCCAGTTCTAGAATTCCCTATTGTATGTTTTAAGGGTCCCTTCCAGCTGTGTCATTTTCTGTGACAAGGTTCCTCCTAGTTCTGACTTTCTGAGATATCCCTGATTCTCTGATGAGCCCACAAGGGAAGGAGGGAGGGAAGGAAGGAGGGGCCTTCCTAGTAGATGAACTGGCTCATCAGTTGACCATCCAAACAGTGCTCTGGGGTCTTTCAGGTAAACTTCAATGCCTGTTATCTGACCTAACTCAGCAAGGCCCCAGCCATCCATGTGGAGAACAACAGGGAAGTTGTATTTTCTACAAGTCATGGTGTTTTTCCCCGACCTAGATTCTGCCTATGGAAAGACTAGAGGGCTGACAGGCATCTTCAGTTCGGTAGATTTGATGCTCAGGGTCCATCTGGGTGGAGGCTGGGGTGCTGCCATGAGGGACCTCAGAGCACATGTAAGCCAACCCCTTCATTCTACAATTAGGTAAACTGAGGCCCAGCGAGATTTAATGACTTGTCTGATGTCACACAGCTAAAAAACAGCAGAGCTGTCATTTGGACCTAGGAGCCCTGACTACAGTGTTCTCTCTGTATGCTGAAGCCCAAGAATTCTAGGGTTGCCCCATTCCCTACATCCCCAGGGAATCTTGGACATCATAAGCCACTTTCTCCTAGCCCCAGTCAGCCTCACTTTTCCTTGGTGACATCATCAGACATGACAAGCTCCCAGGGAACCGGTCTGACTAGGTAACTGGGAAACACAGAAAGAGAGAGGAATCCAAGACTGACCTCGGGCCGAAGCCATTGCTGCTGCCACCAATAAGCCACCAGCACCTCCTCTTCCTCCCCCTCTGCTTTGGGCTCTTCTGGCTACATCTCTCTCCCAAGTGGCGTGGGAAGTCAGGAATGGGAACTTTGTCACCATTGGTTCAGGAGGTAGCTTAGCAGTTCAAGGCAAGACTGTATTTCAGTTCAAGATCTCAGTTCCTCCAGGCACCCAGATTGGCAGCCTGGGAGTGAGACATCCTGGACTCTTCCTTCTCCCTCACCCTCACACTGCATCAAATGCTAAGTTTTGTAAATCCTACTTTCTCAACATCTATCCTCTTTGCTCTACTCAAGTCCTTCCACATTCTAATCCATCCATCTTCCTGCCAAATCTATTTTCCTCAGGTTTTGGCCTGACTATGCCCCTCCCTACTCAACAAACTCCAGTGGTTTCCCAGTATTTCTAGGATCAAATTGAAAGTCTTCTGTTTGGCATTTAAAAGACTTTACAACCTCACTCTAGTCTACCTTTCTAGACTGATGACACATTATTCCCACCGAGGCATTCTACCCATCAGACAAATTGGCCTGCTCAATTCACCCCACCCCCATGTCATTCCATCTTCCACCAGCATGCCTGTATAGGCTGTCCCCTGGACCTGGAGAGCTCCTCATTTCTGTCTCTTGGACTCACTCCTTTCAAGGCTCATCCCAAGTGCTGCTTCCTTGACCAGGGTTTTCCTTGTCTCCCTAATTGTTAGTGCCTTCCTCTCATTACTGCATATTTATTTTGTATGTATCCTGTGCCTAGAAAGCTGGCCTCACAGCCAGGAAGACATAGGTTCAAGTACCATCGCTGGCAGATACTGGCAACTGGCCCTGGGCTCTCTAGGCCATTAAGACTAAATTGTCAGGAAGATACCAACCTGAAAGGGTGCAGGTCCAGAATTCACTATCCTGATGAAATCCCCATATCCTATATTTACCTATTTGTAAAAATGTTGTCTCCCCACATAAAAGGTAAGCTCCTTGAGGGCAGGGACCCTTTCTCATAGTAAGTGCTTAAGGAATGTTTGTGGATCTGGTCAGTCCAATGTCTTATCCACCCTAGCCGCATGACCATGGGCAAGTCACTTAACTATCAACCCTCAGATAACAGCCAATAATAGCTATGGCACCTTCACGGCCAAGTTGCCAGAAACATAAATGAGAGGACTTTGCAAACTTGGAAAGTGTTAACTTCCCCAAGATCCCGAAGCTCTACACCAGAATACCGAACAGAGTCACTGGGTTCTCTAGCACCTTCAGGTTTCCAGGGCTGGGAGCCTCCCTTTCTCCTCCCTACCATTTGTCTTGCTTTCCCATGGGAACCTACTGGCATTATCCTTATCACAGAAGATGACATTTCCTTAGTCCTTCAAGGCTTACAAAGGCCTTCAGATCGATTATCTCATCTGATCCTTATCTCAGGATCATTATCTCCATTTGATAGCTAAAGAAGCTAATACTTGGAGACTTCTTTGGCAAAAGCTC
>CM053775.1:17705759-17744591 GCA_028658325.1 Potorous gilbertii
GGTCTCTACATTCCTTTGTGACTAGTTACATCCAGAATCATAGGATTTCAACTTCTCAGGGACCTTAGAAACTATGTATCCCAAGCCTCTCTTTTTTTAGAAATGACACAGCTGGCAAATAACAGGTGATAGGTGTGCTGCTCATCTACCTTTGGTGTCTGCCTGTCCCCAACTCTCACCTGTGACTCCAGGAAGTTGTAGCATGTGCTGCAGCCACACTCTTGGAAAGCAGTCTCAACAGATGAACTAAAACTAGGTTGGGAGAAAGTGATGGGCCCCGAACCCTTCAGTGAGGGAGGAGGGGTGTCTACCCCAAGCAGATGGAAACATTCCCCTCCCCCCCAGCAGAATGGGCAGATGAGAACAATTTATTCCAATAGCCAAGAGAGTGGCTGAAGCAGATGCTGTGGAGTGCTTGTGTGTGTGTTCATCCTTCGTTGCTGAAGAAGACCATGCCATCAGAGAAATGATGACATGACTAGCATAGAGCAGGGGTGGAGCACCTTCGGCCTCAAGGCCAGATATGGTCCTCTGGGTCCTCAAGTGTGGCTCTTTGACTGAGTCCAAATTTTATAGAACAAATCCTTTTATTAAGGGGATTTGTGCTGTGAAGTTTGGATTCAGTCAATGTGACCTTGAAGTTGCAGGATCCCCTGCTGTAGACCATGCCTTTAGCCTTCATTTGGGTTAAAGTCCTCGCTCAAAACAAAGTCAAGTGCAAGTCATGTCATTATTTCTCTGATGGCATGATCTTCTTCGGCAACGAAGGACAAACACACCTCCGTAGAGAAATCCACTTCAACCTTATCTCCCCATAGATTCTCTCCAGTGGCCCTATAGGTAGGGGTAAGCCAGAGGCTCCTTGGGTCCTTCCGTGTTGTTCCCTGACCTCCTGCTCATCATCAGTTGGAAATCCTGGCTCAGCAAGGCAGATGGCATCAGGACAAGATGGGGGTGGGGTAACGAGTGGGCAGGCTAGGAGATAATACAATCTGGCCAGAACTGGTCTGTATCAATGGCAACGGCACAGAGAGGCTGACCAGAATAGGTACTGTGTGGGTGGAGTCAGGAAGGGTCCCTGGGGTGCTCAGAACCTGATGTTCCCATTAGCTGTGTCCATCTCTGCCCCTACCTCCCTCTATGCCCTCTAGTCATGCCCTCCTGCTCTTGATGGAAAGAACTTTGGTCCGGGCCTGGGAGGGTGGAACACTCAGGAAATCAAACAGTGCCGGTGCCCCCTTTAGTAAATAAAGCTTTCCAGCGCAGGGGAAAGGGGAGGGGGTCATGGGGCCTGGCGCCCACCTCCCACGATGCCACATCTCTGCCCCAGCCCTACTGTAGCCTGGCTCTCCACTCTGAAAGTTCCACTTGAATCCAGCCCAGTTCCCTCCTGCTAAACACCAGGGCTCAACCCGTAATTAATCTTTTATGTCAAACGTTTCTTTCTGAAGGAGTTTGCCTTGGCAAGGCCAAGGACACCCCCTCCAAAAAGCACATGTCTCAACAGACGGCGTCTGCTTTGCTTCTCTCTGCTCTCCCTCCCCAGAGCTTTGGATGCCTCACTCCCTGCCCCCTTCCAGGGAATGCCACACACTGAGAGAAGGAGAACAAGTCTCTCTCCAAGTACCTGCTACTCTGGCCAAGGCTTCCCAGCATCAGGCATCAGCAGAGACAGCCCAGAGCCCCCGGGCCATCCTCTGCCGAGACCCCTTGGCCAGAGGGTTGACTGCCAGGGTCCCCTTCTCTCCTTCTCTCTCTTACACATACCTCAGATACCTCAGGAAAGTGTTGTCAATGATGCAGAGATCATAATCACTCTTTGATGTTCTCTGTGCCTAAGACCTCCAGCAGTTTACAGCACAGCCCAATTCATGAGACTTCCCCAAGGACACACAGAACCTTGAGGAATACTGACAAAGATCCCCAGATCTTTTCTGGGGAAAAGCCCCAAGCTTCCTAGGTCTACTCTTCTAAACAGGGTCTAGAAGGACCCTCCCTCCCATCAACATGGGCACCTCTGCAGCTACAGTTTAAGGGTCAGTTTGAGAAACTACAGTCCCACCTCATTCTGATTTGATCTGCAGTCTTGAAGCAGGGAAAAAAGCACTGCCATCACTGGAGACGTTGGCAGGGGCTGCTGCCACCCTCTTGAGCCACCCCCAGTTTCAGGACTCTACATCCTTGAGTGAACTTTCAGTGGATACCTGTGGCACAATTGTTTGGTCCCTCAGCCTCAGGAAAGGTGTGCTAAGGTGGGGGAAATAGAAACTACAGGGGCAGGGCTTTGTGGCTCTAGTTCTAGGATCAAAACTTTCCAGATGGCCTTGACTCCTCCCTCCCTCTTCTCCATCTTGTCATCTCTAGGCCTTACCCATTCAGCCTTTGTATTCACCTCACAATCAACACTCCTGCTCATCACTTTCAACCAGTATTCCTGCCCTGACTTCAGGTCCTTCACCTATCACTAGGTACATGCTACACATGCCATCAGGCTCCTCTTAAAATATTGGCTCTCCCTTTTCCTCCCTATCTCCATTCTCTACAAGTTTTGTCTCTCTGGCTTCCCCACACTGTTCCCAGTTCTGCCCTCCTGGACCAGGCAAGGCAAGATCCTGCTGCCTCTACATTCCCAGGGCCCTTCTGCTGCTACCATTTCATGCTCTGGTCCTTTGACTCTAGGGCTCTCCACAGAAGGAGAACAAGGTTTTCTGGGATGTTTTTTATGTTACCTCTTGATTTCTTTTGGGGCCCTGAACACATTGGCAAAACTACCCAAGCAAAACAAGCCCAGGCCTGAAAGTCTAGAATGTCTAGGAATTTCTTTACCTCACCTGCAGATCCCGACAGAATAATCACTCTGAAGTAGACCCAACCCTTAGAGGGTATCCTCAGAGCTCACCCTATTGGGAGCATCTTAAGGCTTAGGATCCAGAATTCTGGAGGAATAGAGCCTATAGGGAAGGCAGGGAAGTGCAGTAGAAAGGGCCATTGCCTTGCTGGGGGGCTCCAGCAAGATGTTTCTCCTCTTTGACTTTAGCTGCTTCATCTAAGAGATGCTTCAGCTCAGATGTGCCCAAGTAGCCAGATGCAGCGGAAGGATGCCCTGAGCCCCATCCAGCTCTGCCATCTAACAGCTATGTGATGTCACACCTTTTACCCTTGGTCTCCTCTTCTATAAAATGAGGCCACCTTCCCTCCCCACCTCAAGGCCCTGGTGATGAAAGTACTTTATAGGCCTTACGAGGCAATGAATGAATGAAAAAGCATTTACTAAGTACTTCCTGCGGCCAAAGAAGGCATCATACCAAGGGCTCACTGGGGATGCAGATAGAAAGACCATTCCTCCTCTTGGGAATTCCCATTATAGTGGGGTAGAAGACACACATAAAAGCTCTTTCACCTGCAAGGCAAATGACAAAGTCCTTTGGATCACAGGCTACAGAGGAAAGGCAGATGGCAATGCCTCTTCTTTAATGTCATGGAAAGGTTAGTTATTATTATTAATGTAGGGCCAGTAGATGGGGAATTACCAAGTACAGCATACTGGGATCCAGAGGAGACTGGCAGCCCTAGCTCTGGGGAGCCCCCAGGTCCAGCCCTCTGCCTCTGGCTACAACCAGGGGCTAATGTGCTCCTTTCGGGACCTGTCTCAATTCCATTCAATTTAACTTATTAAGCACCTACTATGTGGCACTTGCCGAGTATCCTGCCTTGATTCAAGAGCAAGACAGCACCCAAAACCTTAGCATCATCCAGTGGTTCAGAATCAGAAACTGATGGGATTTTACCAGTGGAAATGACCCTAAAGGCCAAACACTGTATCTGCTTGCTGCTGCTGCCCTAAAGATCATCAGTTACCTGTGGCTGAGCCCAGCAATGGCTTATGTCCACTGTTGGAATGTAAGGTTCTCGAGGGCAGGACCTGGATCCACTTTCCTCTTTAGATTCTTGGCATTTGGCACAGTAAGTGCTTACTATATGCTTGTTTATTCATTCATTCATTGAAGTCCAAAGTGCTGCAGGAGGGACAGCCTTTTCAACTGATGCCAAACTCTAAGGAAGGATTCATGGACATATGAGTCAAGTCTAGAAGAAACAGACTATTAACTGGGGTGTGGTGGGGAGTTTATTCCAAGCACTAGGGACCGTGTAAACAAAAGCAGAGAGAGAAACAGAAAGACAGAGACAGACAGACAGACAGACAGACAAGAATGAGGAGTATTTAGTTTGATGAGAATATGGACTCTGTGAAGGAAAAGAATAGCAAATACGTGTGGATGGGTGAACTGGAGATAGATTGTACAGAGCCTTGAATGCCAGTCATTTTATTTAGTCTTTTTTCAGTCGAGTCTGACTCTTCGTGACCCCATTTGGGATTTTCGTGGCAAAGATACTGGAGCAGTTCTTCAGCTCATTTTACAGATGAGAAAACTGAGGCAGGCAGGGTTAAGTGACTTGCCCAGGGCCACACAGCTAGGAAGTATCTGAGGCCAGATTTGATTTCAGGTTTTCCTGACTCCAGACATAGTGCTCTATCCACTGCATCACCCAGTTGCCCTGGTTTCTAGATGGTTTCTGAGTAGAGAACAGAATAGTTAGAGTAATGCAGGAAGATTCCAAAGGTAGGAGTAGGGCGGATGTGTTGGAGAAAGATAGCCCTCTTATTCCCGACACAACCACAACCCAGCCTTTTGGGGGGCTGGATGTGGGTATGCTTAGCTCCATCTGCTCCCATGTCCACCACTTGCCCTCCACAGGCTTCTGTGCCCTGATGGAGGCCTACAGTAGATATACTGAGCTCAGGCCTAGTTCTGCCTTGGCCCCTGGAGGGCCTGAGACCTGTCTAGGACCATGTAGGACAGTCTGCTGGGGGGTGCCAGGTGCCAGGAGCTGCAGTGAATCCCCTCCTCTCTGTGTAATCATTAACACTCAGGATAGTGAGCCATTGTGTAATGGCCAGTCAGCAACCCCTGAACTGCTTCGGGGAGGTATGTTTGTGAAGGGTCAGGGGGGGAGAAAGTTCATGTCATATGACTGCCTTGGTTAGGTTGTGACCTGTCATTGCCTGCCCTCCTACTGTAGGGCCCTTCTGTTGAGTGATAGAGACAAGGTCAGATAGGATGGAACTGCTGGCACAAGCCAGTTGCCCCCTGTCAGATATGAGGTGAGGGACCTAGCCCAGCTGGGTTCAGAGGGAACTCAAGGACAGACCACCCTTACTTGTCCTAACCCTATCCCATAATGGACACCTGCCTTGGCCTTAATGGTATGTCTTAAGATCCCTAGGCAACTTAACTATTCCTTGCATAGGGCCTGATATCTCCCATCTCCATGTCTTTTCACAGGCTGTTTGGTACCTGGAATGAGGCTGGTAAATAATTAACAACTGGCAAGTAAGCCACTTAACCTCAATCCCCTCATCTGTAAAATGGGGATAATGAGAACATCTACATTGCAGGATTGATATGAGGATTGCATGATAGAACAGTTGTAGAGCATTGAACACATGGCAATGTTAGCTGTTTCTATTCATTTGTGTGTTATGGTTGTTTCTATATTGGCTAGGATTGGGGAGAGGGTGGAGGAAGGAGTTGTTGATTTGGTCTATGGGACAGAATTGTGGTATATGGGAAGGAACACATCTGAGCCTCAGTTTACTCCTCTCTAGAATGGAAGCTCTAGACTATTCTCCAGTTCTTTGATCTATAGTCTAAGGCCTAAGGCTTCTTCCAGCTCTCTGGTCTACATTCTAAGGTTCCCTTGAGATCTAACAGTATATGTCCCAAGGTCCCTCCTAACCCTAACATATTTTTTTAGACTCCATCCACTCATATTATATAGTCCCTTCCAGCTCTGACATGATTTGTTCTGTGTTCTGGGTTTTTCTGAGGTCTAACATTCTATGTTCAAAGGTCTCTTTCATTATAACTTTCTACCACCTGGGAAACACATGTAGAAGGTACATGTATATAAGGTACACACTTCAGGAATACATGTGGCCAGGACATACACTCATTGCCTGTGTGACCTTGGACAAGTCTCTTGATTTCTCTGGGCCTCAGTTTCCTCATCTATAAAATGGGGACTTGGATTAGCTGACTTCTGTTATTTATGTGGGCAATATCCATACATAGTATGGCATGCACATAGAGAATATGTGTAACTGAGGGGCATGTGTAACCTGAGTTGGAATCCATCATGCCAGACATCTATCTGATTTAGGATTAGAAATTCGTAATAACTCCTACTTAATTCTCTTATTAGAATCTTGGGCCCCAAACCCATTTCTCTGATGCTTTGGAGTCAGCAAGGCTTCTGCTGATGGCCTTACACTGTTTCCACCAGTTATTCTCCTTGATCTCCCCAAGGCTCTATCCTGGGCTCTCTTCTCTTCCCTTTCTATACTTATCTCACTTGGTGATCTCATCTCATCAGTCACCATAGGTTCAATCTCTATGCAAATAATTGCCAGATCTATAAAGCCAAGCCTACCTACCCTCTTTCCTGAGCTCCAGTCCTATACCACCAATTGCCTTTCAGGACATCTTGAACTGGATAGTCCATGGGCATCTCAAACTCAACATACCCCAAACAGGAGTGATCTTTCTTCTCAACCCTTCCATGTTCCCAGTTTCTCTATAACTAATGAGGCTACAACATCCTCCCAGTCATGCAAGCTCCAAATCTAGGTGTCATTCTCAATATACACACATGTATGTAGATGTGCATATACATATATGTGTATGTGTACACCCCCTTCTCATCACTCATACAACTGTTGGCCCTCATCACCTCACGCCTGGTCTTTTACAGAGCTGCTGGTTGGCCTTCCAGCCTCAAGTCTTTCTCTACTATGATCCATCCTCCACTTAGCTGTCAAAGTGATTTTCCTAATGTTTACATCCGAACATGTCACTCCCACTATTCAATAAACCATGACCCCCTAATTAATATCTCTATGATCGAGTATTAAGTCTCTTATTTGGTAAAGCCCTTCAGAAGCTGACCTTTTCCAATCTTTCTAGCCACACCCTCTACAATCCAGCTATACTGGTCTACTTAACTATTCCTTGCTTAGGACACTACATCTCCCATCTCCCTGCCTTTGCACAGAGAATGCCTGGAATGCTCTCCCTCCTCACCTCCACCTCTTAGTTCCCCCAGCTTTCTTCAAGACTGCTCAAATTTCATCTTCTGCAGGAGATCTTTCCCCAGACTCCACAACCCTGACCTTGTAGCTACAAATGCCTTCCCTTCTGAGATAGCCATCCATCTAACCGTAAATCTCATATGGACTAAGTCACTTCAGTTAGAAAGAGAGCACCTTGAGGGCAAGGACTGCTTTTGCCTTTCTTTGCATGCTCAGCACTTAACCACAGTGATTGACTGGCTTTGAGTGGTGTGTGGTCTCTGCAGAGAAATGTTCTGTGGGTCTCATGGTGATTCTTTACTCACATGCACCCCATATTTCTAAACTATCGCCACGTCCTTTTGTTCAACTTTTGTAACTACTATCCTATATATACACATATATGAAGATGCATATATACGTATATGTGAATACGTATGCATGTGCATGTGTATACTCCCTTCTGTTGGTCTGTTGGCTCTGCTGACCTGGCACTCATTTGTGGGGCCCTCTCTGCTTCCACCTTCTAGTTTCTGGCTTCACTGGGAAACCCAACTGAGGTTTACCTCTCCCCATAAGAAATATATTGTACCATCTCTCTTTTAGCATAGAACCCAGAAGGCTAAATTCCACTTCTTTTGATGAGGCAGGTCCTTTACGTATCTAGTATCAGACTAGGGGGAAAAGGTTCAGCTGCTTTCTCCTTCTAAAAAGAGGAAGAGCTGCCAATTCCCAGAATCTTAGCTGTGGTTGTCTTTTCTCTCAAGCAGGAGAGTTTTCTTCTCCAATGTCCAAGCTCTTTTGAAACTGAACAGCTAGCTAGCCTGCTAAATGGAGACTGAAGGGATTTAACTTGTCTTGGAATCTGTTGGGCCTGGAACTGAGTTGGAATCCATTGGGCCAGACATCTATCTGATTTAGGATTAGAAATTCCTAGTCACTCCTGCTTATTTCCCTTATTGGAGTCTTGTGCCCCCCAAACCCATTTCAGAGCGATCTCTGCTCTAAAAACCCCACAAGAATCCTGTGGGTCTGAGGCCGCTCAGTTTTTTCAGCTGTCTGAGATCCTTTTGTTTTCCAAGCAAATGGGGGAGAACAAGAACAAAATTGCAGGTAGCTTTTTTTTAATTTTTTCTCAATGGAGGGGAAGGAGGTAGAAGGGAGAGAAAATAAATACTTGTTATCTAAAAAAAAAATTTGTAAATTAAAAAAATATCTCAGATGGAGTCCTTCCTAGGCAATGCCTTATCTCCATCTACCTCAACCCTTTGTCCCCAGTTCCCACCTTTATTCTGTATATGTTGCCTGTAGCAAGGCTTTGAGCTGCCCTCCGGAAACAGGAAGCTGTATGATCTAGCTCATAAAACTTTGTAATGAGAACCAGGAAACCCGAGTCTCACTCCTGGCCCTGCCATTAACTTTGTTGTGTGATCTTGGATGTCACCTCTCTGGGCCTCAATTTCCTCATCTGTAACATGGGGATGGTCACTTTTGTTGAGAGAATGTAAGATAATAGACATGAAAATACTTGAGCTTCTTTGAAGAAGGATGCCAAGTGAATACAATCCTCTGTTCTGGTTTTTGTTGTATATGGAAATGCTCATGTTTGTTGATATTTAAGTCCATGATAAAAAGGATTTTTTTAAGGTGCTATATGAACCTAAGCCATCACCCTTGTCATGGCTATTGTAGCTGATATTTCCATAGGGCGTTGTAGTTTACAAACTCTTTTCCTTCAGCACCCCAGTAAGTTGGGCAGTGCAAAGATTAGGAAACGGAGGGTCTCTGAGGGGAAGCGGTTTCCCGGAGGTCACGCATATGCTAAGGGATGAAACTTGGGTCTTCTGACCACTAGCCACAGGCATGCTTTCTTCCTCCGTAGAATAAGATGCATGGATCGGCCTGGCCAAGCTCCCCACACCACCCCACTGCCACCCCTCTGGGCCTGATTTGTCAAGTTTTGGCCTCTCTTACTATAATTACCTAATTAATCAATGAGGGACTCAGCCTGGGAGCTGACTTGATGGGATCCCATGTGGCTGCAATATGTGGACTCCAAGCACCCTGGGAAGTATCTGAATCACAGCTGTTCCCTGTCAGAAGCTGGCTGGTCTTTTGGAGCCTGAAAGAAGGTCTAAGGCATTGAACAATTCCCGGAACCTCTTTCTTCTACTGTAGGCACTTTGTTATCCATGTCCAGAAATGGGCCCATGATAAGAGACTTGAAAATTCTGCCTTCTATCAATCTTTATGCAGCCTGAAGGTCAGGAATGAGTCAGTCAGTCAGCAAGTAGTTACAAAGCTGTGCCAGGCACTGTGTGGCAATCAGCCCAAGTTGCAACCAAGGGGAGGACCTCCCTGGGCTTTTTCATCTGTAAAATGAGGTGATTGGACCCTAGGACATAATTGAAGTCCTTTAACAAGGGCTAGTGACCAAAGCAGCTCTTCCTTGCTGATTGTGGTGCCTCTGTCAAGCCCTAAACATGGTGAAGTTTGAGGAAAGGGATCTAGGCTTTTGTCTTCATGAAGGCCCAGCTCTGTTCCTGTGGGACTCCAGGGAACCTGAGGCAGGTGGTAAAATCTATGCCCATTGCCAGAGGACTTGCTTTCCCTGGTGCCCTTGCAATCCTTTCTGCCTTCTCATGCCAGGGTGACTGTAGGTCATTGGGCTGGGGTACCCATAGAGCTCGGGGACCTCCAGGGTGTGGAGTCGGGGAGTTTCTGAGGACAGTGGCCTGCAGAGAGCAGAGGGTACACGATCTCTTCTGGCCTCCTAGAATGGAAACTTAACACAACTAACCGGCTGTGACATTCCTCTGGTAATCCCTAGAACAGAGGGTAGGCCCACAGTCAAAACTTAAGAAATTAGCATTCTAAGGTCTCCAAATGCCTTCTACATAATTGTTTGTGAGGCAGATAGTCTGGGTAATATTATTTCCACTTTATAGCTAAGAAAACTGAGGCTCGGAGTTGGGAGAACAGACTGAAGGCTCATTCTTGGACTCGAAATCACAGGATGGTAGGGCTTGAAGACACTTTAGACACTGTTTAGTCCAACCTGAGATTCAGTGACTCACTCAAGGTCACACAGCTAATAAATGACAAGGCTGGTTCCTAGGTCCTGGGAGGAAATCAATGAAAATTAGACAAGCAAACAAGCAAGAGCTTGGGCAACAGCTTTCAAGAGGGCCAGAGCACCAAAGGAGCCCTGGGTCAGCAGGCCAGATCTGGGTTTGAGTGCTGCCTCTGCTATTTGCAGGATCTAGGGCAAGCTGTTGTTCTGATGGGAGATTCATTTTCTTCTTCTGAAGGATGAGGATAATTAAGCTTGTCCTGGCTATTTCCCATGACTCTGGTGAGGAAAGCCTCCAAGAGGCCTAGAATGGGGAATTGGTCTTAGTTTTATTAGCAGGCCAAGTAAGAAGGAAGCTAGTACCAGAGTGTTTGACGCCCCGGATAGTTGCCCTCAGACAGTCCCCATTATTCCTTGGGGTTTGGGCTTTGAAAGCTATCGTGGAAATGATAGAAAGAGGTTAGGGAGCCAATTGGAACAGGCCTGTGTTCTGGCTGAGAGTGTGTGAGGATGAACATGGGCTTCTCTGGGCCTGTCCAAAGAAGAGCTTCTGGGAGGATCTCACAAGATAAGCGATGGGGGAGTTCCTTGAAGAAAGGCTTGGCATCTCCTAAGCTCAGGGCTGAGGTAAGGTCCCAGTTCAGAGGTCCCTGTGGGGAGAAGCCTTGGGGGCTTAGTAGGCAGTCCAAAATTCTGCCACTTACTAGCTGAGTGACTCTTGTAGGCTCTGGGCTGCTGGGAACACCACTTAGCTAGTGGTAGAGAGGTCAATTTTCTGCTGTCCCAAAAAACCTCCTATTGATGAGGTGATCCAAAGTGGAACAGGCTGCCACGGGGGCCTGCAGATTCTACCCTCAGCAGATGTCTTATAGCAGAGGCTAGACGCCAGCTCTTTGGGGAATGGGTATTGGTTGCTTTGGGTGGCCTTGAAGTCCCTTCTTGCTCTGGGATTCAGGGATCCCTTCGTCAGTACATATCATACCCCATACCCTCTCCATCCTATGTGTTTCTTGCCCACATCCCAGAAAATCCTCCAGGGAGCTCCCTCCTTACCCCCCTCACCAGCACATTCATCTCTCCTAAGGGCTGTGTTCCAGTTTGCCACCTAGTGACCAATCCACCTCCTTGTCCAATCACACTCGTCCTCAAATATTTGCCATCTTTTTGCCCCAAATTCATCATCAGTGATGGGCTCCAGCCTCCATACAGCCACCTTTCAGTTGGGTGGAGCATTCTAAGAGAACTGTTGATCTTTCAGAGTTTTATGGCATTCCCAGACTCACAACCACCCAGCATGACTTTTGGGTTAGAAAGGTGAGTCTGCATCAAGAAGCAGGCCAAAAAGGTCAAGAGCCTTGTACAGTTTTCCCAAGGCAATCCAACTCCGTCTCTTTCTCCTGTTCAGTTCAGGACCTGGCCCACTGCCTGTTTGAAGTGTTTGTCCCGATAGACACAAAGGTCAGCTAACTCAGTGGACCCCCATTCAGCTTCCTTTCAAAGGGTCTGCCACTAATTCTATGGGGGTTCCACTTATAAGCAAATGCATGCCCAGACACACGTATGTCCTGCTCATCCCAGGCCAAAAATGTTTGGGAATCACTGTGCTTGACCTTTTTTGTCCATTTGGTGTGGATAACAGAATGGATCTCACTGGGGAAGCTTGGGACAATTAGTAGAGGACTACCTGTGATTTACAAAGCAAAGAGTTAATACAAGGGGCATACAGACTAAGGCTGGAAAGATCATGGAGTCAGTTTTACAGATGGGACAATTGAGGGCCATAAATGGGAAGAGACTATTCTGAAGTCTCAGAGGTGGTCACTGACTCGAAATCCAATGTTCTTTGTAAAAGATTATGCTGCCTTTCAGGGTCACCAAGAATTCCAGGATAAGTCCCCTGGAAGTGGTAGAGATAGTAAAGTGCTGCTGTGGGAGAGGGGAGGCCTGGAGGCAGGGGGATGTCTACTATGACTGTGGGAAGGAGGCAGCTGGGAAAGCATGGGATGCTTAGGGATATGCCTGGGCCCACCATTAGCTCTCTCAGGACCTCTGGTCCTTCTTTGGTAAAATGGAGTCGTTGGAAGCGATCCCTAAGGTCCCTCCCAACTCCAAACCCCACGATCCTTTGATGTTATCAAGCTGCTGGTGTTGGATATAGGAATTTGGGAAGAGCTGACTAGGCCTGTCCATCCCCTCCTAAAGGGGAAGGAGGGGCCCCTCAGTACATATGCAGCTGCTGTGTATAGAAAGGGGGAAGGGGAGCTGAGGAGAGCTGAGGAGGCGGGCCTGTTATCATCACTGTTTCTACCTCCCAGCCTGGCAGACAGCACCATTGCTGATGGCAGGCTGACGCTTGGAGAAATCGCCCCCGCTCCCACCCACTCTGCATCACCAGAACCCATCTGTTGCTGCCATTTCCCAGCTGGCTCTGGTATAGTCCCAGGAATTGAGAGGATTCTTAAGGAAACTCTCCCTCTCCCTCTCTCACTCCCACCTCTCAAAACTGGGGCTTTAACAGGCCCAGCTATGGCCCTCCCAAGACAAGATCCAGAGAGAAGACCTGGTGGGGGGGGGGCGGGGCTGGCCTTGGACAGAGACACCTTAGAGATAGGTCTGCAGGACTATTTCCTGGAAGAGGAGCTAAGCTTGTTCAACTTGAGCTCAGAGCACAGAACCAGGAGCAAAGTAGGGGAAGAGGCAGATGTAAATGTGTTGCAAGAGAGACCCCACTAAGAATCACAGTTGTCCAAAAGTGAAATGGGAAGGAGGTAGTGAGTTCTCTATTACTAAAAGTATTCAAGCAGTACCTGGGTGACCCTTTGGTTGGGATTTGGAAGGGATCCTCATTCAGACATGGGTTGGACTAGATGCCTTCTGAGGCTGCTTTTATCTCTAAGATTCTGTGACTACTAGTCCAGTGTTCTGGGGGGCATTGCAGAAAGAAAATTGGATTTGGAACTAGAAGACTGGAGCTTACTGGTGACTAGCTCTGTGGCCTCAGTTTCCATATCTATAAAATGGAGAGACTAGTCTGTGCACTCATCCCTCACAAGATTTTTGTAGGGCTTAAAAGATGTCATGGATGGATGGATGAAGATAAAAGCATTTATTAAGCACTTACTGTGTACAAAATACCATGCTAAGTGCCAGGGATATAAACAGAAAAGGGGATAGAATCCCTGTTTTCCAGGAGCTCACACTCTCATATGGAAGAGCCAACTATCATAAAGACCTATCTAACCATCCCCATCCACTTTATTATCCCTGAGGGACACATGGGTATGGTTTGACACTAAGACTAATTTGGAGAGTGGCAGGTATAGATAGTAAGGTGCCAGGAGAGGTAGATAGACTACTGGGAAAATATCCCTCAAAAATGCCCCTATTTCTTGCCTTTAGACTCATTCCGGGAGGCTGAAGGAGAGGCTGAAAGAGAGGCTGGAGTTGACTTTCAGGGTCTGCCTCTCCAGACCTTTCCCTTCTCTCCAGACCTCTCTTACATGCCTAGCCCCTGGAGTCCCACTCAGGGGAAAGGGGCTTGCTGGGATTATAAAATCAGAGTCCAAAGGGGGCCTCACACCCTACAGTTTCTAGGAGCAAGTTATGGAAGAGAATCCCTTCCTCCCCATTCAAACTCATAGCCATAGTTGGGGCCCTCCTCACCTCTCATAACAAATGCAGGCCGGCCTTTGTCAAAGGCAAAGGCAAAGAATGACTAGACTGAAGAGAGAAGCACAGGCTATTGTGGGACTTTAAGAGGGATTTAAAAGTGGGAGCATGATCTAAGACAAAGGTTCTTAACCTTTTTATGTGTCATGGAGGCACACTGGATAGAGCCCTGGGCCTGGAGATAGGAAGACCTTAGTTCAAATTTAGCTTCAGAAACTTACTAGTTATGTGACCCTAGGCAAATCACTTAATCTCTGTTTGCCTCAGTTTCCTCAACTGTAAAATGGGGATAATAAGACCACCTCCCTCGAAGGGTTGTTGTGAGGATCCAATGAGATAATACTTGTCAAAAATGCTTAGCAAAGTACCCGGCACATAGTAGAAGCTATATAAATGTGTTTTCCCTTTCCCCGCCCCCCTACCATGGACCCTTCTGAACATCTGAGTAAGCCTATGGTCCCCTTCTCAGATTCAGGTTTTTAAATGCACGAAATTAAACAGAGGATTACAAAGAAAATCAGCTCTATTGAAAAAAAAACTTATCAAAGTGTTTTTTTAAATTCACAGACCCCAAGTTAACATGCTGTAATCTAAGAGATGGATTTGATCAAGGAATTGATTTTTGCTGGGAGAGGGTGAGGATGGCCAAGGGGCTGTAGGAAGAAAAAGAAAGGAGGCATGAGGGGAAGGAAGGAGAGAACAGGGCCCAGTGTAGTAAGAGATGCCATATCCTCTGAGGAAGCTGGGGGGATGTTACCTCAAGGGATCAGGAAGAAGAGCTCAGGCCTGTCCCCCACCACACACATATGCACACATATGAACACATGTGTAGACACCACATGTGTGCACACACACACAAAATGCCCAGGCCTCAGACTCTGCCCCAATCCCTGCCTGTTCCTGGGCTTCAGAGGGAGGGGGCCAGGCAGGACAGGCCCCAGAAGCCTTGGAAACCATACAGGCACTGGAGCTAATCCACTTCAAGATGGATAAAGTCAACTCCTGCTTTCTGAGAATCTTGAAAACAATGAACATACCACGGGAAATCTGGAGCCCTTCTCTTAAAACTATTAAATTTTCTTTGTCTCCTTTCCTAGAAAAGAAACATTGCAGGATAATTTTCTATTATGTAACCAGGAGGGTAAGGCAAGGTATGCAGCAGGGGCCAGAGGGGTGTGGGAAGGAACTGTGTTTAGGCCCTTGGAATCCAAAGGTAATTAACTTTTTTTTTCCATGAAAGGATTGACATCGTCTAGCCCCCAAGAACTTGGACCTAATTAACACAGCGGGCACTCTTCCGACTCCCTTTAAGGTTGACCAAAAGCATCGTTGACTACCACCCTTAGGGTTAGATGGGACAAGACTTCTTAACAGATTTTGCAGAAGAAAAAACTGAGTTAGAGAAGTGTGAGATTTTGCCCAGGCTCACTCTTCGCTTTTGCCCAGAGAAGAATTTAGACCTAGTCTGAGTGCTGCAGGCCTAGATCTCCCATTTCTGGTAGCTAGCCTATAGTGAGAGGGGTAAGGTAGAGTCCCTAAATCCCATCTCGGTGACCCTTCTCTCCCACCTCCAATCCCTGTTTTGATGCAGACTTCTCTTGAGCCTCTCCCTTCTGCCAGGGAGCAATGAGAAACTCTTTCCAGCTAAGGGGTTGGCTTTGCTGTTTTTAAAGAGGCGACTGAGGAAGGCAACAATCAATTCCCTGGAATTAATTTGTCAGCCTCCTTCCATGAGATATATATTCACCTTCTCTCCACCCTCACTATCTTCACCCTCATTCAGAGCCTTGTTACATCTCCTTTGATCTATGGGAATAGCCTCCTAAATATTCAGTTGGACTCTAGTCTCTCTCCTCTCCAGTTCATCCTTCACGCAGCTGCCCAGTATTATACAAATGTTTTAGTGTAACATCACTCCTCCACTCAAAAACCTTCAGTGGCTCCCCATTGTCTCTGTGATACAATGCAAGCTCTTTAGGCTGGCATCGAAGGCCCTCCACAACCTGGCTCCCAGCAGCCTTTCCAGGTCCATTTAACACTTCCTCCCTTCAGCCAAATTGTCCCTTGGTCTTATCTGGGGACAACAGCCTGGAAACAACCCCAAAGCATTCTGTCCTGGCTCTGCTGAGTGATCTTGAACAAGTCACTGGAAACCTTCTTGCTCCTCCCAAGTTTGTTGGTTTAGCAGTGAGATTCAGTAGCAGGGGACAGAGCCTGGAAATTGGCTAGGGCAGCTACAGATAAAATTGCAATACAAGAATTGAGATGTAAGACAGAGGTGTTACCCACCAGCACAGGAAATGGAATTATCATCTTGAAGTATTTGAAAGTTTATCACTTGGACAAGAAATCAGCTTTCTTTTGTTGGCCCCAGAGGGCAGTGGGTGGAAGGTCCAGAGGAAACCTAATAACGAGCTGTCCAAGAACAGAAGTGGTTGCTTTGGGAGATAATGAATTCCCCATCCCTGGAGGTTTCCAGTTAGAGGTTAGATGAACGTTGGCATGGATTGGACTAGCCACCGAGTAGGACCCTTCCAACTCTAAAATTCTTTGTACTTCTCTGTTGTTTCTCCCTCACACCTACTTTGGAGAACTGGAAGGACCTTGGAACAGAGAACAGAGAATGTGGGAGCAAAATGGAATTGGATGAAAGGCTTCGAAACAGAGAAATCGTCTCTTCTAACCCTTCCATTATACAGATGAAGAAATTGAGGCCTAGAGAGGAAATGTTTAGCATAGTGTCTGGCACAGAGTAGGCCCTTATAAATGTTTATTGGCCGATTAATGGTCAAAATCCAAAAAACCTCTCTTCCCCAGCACAGTGTTCTTTCCCCTACACTTAGTCAATTCGAGGCAAAGAAAATGCAAAGATAAAAATGAAACAGTCCCTGCCCTGCAGGAGCTTACCTGTGTATGTGTTAAATGTATGTTAAACACAAAGCACATACAAAGTAAATTTCAAGAGGGAGGACGGATTAGGACAGGCCTCTTGTAGAAAGTGGCAGCGCCCAAGCTGTGCTCTGAAGGGAATGAAGACTTCCATGGGGTGGACAGAAGATGTTCTGGAAGGATCATTCATACAAAGTCAAGAATGATTCCAAGGTTTGGAAGCTGAGCGACAGGAAGAAGGGTGGTGCCATCAGCAGGAATGGGCAAGTTGGGAGAAGGAATGGGTTTGGGAGAAAAGATTGTGATTTTCCTTTGGAACATGTTTGATAGGCCTACAGGGTATCCAAGTGATGTGTGATGTATGACTGGAGTTCAAGGGAGAGTTTGGGTCTGGAGATAGATAGATAAATGGATGGATGGATAGATGGATAGATAAATCTCAAAGGCATCTGCTTAGAAACAGTAATTGAATTCATGGAAATTGATGAGTTTGCCAAGGAGAAAGCGGAGAAAGAGGAGAGGAGGGCTGAGAGCAGAGCCTTGGGGGACATCTATACTTACTAAGCAGGAAGAAGAGAAGGATCCAGCAAAAGAGATTGAGGAGTGAGCAGGAGTCAAACCAAGAAACCAGTTGAAGAGAGGAGATATCTCCTTAATACGAGGAGATAGTGGTAAACTGTGTCAAAAGCATGGGAGAAGTAGAAAGGAATGAGATTGGAAAAAGACCATGGTATTTAGCAGTTAAAAGATCCTTGATAACCTGGGAGAAAACACTACCACACTGTTTGCCAGAGGTTTGATTTCATCTGAGCTATGAAGGGTGGCTGGGATGTCGATGAGCAGAAGGGGAAAAGGAAATGAACAAGCCTCAGAGGCCAGTCAATTCAGTACATGCTAGAGGCCAATGAGGAGACTGACCTGGATGAAGCAGAGGGAGTGGTGGAAGATAAGACAGTAGAACCAGATTGGAGGGGCAGGGGGGAAGAATCCTCAGGGTCAGGCTAGGAATTTGGGACTTAAACCTCTCTTAATGGGGAGTCACGGAGGGTTGATCAAACTGGTCATCCACTGGGGGAAAATCAAAGTTCATGTGGTTGGGCCTGTGTGCTCAAGCCTATTTGGGATGACTCAGTAGCTTAATCCCACGAGCCAATAGAAAAGGAGACTCCACTCCAAGGTCTTTGTGTGAAAGCCTGCTTGGCTCTGGGTCAGGACCCCTCCTCCTGGCACCCCCGGTTTGAACCTGGAGCCCAGCAGCTGCTGGGAGCATGAGTTTAGGGAGAGCTGAGGTTGATATGGGATGGGGAGGGGAGGGAGCAGAGAGCCAGAGGAGAGGCAGATCTGAAGCCTTCAGCTCTCCCCTACAGACCCCCAAAGCCCTCCCCCAATTCAGGAATACTCCATGCTCTGCCTTCCCACACTCCTGCCAGATCTTCTCACAAGGCAGGAATTGAGGGGGAAGTGATCTCCTTTAGCCTAGAGGGTATTGGTCCACAGGAGGATTTCATAGATCTAGAATCCTATCCAGCTCTTGTGACTTGGGACAAATTACTTAGCCTCTGGGCATCACTCTTCCTCCTTTGAAAAAGGATGTTTGTCACTAAGGGCCTTGCAAGCTCTAAAGTGCTGAAAGATCATCTGGTCCAACACTTTGGAGGAGGAAACTGAGGCTGGGAAAGGGAAAGTGACTAGGAAGTGGCAGAGGCAGGTCCTGACTTCCCACTCATGAACTCTCCACTACACCCCATTCCACCCCACCACTTCTCCCTGGTTCAGGGTCCCAAGGAAGCACAAACAAAAAACTGAAGTCTTGGCCTTAAGTCCCCTGCCCATACACCTGGGCCCCAGCGGCCTATGGGTGTTAATTGTTCCTCTTGCAGGCCGAAGGCTCACTCCCTGCCCCCAAGATACTCCTGCTGACAGTTTTGAACTATACCCCTATTTTCCGACCACCTGGAGACATCACGGCTAGCTTTATCAGCTCCACTGGTCAGCGCCTGGGATGGAGGAGAGTGCGCGGGTGGAGGTCACCAGCAGTGGCGCCCTTTCTCCATCCCACTTCCACCCTTGTAATCTCTCCCTGTGGTCCGCCAGGCTGCTAGAGGCTGGAGAGGTGGGGGTGGGGGGCAGTATCCACTTTCGGGCCCCTTCCCCCGGCCCTGGGCACAGCTGTTTCGGATGGCTGCACTTGGTGCCTGACCACTTAATCCTATTAGTTGTTCTTTCAGAACTGTGTGCACCTTGTTACTAAGCCTGGGCCTTTTCGGACAGCGTTCTCAGGGCACCCCCCACACTCTCCCATTCTCCCTCCCTCCTTCCTTCTCTTGCCTCTGTCCCTTGCCCTCCTTTCACTTTCCATTTTCTCTTTTTCTCTTTCCATTCTTTCCTTTTTCCCTTTCCCCTCCCATTCTTTTTTCCCTTTCTCTCCCTCCTCCACCCTTTCCATCTCTATTTCCCTCCCTCTCTCCTTCCATCTCTTGTTCTCTGTTTCTCCCTCCCTCTCCCAGTCAGCCTCCCTTATCCTTGGCTTTTCTCCATTATTCCCTCCTGCAAACCAGAGCACCAGGCCCCCACTTATGACAGGAATGCTTTTGAATACATTGATTCCTGAAACCCTGTAATTAATTTGGAGTGGTCCTTTGGCGGCAGCCTAGCAGGGAGGTGGAGAGGGAGTCTTATCTCTCCCCTCCTGGATCCCTGGGTTCTTTTCAGAATGTCTCCCCAGAAAGTTCAAAGGCACTGACTTTGGCCTGGGTGGGGGAGAGAGAGATAGAAAGAGAGAGAGGTGGGGGGGGTGTGTGTGTGTGTGTATAAAACTGGTCACTGGAGTGAAAAGACTTTTGGGGCTTCTTCCCAAGCCAGGGGCCTGAGGCAGGGCTGGTAGGACATAGTGAGTGTTCCCCAGGGCTTTAATCAGCCCAAAGCAGTGAAAGAAAGGGGTGCCTGTGCAATGCAGACATTGGGTTAGTTCCAGCCAGGATCCCCCTTCTTCTCCCACAACCCTCAGAGGACCTTGTTCCTAGGCCTACTGGGCCTGTAAAGAAGGGTCTCTTCTGCATTACTTGGATGAAAGGGCTGGAGAGTGCGCATGTGTGTATATATTTATAGCTCATCCTCAAGATCTGAGGGGGAGGGGAAAGGAAAGGGGGAGGGGAAAGGAAAGGGGGAGAACTCTCATTCTCTAGGAATGAGGCCCTCACTCAGGAATTAGTTGATGAGACAGGGAGGGGGGGTGTCCAGGGCTGGAAGTAACCAAGGGTCATGGAATTTTGAACAAGAAGGAACCTTAAAGATCAGAATCTAGACTGCTCCTCCTTTCATTTGATAGTGGAGAAAATAGAGAAACTGAGGTGCAGAGAAAGGAACCCATTTCTTTGCTCTGAATCATAGTTATTAAGTAGCAGAGTACGGGTTCGACCTGGCCTCTGTCTCCAAAGTCCAATGACTTTTGCACTCTAACACACAGCAGAATTTTTTAAAGGTGCTTTTCTACCCAATCAGATTTCCCATTGAAACTATAGGTGTCATTTCAGAGCTAACTGTCTAAAATAAGATTCTGTGGTTTCATGTTCCCTTGTCTCACTATCCTTTGTGTCTGAGTTATTTGTGTCTTTCATTCATTCAGCAAGCATAAGCACCTACTATGTGCCAGCAACTGTGCTAGGTGCTGGAGCTTACATTTGTTTTATGGGGGAAAACATCTACAGAAAAATAACTAAAACATAGAAAAAGTAGGTACAAAGCAGTCTCCAGAGCTGAGGGCGCTAGCAACCAACATGTTCTAGGGCAGCTCAGTCGGAAATCTGTTCGCCTCAGAATTTGGAGTGAATTATGGAAAATAATGAAAAAATACATGTCAGGGGACTGTTTTTCCCAGTGTCATGGATGAAGTTACGGTTATAGTCATCGAATCATAAATATAGATTAGAAAGATCCATAGAGATCATTTAGTCCAATCCTCTCATTTTTATGGACAAGGAAATTAAGAACCTAAGAGAGGCTAACCTAAGACCCCATGTTGAGAAAATAATAAAAAATGAAACACAAATATGGTGAACTTTACCTTAAACCAGTCTGCCCATTCTTTCTACCATCTGATCTCTCCAGTGGCCTACCATACTTACTGGCTAAGTGTACAGGGGGTAACCAGGGAGTAGAGCCAAAGAAACTGGCCCTGATGGGGCTCCCCCTTAAGAGTGGCCTCATTCACACGGACAGCATGCACTAACCATTGGGTTAATTAGCCCAAGCATGATCCTGGGGAAGCCACAAGGAGAAGCAGAATTTGAGGGACCAGGAAGTAATCCCTCTATCTCGTTGTGTTTTGGTCACTTAACCAAGATCCTGCACTGGGAGTCACAACTTAGAGGAGACCGATCCTGCTCAGGTAACAGACACTGAGTAGTGTTTCTTGTTGCTGCTGCTGCTGCAAACTTGGAATGCATTCAGAGGAAAGTGGGAAGATAATTATAGGGCTGGCAATTAACCGAGAAGGAAAAGTTAAAGGAGCTAAGATTATGTAGCTTGGAGAAGAGAGAACAGAGACACAAGCTGGTAACGGTCTGAGGAGAAGATGATCTCGAGCTGGAAGGAGCCAACCCTCTCATTTTTGTAGTTGCTTAATCTTTCCTGGCCTCAGTTTCCTCATTGACAATAGGAAGAGACTGAATGGAGATGATTTCTCAAGTTCCTTCCAGTTCCAAATCTCATGACCCCATGACTTTCCCCACAGTCTCAAAACTGATCAAGTGTCGGAACGAGAGTTCAGACTCTAGATTTTCATTATCCTGCAGTGCCTTCTCAATGCCCCTGAAGGACTGCTGGGAGAGGTCTTGGATGGAATACCCTGGTGGTTTGGGTTCTCAGTCGCACTGGCAGCTGGAACAACAGGGTCTATGCCACTATGTGGCCTTAGGTAGGCCTCTCTGGGCTCCTCTGTAGGGAGGCTAGGGGGTGGGGGGAGTGGCCAGGATGATATGGAGCATGTTCTCAGAAGTGTAGCCAATCAGCTGGCGCCCAGCCAACCCAGGGGGTCCTCATTGTCCTCGGTGTCTCTGTGCAGCATGGGTTGGAGCCCTGGCTATGGGGATGATCTTCTTGTGTTCCCCCATCGTGAGCATCTTCACTGACCGGATGGGCTGCAGAATCCCAGCGACGGCCGGGGCAGCTATCGCCTTCATCGGCCTCCTCACCAGTTCCTTCACCAAGTAAGACCAAGCCCAGTCCTTGTCTCTTCCCTCCCCCTCCCTATCCCCTTCCCTGGACAGTACTGGGAGTCAGGGTGGCTTTGGCTGAAATTGGGGTGCCCATCTTCCCTATCCTTGGTTCTCCCATGAACCTTGACCTTTATATAGCTCTCAAATCATCCACTTCTCTGATGCTTAATTTAAAGCTTATTAAAAACTGGTCATGTAAGGCAGATAGTGCATGCATTGTTATTCTCATTTTACAGATTAGGAAACTGAGGCTCAGAGTGGTTAAATCTAACCTCTAGCACTCTTTGCACCATCCAATGCCATGCTGACACTCAAGGCCCATACTGAGGGCTAAGAAGAGAGAAAAGCACCCTCCTTTTCTGATGGAGAGAACAGGACACATGGGACAAAAGGCTGACAGCCATTCTCATGCTCAACTCAAGATGGCACCTCCCCTTTCCTGCCATCATGGGCATTACCAGGAATGTCCAAGTAGTCAGTTGGTGGTAGGCAGGAAACAGGAAGCAGACTCACAGGATCTGTGATGGTTCAGGGCCAGAAAGAGGCCTTTGTCTAATTCAGGGCTTCTTAACCTTCTCTATGTAAATGGACCCTTTGGGTAGTTGAGTGATGCCATGGACTCCCTTCTCAGAGAGGGGTTACATTGGGCTACAAAGGAAGATGATACCATGGAAATGCCGTTATTTACATTTCTAGATTAAGGATTCCCAATTCTAGTCCAAATCCCTTATTTTTCACATGAGAAAACTGAGGGTCTGTTGGGAAAGGTGACTTGTCCAGCCAGGCCCAAGCAAAGCTGGAATTTCAACTCCAGAGCCCAAACTCTCTCCACTGGGCCTCCACTGCCTCCTCTAGGATATCATTCCCAGTCATCATAAAGCTCCTATGAGACAGGGGACCAGGAGACCATTCCCAGAGAACTCACAACAGACAGGAAGTAACAGAGCCCACAACTGGAACCCAGTTTCCTTGCCTCCAATCCAGTTCTCAAGGGCAAGTCAGCCCTGAAAAGAGGTTAATTCACCTCAAGGCTCTTGCATCTCAAATTGCCGCCTACAGGCCTGGATGACGTGAGTCCAGGTAGAGCCAGATGTTTTCAGCAGGAGAGAGGAAGGGATAGGAATATTTAGCAGTATCCCCCACTGGGATCGGCCACACAATCCATCTGCCCCACTTCCACAGAAGTACCAAATCAATGCTGAACAAGAAGCCAGTCTATCACATACCAGAAGAGGAGGAGGGCCTTTCAATAGCTCTCATTGGCTGAAAGTTTTTCCTTAAAACCAGCCTCTGGGACCTATACCCAATGCTCTTAATTCAGCCCCCTGGAACCAAGCAAAATGAGGAAATCTAAGTTCTTCCTTTTTATGGGAGCCCATCCCCATTTGTCCCTCTCCTGGAGGAGCAATGATCCACCTCTACCCCAAGCCACCCCCAAATAGTCTGGAGCAGTCCCCCATTAGATAGATGTGCCTCCTAGTTCAAAAAACCCTCCTTCTCCATCAGGTAGGAATGAGAGAGAAGTCAAGTAAGCAGGTCTATCCTCAGGTTGGGGAAGAGTTGTCAGGGGCATCCGTTGTGTAGCCAGCCCATCACGCCCCCATTGATCTGGGCAGATGTGAAAGTCAGCCTGCCTGGAGATGTGGGGAGGGTGGCAGTGATGTGACAGAGCTGAACACCCAAGGACCATTGGAAGAGATCATCACAGCCAGATCACATAATCCAAACCCCTAAGTTTTCAGAGGAGGAAACTGAGGCCCAGATTGGGGCGGGGACTTGTCCAAGGTCACACAGATAGGAAGGAACAGGCAAGATTTGAACCCAGCTCTCGATTCCAAATCCCTCATCTCTCTTTCCAGAACGCCACCTAGCATTGGTACTTGTAGCCTCAAGAGTAGTCATTGCTTCTTTAAAAAAAAACATTTATTTTATGGTCCTGGGTCCTCTAAGGGTGAGCCAGCTTTATGAGTCTAACATTTCCGGCCATCCACCCGAGCTCCCACCCGACATGCCAGCAAAACTGAATTCAGTCAGTGAAAAGGGTTTGGCACCATCGCATCAGATTGGGACAGAAAAAAGGGAAAAACCCCTGCTGTGCCCTCCCTGGGGACATGGTGCAGGACCCTTGCAGCATCCAGCCTCACATGCCCCTTGTGGAATTCGATGCCTGGGGCATCAACAGGATGGAGGAGGAGCCTCAGTCCTTCCACTACTCAGCACTGAGCTGTTTTGTAAGCCTGAGCAAAGTGTAAACAAATTAGGCACATAAGGATCCCATTTCCCTTCCATCCCACATGGTCCATAATGGGGGTGGGGTACAGTGGCAGGCTGCCCCCTGCAAGAACTTGGAATTGGAGGTGTCTTGTCACTAAGCCCCCACAACTTGGCTGTTCTTGTGAACATATGCATCATCAGAGCCAGAAATCATGGGGTGTCAAAGCTGACTGGGTCCTCAGAGGCCGTGTAATACAATTCCCTCACTTTATGGGTAATAAATAGTGGAGTGGGATTTGAACCCAGTCCTGTGTCCAAACCCAGAGTTCTTTCCATTACACCAATGGTCAGGTTGTCTGGCCTCACTTCCCATGGAAAAGTGGTTTGAGCTGCTGCTGGGAGGCCCAAGCCCATCCTTCCTGCTGTATCACTCAGGATTTTGAGTCATTTCAGATGGCAAGGAAGTGGGCTGAATGGTGGAGGGGTGTGTGAAGAGTTCTCTGAGCCAGGGTGAACCTGGGGGCTCTTCTCATCTAGGTTGGCCAAGCTCTAAGTTTGCCAAATGGTGACCAGGAAGGCATGTTGTCTCTCAGGACTAGGGATGCTGGTGGGTCACAGAGGCTGAATGCTCTCCTCCACCATGGTCACTGCTCAGGGGCCCCAAGCTTTTCCTTGGTGGACTCACAAAGCAAAGTGAGCCCCAAAATTCTGCGCTTTGAACTTGGTAGCTTGGCAGTATCCGCAGGGCCCAGTGGCATTTGGCTTTATCTTTTTCTCACACTTTGCCCGCATCAACAGTCTTGTCCTGGGAATGCATGGAGATGAATCGCCATGGTGATGGTCACCATGGAAACACTAGTAGCTAGTTTCTCTTCCCTCTTTTCAGCACTGGCCCTAAGGTCCTTTCCACTTCAGTGCTCCGGGGTGGAGGCTAGACTTCCAATAGTGGGCAGATGAGAAGACTTGCTCAATCTTCCCTAGATGGCCTTAAAAACCCAGATAAGTTCTTGTGTGACTGGGCTAGGCCTATCTAGAAGCAAAAGGATGATGAAGCTGACCTCCACAGTGGGCTGTAGTGGGAAGGACACTGGCTTTGGGAATTGAAGAGGGTTTTGACCTATGTTGGTCTGATCTGCCACCAGATCACTGGGAAGGGAGTGGCTTCTGCTATCCAGATCCCAGATGGCCTGGACACAGGAGGCCTCGAGTAGGCCTGATGCTCACCAGTGACCCCAGCCCTGTGACAGACAGCACACTGTAGTGGCCAGAGTACTAGACTCAGAGTAAGAAAGACCTATCTGGATTCAAATCCTACCTCAAACATTAGCTGCAGGACTTTGGGCTAGTCACTTAACCTCCTGAGGCCTCAGTTTCCTCATCTGTAAAATGGGGTTGAACTCAATGACCTCTTCTTGCTCTACATCTGTGATCCCTGTTCTTTAATTCTTGGCAGTTAGAAGATGTCCCACCCATTCTGCCTCCAATAATGACTATCTTTCTAGCTTCCCTCGGGACTACCTTTTAGCCCTTCCCCCGGGGGATACTTTTCCAAGCATGTTGGAACTATAACCTTGCCTGCTCGATGTGTGATCTCATTTTTTAGAAGACACATAGCTAGGTAGCAGCAGAACTGAGATTGCAATCAGGGTCTGTGGGCCTGAAACTGAAGGCTCTCCCCACTACCATCGAACCCCTCCTTGCCCTCTCTGTGTTAAGCACCAGGGTGGCAGCAGAATGGGGGGGCAGCCAGTGGCCCCTTGGACTCTGGGTCGGGAGGGAGGGAGGGATGAAGGGCAGAAAGGTAGGAGTGGTCCAGAGCTAGAGAAGCCCAGAATCCTGAGGGTGGCCCATCTCTCTCCTTCCCAGCTCCCTGGAGGCCCGTTTCTTCACCTACGGTATCCTGTTTGGCTGTGGGAGTTCCTTCGCTTTCCAGCCTTCCCTGGTCATCCTGGGCCACTACTTCCAGCGGCGTCTGGGTCTGGCCAACGGAGTGGTAGCTGCTGCCAGCAGCCTCTTCTCCATGTCCTTCCCTTTCCTGATGAAGATGCTGGGAGAGAAGATCAAGCTGGCACACACCTTCCGGGTGCTCAGCATCTTCATGTTCATCCTCATGTTCCTCTCACTGACCTACCGGCCCCTCCTGCCCACAACCCACAATTCCCGGGCTAAGCTGGGCCGGAGCCTCCGGCAACAGTGCCTGGGCCACTTAACCAACTACTGCAACATGAGGGTCTTCTATCACAGGACCTATCGCATCTGGGCATTTGGCATCGCCACTGCAGCTCTGGGCTATTTCATCCCCTACGTGCACTTGGTGAGCTGTCTCCCTCCATCTCATTCAGCATACAGGCTGGCAGAGCAAGGGTGCCATCCCAGGTTGAGCCAAAAGGAAGGAGTCAGGGCTGAGGTCAGCGTGGGAGGGGACAAGTGGAGATTTAGGGAAGGACGTGTTTGCTGGCTGCTGGGATTTCGAAGGCTATCAAGGAGAAGGGGGAGACGTGTCCTACTGGGTCAGAGAGGGCAGAGCTAGAGGCACCAGGTACTGTACAATCAGCTGGCCCACAGTGGAAGGAGTGGCCTCTGGAAGTTGTAAGGTCCTTTTCTTCACTAGCCATCTGCAGGAGGAGGCTGGATGCATTCGAGGGTACTCCTGCTCTGGTAAAAGTTGACCCAGATGACATCTGAGGTCACTACCAGATTTATGAGAGAAAGGAGCCAGGGCTGAGGCTGGAGGATCCCAGGGGGAAAGAGCAGAGGAGACTGGAAGAAATACCCATCCTAGACTATCCCCGACCTGTAGCACCGCTCCTGGTTCTCTTCTCCCATTCGTGCCTTAAAATGAACCCAAAGTGCATCCAAAAGACCAGAGGTGTGGGGTGGGGGTGGGATGGAAAGATGGGGCCGACGCTTCAGAAGCTGTCCTGTAATAAGGGCATTTCCCCTCAAGAATGCATGAGCTTGGGGAACTTGGTGCCAGGCTGTAAGTGTGCCAGGAAGGAGGATGCTTTCCCTGGAAGGCCAGGTGGAGGCATGCCAATCAGTTGACCCTGGCTTCATCTGGTTTCTTTCTTCCTCTCTGGGGTGGGGTGTGCATTTCAGATGAAGTACGTGGACAAGCAGTTCACCGGGGAGAAGAAGATCAAGGACACCTGGGTTCTCTTGGTGTGTATTGGAGCCACCTCAGGCATTGGCCGCTTGATGTCTGGCCGAATTAGTGACTCCATTCCAGGCCTAAAGAAGATCTACCTACAGGTGCCGAGTTGACCTTGCCCAGCAAGGGGGAATTAGGGCAGGCTGGGAGGAGCAGGGGCAGGGATGGGGTCTGAAGCCCACCCCCCAATTCTGTGGGCTCTCTATGGAGATTACTACACACTCCAAGGAGAGGCAGTGTTGCTAAGCGGTTAGAGCACACCCCTCAGCTGAAGGGATGGAGAGGGATCTTTCTGGGAACTCACTTATTCCCAACAGCCTGGAGTAAGAGTAGCCCCTCCTTGAAGCTTAATATTGGCTTCCCAGAAGCATCCCTTCCTACCGCACTCTCAAGACTTTCCTAGAAGACAACATGCTGGAATAGAAAGAGGCCTTGGATTCTGAGGCAACAGACCTCAGTTTGAAATTCACTCTGCTTCTCTCTGTGTTACCCTGAGCAAGTCACCTTTCCTCTCTGGGCCTGAGTTTCCTTCTCTGTAAAATGGAACTCAATTTTATGGGCTATTTGGAGAAACAAAAACAAGAGAATAGATAAAAATATTATATAAATGGAAGCTTGCTTGGACTTTACTTGGAGAAATAGTCCCTTACAACTAGAGCCCCCTGTGAGGTCACATCTATCACAGAATACAATGGGATCCATCTGCTTCTCTTTAGATTCTCATAACACCCTCCCCTGAGGATGGCAAGACAGTGATTGCTGTCAACATCATTATCATCGTTATACTATTAACTCCCACCCCCATTGTGCTAGAAAGGAAATCAAATTACAAAGAGGAAAGTGTCTTGCCCAATATATTAATGAATAATTCATTTTTACAAAACTTTAAAGCACTTCCATCACATGACCCCATGTGCGAATTCAAGTATTATGTCCCCACTTTATGATGAGTATTAATTATGATATTGACATAATTGCCAGAATTCAATTATATGATTATAATGCAATATGTATTATAACATAATAATATTAGACAGGCAGTGTCCAGGGGAGGCTAGCGGCTCCTCCTTCCTTGGAGCCAGGGAGATGAGCTCAAGCCCTGACCTTGACTGATCCCAGCCCTAGGATCCTGGGAGATTTTTGTGACCTCTCGGTCACAGGCATTCGAAGAGATTCTTCACTTTTTTTGTGTCCTGGACCCCTTTGGCAGTCTGGGGAGGCCTATGGACCCCTTCTCAGAATTACGTTTTCAAATGTGTAAAATAAAATATATAAGGTTATAAAAGAAACCAAATATAGTAAAATGGTTATTAAATTTGTTAAAGTTCATGAACCTCAAATTAAGAATCTTTGAGTCTAAGACTAGCATTTGCAAAATAGTTGCCAAACTGCATTGGTAGAGGGACTCTTCATACCAGAAGTTCCATTTAACTGATGAAATCCTAGGTACAGCCCTGCCACGCCTCCAAATAAAAGTATGCGAATGCTTGCTTCACAGCAATCTTGGAAGATAGTGTGTCCAAGGAGCATATTCTCATTTTACATATAAGGAAACTGAGGCCTAGAGAAGGACAGTTACTTGCCAGTGGTCACACAGCCAGTGGATCTCCTCATCTGGTAGGGTTCCCATGAGATCAGGCTGGCTTGATACACTGGTCCCAGCTGCCAGCATGTACCTGATCCTGGTCTCTTTTCTTCCAAGTGAGGCCTGACTGAGGGAGGACAAATCCTTTGCAGCAGTTGGGGGATGGGAAGCACTCGGCTCCTTGGCACTGGGGGGGAAGGGGTAGGCACTGGGGGGGAAGGGGTAGGCACTGGGGATGCCCAGCCTAGGGCCAGCCCTGGACCACATGTGCCCCGCCTGGGAGGATTCTCGGGGTCGGCTGGAGCTGAGGTCTCAGTCTGTTCCAAGAGGGATGTTTCATCTTGGAACCTTGGCAAGGCCTCCCTGGAGGATGTTAAGAGGCAGCCAAACACAATGGGCCAGTAATTACACTCTTTAAAGTCAGTTAATGAGGCCTTTTGTGTTATATAATGATATTAACTCTTAATTGACCTAATGGGCTTGGCTGATAGGCACGTCTGTCCTTTCCTCACCTGGTATGCTGGCTGAATCCTGACTGGGAGGTGAGGCTGCCTGGGTTCCCTGCCTAGCCCTTGGGTCCAAGAATCCCCTCCAGAGTTTGGGGCCTTGAGAAGAGGGGAGCCCCCTGGAGACGAGGCAAGGATCTTCCTAGAGATCCTCTGGGGCACCAAAGGGAGCCCCCAAGCTCAGCATAATACCTGGCACATAGTAAGCAATTTTAATAAATGCTTGTTGACTGACCTATACCTGTGTGCCCTAGGGCAAGGCAGTGTGCTGCCCAGAAAAGCCACATACTCATCCCAGGTTGCAGTTGGTGGTGCAGTGGATTGAGCATGGGCTCTGGAGTCAGGAGCACCCGAGTTCAAATGTGACCTCACTTACTAGCTGTGTGACCTTGAGTAAGTCACTTAACCCCAGTTGCCTCCAAAATAGAAGGCATTTTAGCCAGCAGTCTAAAAGCACGGCACTTTCCCTTCGGTTTCTCTGCTATCCAGGCTAACCCAAAGACCGGAGATGAAAATGGCTTTTATTTTCCCTTAAGAAGTCAGTGTGTGGCAGCCTCCTGGGGCAGCACACTGGGAGCCTCACTCCCAAGGGCAGAGGCCTTGAATGACAACCATATCCACGAGCACTTTGGACCCTTATTAAGAGTTAGGCAGGCAATTGGAACCAGAAGCTTCTCACTGCTCCGAGGAACCTCAGTTTATCTGGTCTCCCTGCTGGCAGCTACCTGAATCTTTTCTAGCAATAATAATAGCATTTAGGGAACACTTGAAAGCTGAGCTGACTTATTTATCCTCCCACCAGCCCTGGGAGGTAGGTGCTATTATCATTCCCATTTTACAGATGAATAAACTGACATAGACAGAGGCTAAGTAACTTGCTCAGAATACCATAGGTAGTGTATGAGGCTGGATTTGAATTCTGGGCTTCCTCACTCCAAGTCTGGGGCTCTAGTCACTGCACCCCACTTTCCTCTAAAGCGTTCCTGAAAAGCAAATGGTAGAATGGCAAATCCTTGGGGCAAAAGTTGTTTCACATTTTGTCTTTGTTTTCCAGTCTAATAGGATGCCTGGGACAGGGTAGGCATTGGCAAATTGAAAGCCTACACTTGAATACTTCCAGGGACAGAGAGCTCACTCCTTTGTAGGAGGCACCTCACTCCAGGTCGGGGCACCTGTAATTATCAGAAGGTCGCTCATCTATATAAAATTAGAATCTTCCTCTCAAAAGATCATTGACTTAGATCTGGAGGCAAACTTAGAAACCACTGAGTCCACCTCCCTCACTTTACAGATGAGAAAACCAAGGCACAGAGAGGTTAAATAAGTCACCCAGGGTCACACAGCTCAGGAGTGTCTGAGGTGGGATTTGAATGTCCATCTTCCTGACTCTAAGGCCCTTGCTGTCACCTACACTATTTGATCTCATAACTAGAACTCGTTGCTTCCATCTCTGCCTTTGACGCCCAAGAAGAACACACTTTCTTTGCTATTCCACAGACCTTCAGATGCCAACTTCATCTACAATGGCCCCCCAAGTTCTCTTTTTGCCAAGTTACACATCCACAGCTAACACAAGCAGCCCTCTGGCATGGTGGCCATTGCTCTCCCTGACTTGGTTGCCTTCCTCTAGATATGTGTTCTCTAGTATACCCATAAATAAGGTGCCCAGAATGGAGCACAATACAGGAGATGTGACCTGACCTGGGCAAAGGGCAATCACTCTCTTTCTGGCTCTCTCTCTCTCCATACTTCATTATGTTCATGCAACCTAAGGGAGAGTTCCTTGTTTGGGGCAGTCGAATCTCTTTTGCCTCATATTGTGCTAACAGTTAGTCTCCTAATGCCCTCCGAATATTTTCCACACAAACCACCCCTATCTTAGATTTTGCTCTGGGGACATTCTGTTCAGCCTAAGAGCAATGTCAGACCAAGCAATTTTCCTTGTTTTGTATCATGGCCTCGGCCTCCTTGGAGGTCTCTGTAGTTACCAACTTCCATACGAGGCTCTCAGCCTCAGCCAAAGCCAAGAGGAGAGGGTCCTGGAAGCCCGACTTCCCAAGATAGGCCTGAGGGGCTCTGACCAAGAATGCCCACTAGGTCGGACATTGCTCATGCCAAATCTCCTTGCATTTGTTTCCAGCAAAGGGAGCTTGTGGGGCCCCTGGTACTTTTTCTATCCTTCTCTAGAAGCCAGGAAAGCCAGCCCATATCTCCTGGGAAAGAGCATGTCCTGATGTAATACAGACCAGAGCCCAGATATATTAACTCACCTTGAAAAACAGCACCGCCCCCCCCCGCCCAAATATGCCTACAGGACATGTGCACCTTGTCCAGAGAAGCCCTTATGATCAAATGAGATAACACATATAAAGCAATTAACACAGTGCCTGGCACATAGTAGGTGCTTCATAAAGGCTTATTTCTTCCTTTCCTCTCTCATTTATCACTCACAGGACACATTCATAGAACCATAGAATGGGAGGGACTTTAGAAGCCAGTAGAAAGTCAGGGCCAGTGAGGAAGGCCTTGGAGCGTTCTGATCATTTGTCAGGGACTCCATCTGGTCCTTAGCTATTTGTGCTGCCTGACCCGGTTTCTTCCTTCTTTCTCCAGGTCATCGCCTTTATGCTCCTGGGCCTAATGTGTATGATGATCCCTCTGTGCAAGGGATTTGGCGGCCTCATCGTGGTCTGCCTCTTCCTAGGCCTGTGTGATGGCTTCTTCACCACCATCATGGCACCCGTTGCCTTTGAACTCGTGGGGCCCATGCAGGCATCTCAGGCCATTGGCTACCTCCTAGGCATGATGGCACTGCCCATGACCGCTGGACCGCCCATAGCAGGTGAGGCTGCCCACCCAGAGAAGGTGCTTGTGGGGGAAGCTTCCCGCCCATTCGAGTGCCTCTACCTGGGACCCATTGCCATTTCTTACTGCACTATATGCTCTTAGACAGCCATGCTGGCACATGCTGGGGAAGCCCTTAGCAATTCCGCCATCTCAAGCCAAACCATGTTGGACTTCTAAGAAGCCAGGCTGTGGGGCACACCCAAAGCCTGTTCAGCTAAAGTCCTCTTCCAGTACCTCATAGCCCAAGGGTGACCCTGGGATCTCCGAGGCTATGCCAGGGAACATGGCAGAGAAAGTCTGATGAAGCACCAGGGGCCATGTGTTTGGGGTTCATTCAAACTTCTTCAATCATCTCAGGCAGGGCTGCCTTAGGACCTGCACTGGCAAAGGGAAGCAGGGAGCCCCCACCCAGATGAACTCCCTACTTCTTGAACAGCTGAATAGAGGAAGCCTGGGCTTAGATTTAACTATTGGGGAGACAGAGCTGAAGGACAAAGGTGGAGGGGAAACCTGGTTATTCAATACACATGACTGAATAGCCAAAGGGGGTGGGGGGAAAAAGGCGGGTGCTGGTTATATTTACTAATTATCCAATAGTAGACAGAGAGGCAGCCAGAGAGGAAACATGGCTAGGTATGCTTGAAGAGCAGCCTGCCTCTGATGCCAGCTCCCACCAGACTGGAGCGACTGCCCAGCCTCGAATTGCCTCCCCAGCAGAAATGTACCTAGTGATTTTTGCACTTGGGGAAAGCAGCACAAACCACAACCTCAATTCTGGTAAAGGAAGAGATTCTGGAGCAGGAAGAGGAGGCTACTGATAAGGCCACTGAGAGCTGCTTGCTCGGGACAGAGTAACGTGGGGTGAAGTGGGTCTGACAAGCAGTTTAACATGGACATTGTGGTAGTTGTGGTGAGGGGAGAGGAAGAGCATATGTAGCAGCTTCCTATTTTATTCTTTCTTACCATGTGCTAAGCCAAGCTGTTTCTACATCACTGAATGATTGAAAGCACCCTCAGATCTCCCTCTAAATGTTAACATCCTAGTACAAGGTTCTCTTCACCTCACCCTAGGTGCATCTCCATCTCCAATATTGTGGGCCATATCTACTAAGGTACAGATGGGTAAGGACACGCATGGGTAGAGGATATGCCCATACAGATGAAGTCACACAGATCCTTTACATATTGAAATGACTTCTAAGACTCTTTCTAGTCCTCAGGTATATGGGGGGATGGGAGGAGGGAATGCAACTAAGTAGCCTTGCGGGACCAGTACATTCATAAGTCTGGGATCCACTGATTTCTTTATGGATGTGTAACCATGTACACAGCTAATCTAGAGAGATGTGGGACAGTCACAGCCTCTAGGTTACCGAGGCTCAGTGGCAACCTCATGGTCTTTGGCCAGAGATTGTGGATCAGCCTCATCAGGGCAGGCAGGTGATCTTTTGAGTGGTATTAGGAGAAGGGGGTGCAGCTATACCCCAGATATTCCCTAGGACCATCCCTGGTATCCAAAGGGGCATTGCTGGTACCCTAGAGTGAGTAGCATGGGAAATGCTGCAGTGGAAAACAGCCTGGCAGGAGTTAAAAAACAGGACACCTTCTTAAAGTCCCCCAACAGAGCAGCAGATATCAGAGCCCGAAGTGACCCTAAGGGGTATCTTGTCCAAGCCTCTTGTCATCCTCAGACATAGAAGCAGAGCCCTTTCCAAGGATCTTAGGACATGGCATGTCCACACCAGGAGGGCCCTTAGGATCCAGGCAGGCAGATGTGTCAGGAATGTGGTCATTTAGGCCAGTACCCCTATCTTACAGAGGAAGAGCCTGGAGTCCAGATAGGGAAAAGGGTTTTCCCAAGGAAAGGTTACAGGCAAGACGCAAATGTAGATTTTGTAACTACCAAGTCCCACGACAGACCATCTGAGCTGGGAGGGATTTTAAAACAGAGAGCAGAGATGGTCAGAGCCAGGAAGGATGTTATCACATAGAGAAATAGTATGGGGTAGTGGGTAGAGCTCTAGACTTGGAGAGCCCAGGTCTTCCTAGCTCGCTTTACTCCTTCTACACTTTAAATAGGGGCCCAGGGATAATACAGATGGTCTCTTGAATGGTATCAGGAAAGAGTGTGGGTCCTGAGAGAGGACAGGAAGCCATGATGGAATTTCTTCTTCAACACAGGCTCTGCTATAAGCCATGCTACTTAATCTGGCCTTACTAGGCCACTGCCCCTCTCCTAAGGAAGATGAGCACTTATGAAGTGCCTACTATGTGCCAGGCACCATGAAAGCACATTTCAAATAGTATCTCATCTGATGCTCACAAAAACCCTGGAATGGGATGGTGATTTTTATCCCCATTTTACAGTTAAGGAAAACAAGGCAGACAGAAGTTAAATGATTTGCCTAGAATCACAAAGGAAGTGCATGTGATCAGATTTGAGGAAGAGAAGATCAACTCTTCATGCCCTAGAAGCTGAGGGGGGGGGGGAAGGTAATGAGCAGATGTTACCAGAGTGCCCACAGCTGGCCTCCAGCTGCCAGACGGTAGAACTCATAATGCTCCTCAGAAGTCGTGACCCAGGTGCAAATACAATCAGTTCTCAGCTCACTAGCTGCTAGTACCTGGTCTTGAACTGCTCCCCTGCCTTCTTAGAACATTTTGTTACCTGTAGACGAGCACCAGCAAGTTAGTGCAGGAGTGGGGCAGTCAGGCCTCCATCAGGCTGGAAAGGGATGGAAATCACAAGGTGCTTCTAGATCACTCGTTTGCTCCGCTTCCTGGCTGGAAGCTGACTCTGTCTGCCCTTTCATGAACGGAGGAAAAGGTTCATGGGAGCAGGAGCTGGAGCTGGCCTGCCCCTCTAAGGCCATCTTATCCCTTCCCCTCATCATACAGAGGGGATACTGAGGCCCATCACATAACTTCCATTTCACACTGGAGCTGGTACCAACACCAGTCTCCCTCTGGGAGAACTTCTCCCTTTCAGTTCCTTCTTGTCTGGAGCGATTGACATGAGCTTTTCTAGGCAGTTCCCAAATTGTCCAGTTCTGTCGCCACTCTGGCTCTCACGTTGCTCATTTTACAGATGAGGAACTGGAGATACAACACAGAGATTGAGTGACTTGCCCAGGGTCACATGGCCTCTGAGCATCTGCAGTGGGATTTGAACCCAGGTCTTCGTGACACCAAGTCCAATTCCCTAAACTATGCTGCCTCTTTCTAAGATCCTTTCTAGCTCTGACAATCTATGCCATGTGTTCAGATGTTGTACTCAGTTCTGCCATTCCTTGTTAAGGCCCCTCCCAGCTCTGCCATTCCCTGTTCCAGGATCCCTCCCAGCTTTGCCATTCCCCATTCCTAGCTCCCTCCTAGATGACAGTTGGTATTCTCTACATCCTATGCACTCACAAATCAAACTTCCTGCCGAGGCACTGGTTTACATGGAATATGAACAAATAACATGGCTCCTTTGGGGAAGAGATAGAGGGCTCACATGCACCTGGTAGGCAGAAAGCCATATCTCTGTTGGATTTTGCAGGTCTCCTCCACAACTGTTTTGAGAACTACCACGTGGCCTTCTACTTTGCCGGCGTGCCCCCCATGATTGGAGGCCTAATCCTCTTCTTTGTCCCACTGTTCCATCGGAAAACACCCAAGAAGCAGGAGATAGATTCCAGCAAGGACAAGATGCTGGCCTCAGACACCATCATGAATGGAGAGCTGCTGCCCGGGGTGCCCACCACAGAGGCTCACATCTAATGCCCTGCCCCCTCTCCCCCATTGCTGCCTCCCCTGCCATTCGCCCTCTGGCCTCCAGAACCACTCCTTCAGCCCAGTCCTGGGCATTTCCTGCACCCCGTTGGGTGCTCTGTGTTCATTAGCCAAGCTCTCCCCATTTAATGCCTTGTATCTTTCCAGTGCCATGAGATGGAAAGCATCTTTGGTGGTTTTTCTCTTGCCTTTTGGACTCTCCCCAGGGATTTTCTAATCTTCCAGTGAAGTTGGGGAGGTATGTTAACATCCTGACCTCAGCTTGGAGGCCACCAGTGGAAACCAACTTCTGACAGTGGTCTCTCTGCTCCCAGAAGCCTTTGGGGCAAATCCAGGTCCCAGAGTGCTGACAAGTTAGTCACCTACACAGTCTGTCTATCTTTGGGAGTAGTGGAGGAGGAACCAATTCAGATGCCACTGAATGCTTAGAGGACCCCACAACTCTCCTCAAGCTATCGAGAGCCCCTTACCAATGGGAAGCTTTGATGGTTGGCTATCCACCCCCTTTCCCTTGGAGGGAAAGAGCTGCTTCTTCTTTCTCCTATTACTTAGCTTCTTCCCTCCTTTCTTCCTCTGTTTCTTCTTGTTGCAGGGTGCTGGGACAGAGGAGTGAACCAACCAACTAACAAGCATCTATTAAGTGCCAGGAACTGTTCTAGGTGCTAGGCCGTGCCCTTCCAAGTACAGGGTGGTCCATCCCATCCCGTCCCACCAGCACCAACTCCACTCAGTGACATACATGGCTCTGTGTGGACCAAGACCAGTCACAGTAGAGGCTGATCCCTTCTGTTTTCCCTATACACAGAAGGAGGGGGCATTGGACTTTCTTGTATCTCTGAGGTTTCATCCCGTTCTAAATCTTGGAATTCCACAAACTACATTTTCCTGAGGTGGGGTGGGGTGGGGATGGGTAGAGTTTCTCCTCTTTGACTGTTAATCCTCATGGATCCTCTGGATGCTAGGGTCTGAACTGAGTAGGGACGAGAGGGCTGTGCTCCCGCCTTCCCTGCCTCCCATCTCAAGCTCAGCAATCCTTGAGCCTGTTGGGAGCTCCGTCATCTGCTGCCACCAGGGTGCCCAGCAAGTGACAGGAGCCCGGCTGTTCCAAGCCTTTTAACATAGGCCTGCTATCCCCATTCGGAAACCACTTTATCCCCATGCTGGACCCCTTCCATAAACATGCAGCAGAGGGAAATCCATAGTTGATTCAGTCCATGGCCAAACAGATAATCGACCTTTTCTAATCTAAGCTGACCTCAGAAACTTTGCCCCAGGTCCTCATGCCTCTCTCCTTTAGTTACCACAAGAAGCCCTGTGTACCTAACTTTTCACTCACAGCTGAGTCCTGTACCAACTCCGTTAAAAATGCAAAATACAAGCCCCGGGTCATCGTCAAGTCCCTTCCCCTCTCTTGTAAAATGGGGGTACTGAACCAAATGAACTCTAAAGTGTTTGGCAGCCCTGTCTAGGATCCTATCTCCGACTCTGTACTGGCAGGTCAGTATTATGGTCCCAGAGCTGGACCCCAGCAACCTGCAGAGAATGCCTGGAGCTAGAGGAGGTCAACGGGAGGGTTTCCTAGGCCAACTAAAAGGGGTAGGAAAAAAGTTGCTGAGGGGGAAATTTATTTGCCTCCATTTGACCCCACCACCACACTGGAGCTCTCTGGGCTCTTCTGTTGAGGAGGTGGAAGGAGGGAGCTGGCATTTCCCCAGCAGTGAGGGGCGCCCAGGCGGGAGTCTGACCCTAGCTAATGCAGGCACAAAAGCTGCCAGGAATAGACAGCCCTGGCCCCGGCCTCTCTCTCTGAAGCAGATGCCAGCTTCTTGTCCCTGCCTGGGCCCTGGGCAGCAGTCCTGCTGAATACCGCCCCAAATGCCCCTGGTCTGAGAACAAAGGGAACCATCAGGGCCACTTGAACACTTGCTCATTAGGCCCCTTCCCAGACTCTCTCCACTTGGGCCTCTGGCCTCTGGCTTTGTGTCTTAATGTGCACATCTCTGTGTCTCCACACTGGCTGGTGAATGAGGGGCCCCTGGGGCCTTTGCCCCTTCCGCCCTCTAGGCTATGAGGGCAGGGAAGGGCCTTGGGGGCCCCTACAGATTTTCTTCTGGACCCTGGCTTGTCTGAAACAAAACCACTCAACCAAACATGGGAAAGAGACAATCCCACACTGAGGTGGTTTTCCAAACCATGAAGTTTTACTTTACAAACTGGCAGCTAGGAGGGCCTTGGCCAGGAGAAGCGTTGGCGCCTAACTTCTTCCCAGTCCAGGGCCCTCAATCCCTTTGGCTAGGTATCCCCCTCCCCCACTCCTTTTCCGGCAGCCTGGTTTCATGGAAAGAACACTGGATTTGGAATCCCAGCTTTGTCACTGGGTAACCTTTAGAGAGTCCCTTCCCCTCTCTAGGTCTCAGTTTCCTCACCTTTAAAATGAGAGGGTTGAAGTAGATGATCTCTAAGGGCCCAAAATCCTTTAATCTGTAGCAACGGAGACATTCCAGGTCTAAAACCTGTTAAGCCTTGCTGAACTAGAAGGGTGGGCAGGGGAGGAATGAGAGAACATGGGGTTTTTGTTTTGAATGCTTGGAGACTTCCTGCCTACCAAGGGCCTTCTGTTTCTGCTTGGCAAGAAGGCAGACTTTCTGATACCTGTAACACCTAGGAACTTACCAGTAATGGCTCTTGGTAACTTAAGAGCAGCTCTCTGGCCATTTCTAGGCCCAGAGTCATCACTAAGAACAGTTTCATCCTACATCTGTCTCACCCTGATCCCTCC
>CM053775.1:17750341-17775759 GCA_028658325.1 Potorous gilbertii
AGATCTAGACATTAGAAGGATGGGTTTAGCAGCTATATACATACACACATACGTTCATATACATACATATATAAATCTATAACTATACACTCTCTATATACATATATAAATATGTAACTATACATCTCTCTCTCTCTCTATATACACACACACACACACACACACACATATATATATATATATATATATATATATATATATATATATATATATATATATATATATATATGAAATTAATGGAAGGCAGGGAGATCAATCAGGAGACCGCTCTAATCCTCTTGTACAGAAGTGATGAGACTGTGGTGGGGCCATGTGTGTGGGAGAAGGGAGAATGTGTCAGACATGTGGAGACAGAAGAGACAGGACCTCAAATAGAAGATGAGGGTAAAGGAAAGAGAAGAGTCCAGGCTAACTCCAGGGTTTTGAACCTGGGAGACTGAGACTAATGGGAAATTTGGAGAAGGGACAGGTTTACAGGTGAGGGGCTCCACTATGGACATGCTAGGTTTGAGGTACCCCAGGGTCAAATGAGATATTTGTGAAATGCTTAGCACAGTACTTGGCACATAGTAGGCACTTAATAATTATTTGTTCCTTTTCCCCTTCCCTGTGAGACATTCAGGTGGAGCTGTTCAGCAAAGGGTTGGCCAAGCCAGACCAGAGTTGGGCTGCATAGAGAGATATGGGACTCACATGTCTTCTGTTCTAAGGGCCCTTCCCCTTTTCACATTCTATATTTCTACCACATCTGTCTCTGTCTAAACAAAGGAGACGTAATGCATCCTGGCCCTCAGGGCTTCATCATGCAAGAGATGAGATTTGCTTTAAGGTAGAATACCCAGAAACAAGAGAACCACTTACATGTCTTTACTTATCAGAGCTGGAAGAACCATTGGAATTTAAATGTTAGAGCTGTAACTTAGTAACTTAGAAATCATCTGGTTCATCACCCTCATTTTACAGATGATGACACTTTAAACTTGACAGTTTCAGGCAGATATTTCTTAATGGGTCACTCCTCTGCTCAAGAACCTAAAATGTCTCCCTATTGCGTAGCAGATCACATCTGAGCATTTCTGTATGGCTTTCAAGGCCCTAAACGATATGGTCCCACCCACCTATTGAACCTGATCTCAACTTGCAACATTTGCTCCAGTCGGGTGAGGCTCTTCACTCTCTCCCCTGCTCATGTCTCCAAGCCTTCGTCTCGCTGTTCCAGGGATTCCTCAAATGTTATTTTCCTCTTGTTCTCATTCACGTAAAGCCAACTCCATCATTCAAGGCCCAGTTCAAGTGGCCTCCTCTCCATGAAACCTTCCCTGACAGTTCCAACCCACCCCACTCTCTCCTTTCTTCCAGACCTTCCAGTATTTATTGTTTTCTATGAAGGAATGAAAGGGCATTTATTATATAAGAAAAGGCAAAGCACCATGCCAAGTGCTGGGGACACAACTTTTGAGGTGTTCCTGTTGTAACAGGGAGAAACAATACAGAAAAGGTTCTAGCTGCAGGTCAGCTGGAAAAGTCCCACGAATTAACCTCATCTCCCTGGTTAGATGGCAAATTCTTCACAATGATGTCTTTGCAGAGAAGCTGAGAGTTGACCCTGCCTCCAGAGAGCATCCAGTCTGATCAAGTGGCCAGAGCAGAAATTCACTTCCCAGCATCCCCAAGCAGAGGCCTTGCCACCTCCCATTCTTTGTCACTGGCTGACTATGTGGCTTTGTTAAACTCTCTTTCTTTGTCTGAGTCTCAGTTTTGTCCATAACTTTAGAATGGATGGTCTGCAACTTCTGAATCCTGTGATCCCATATTTACTGTCCTCTGTCCTGTTCAAGGCTGGGCACACAACGGACAGCTTGGAGAGGGAGCCCAGGAGATGCCAATGTGATGCCAAGTCTGAGCCCTGGCCCCTGACCTATCCTCCCCCTGTTGAACTCTTCCCTCCCAGTGTAGGGGTAGAGGAACTGCCCCCTGCTCGGGCTGGAGCTGGGCTCCCCTGTGCTCCTGGCTCCAGGTCCCAGGTGAGCTGCTTTCCGGACCTCAGGCAAGAGCCAGCTCTGGGCTCTGGGCCTGGGCTGTGTAACTCTTTTCCAATGTAAAAACAGGAAGCGTCTCCTTGGTATTGGCAAATGAGGAAACCCAGTAAGAGGGGCCCTGGGAAGCTGCTGTCCCTGCCTTATATGCCTATGGGGGTCAGTGGGGGCAGCAGGGCTGGAGAAATCCAAATTGTGCAGGTATTCCCATGACCTTCCTTAGAGGCCATTCCTACCGCACCCCCATCAGCCCTTTCTTGACCAGAGATAGGCCAGTCTGGCCCCTGGCACAGAGTAGAAGCTGGTACAGCCTGAGGGCTGACTGCTATGAGTCATGGACTAGGGGAAGAAAGGGAAGTCTGGGCCATGGGCTGGGGTATCTAGTGACTGCCATGGAGAGTCTGGGGGCTCTTGGTCATGTGTCTCTGACAACAGGGCCAACTTGCTTTGGACAGACACTGGCTAAGACAGGGAAGGGAATCTCCCTGGCCAGCTTACTGGAGACAGCACTGGCAAACTGGCGGGGCTTCTTTTGGAAATTCTCTTCTTACCTCGTCCTCACCCAGACATCATCTGTCATCTCTTCCTTTTCAGATGGCACATCATTTGCCATCCCCCCCACCATCCACTGCCGGGCACTGTGGCACCTCCTCCATCCGACCTTTCCCTGGGCCACCAGACAGAGGGGGTCATAACTGGAAATCATTTTGGAACAGAGAAGGTCACAGGGACTGTCGAGTTCATGGAGTCAGGATTCCAAGGGACACAACGCAAGGAAAACACAAGGGGAGGAGGCCTAGGCCAAAATAACACAGATGCCTCATCTCTCCTTTGTGTTGTCTCTACCCATTCAACGCTTTGAGCTTTGTGGGATCCAGGTTCCACTAGCCCTTTCTCACTATTTGGCTTTCTCCCATTCCCTACTAGAAGTGCTGATGTGGTCACCCATTACCCAATTTAGTCATCCCCAGTACCTCTGGGTGCCTTTGGGGTCAATGACATTGCACGGTTCTAGGCAGAGTCGGTACAAGGCTCCTCTGTTCCTCTCTAATTCTGGCCCTTGCAAAGCACTGTTCTCCCTGCAGCAGACAGACCTTATGTAGACCATGTGCTTAACCTCATTATTTAATTCCTGTTCCATTGCTAGCTAAGTGACCCTGAGCAAGTCCCTTCCTATCTCTAGGTCTGTGACTGTAAGCCTTGTTCCACTGACTTCATGGGGTTGTAGCATTATAGTAACACATATTGAATCCAAATGCCATGTAAACTTTAAAGTACTTTCAGAATGAGAATCGTTGTCTACAGTCTGTGGCTGTCCATCTCCCCGTTGGCCTTAATAGTCCAAGTGTCCTTTTAATGTAGAAAGGACTGTCCCTGCCCATGACCTCACCCTCCTGCTTCTGCCACCACACAAAGGTTGGTCCGCAGGGATTCCCTTTGCCCCTAGTGGAGATGGGAGTTGATGAGAGGGAAGGAGAGGCCCTCAGGTGCCCTAGAACTTGGGAAGAGGAGGCAGGGGTGCTATGTGGAGGCATAAATCACAAGTTTGTTTCTTACTCTGTCACAGCTCCCCCACTTCCTTACTTTCTTGGGATAAAGAGATATTCTCCCCTCCTCAGGATGAGTCAGAATTCTCAGAGTGTGGAGTATCGGGTCTGATTTCCCAGAGTGCTCAGGGGAGTTAGATGGTAATGATTTCCTTGAATCTCTTCCACTCGTTTCTCGTGTCCCCCACTTTCTCCCCCTGTTAGAGAATACGTGCTGAATATTCTCTCCTCCAGTTTTGGATAGGGGGTGCTTGGGTCTTCAGAGGGCCCCTTATGGATGGTCCAATCATCTTCTGGACTGGAGGGGGAAGGATGCCATCTGGCAGTGACCAAACCACATACTCTCAGCACTTGGTGAGTGGCAGCATGTGAGTGGGAAAAGACCTGACTTTGGATGGGGAGACCTGGATTTGCGTCTCAGTTCCAGTGCTTAATAGAAGTGTGACCTAGGCAAGTCACCTAACTTCTTGAAGCCTCAATTTCCTCATCTGCAAAATGGGGATGATATTTTCACAGCCTCCCTCTTAGGAGGGAAGTACTTTGGAAACCTTAGTGTACTATCAAAATGGGAATTTGGGAGCTAAAAAGAGAGCCCAGAGGTCACTAAGTCAAACCTCAACAAGGGACCTTACTGCCACATACCATAAGATAAGGAAAGTGAAGCCCAGAGAGGTCATGTCATCTGTCCAAAGTAACACAGCTTGTACATAGCATAGTTAAAATTCTAACTGAGGGTTTTGGACTCCAACCTCCGTCCTTGTCAGCTGCCTTCAGATAAAGAAACCAAGTCCCCGAGGAGCTCTTTAGCTAGCAAGGAGCAGAAATAGTTGGCTCAGGAGAGGAGGGGGGAGCCTGGCTGTCTGAAAGGGGCAAAAGTCCCCAAAAGTCCCTTTCAGTTAAAGGTACCATGTCAGTTTTTCCTGATGGTGGTGCTCATGAAGCAAGCAAGAGATTTCTTGCATTCAAAAGGCCAGAGAAGGATGGGAAGGCAGGGAGGAGATGGTTAATTCCCAGCCATCTCAGAAAGAAGCATCCCCCCTGAGGTCAACAGGGCATCAGGAGGTAGAAGTGAGGAGGGAGAACATTCCAGGCATCAAGGTCAGTTAGCAAAAATGTCTGGAGTTAGAGATGGAGAGCCTGGTTTAAGAAGCAACAAGGTCAATGTAACTAGATCTCAGAATATGTGGAGCAGGGCATGGTATAAGGCGTACAAAGCCTAGAAAGGTAGAGGAGAGGTTGTGAAGGGCTGTGAAGTCAGAGGATTTTATATTGGATCCTTTAGGTAATAGGGAGCCTCTGGAGTTTATTGAGTGGAGCAGGGGTGATGTGGTTAGATCTGTGTTTTAATATCACTTTGCCAGTTGAGTAAAGGCTAGACAGGAATAGGAAGACATTGGAGTCAGGAAGATCAACCAGCCAGGCTATTCAAGCAGGTTCTGTACCAGGATGTGGCTGAATTGGAGGAGAGAATGGTGTGCAAAAGGTAGATGTTGCAAAGGTCAAACCCACAGATTGGCTATGGGGGGAGAAGACAGAGTGAGCAACCAAGGATTGTACCTAGGTTGGGATCATGATTGGTAAGTTACCAGTCTTAGTTACTACCTTACCTACTCCTGCCCACACAGACACAACCTACCGATGTATGACATCACTAAGCTTTACAAAGGAAATTTTTGCAGATTTTTGCCAAGGGCATTAGTAACAGTGACTCCTACCCCTTGGTCAGTCACCTCTGTTTGTTTCCAAATTTTCTAAATAAAACACAAAATATTTCCAACCCCCCAATATGATTTCATTTCAGAAATTTCCACCACTCCAAGCAGACTAGTGATCAGCCTCTGCCCCACCACCACATACACGCTCTAGCTGGGCCTGCCTTCCTCTCTCCCCTCTGCCTGTATGAAGCGTACCATTATGTCTGTGCCTTGGTTTTCCTTAGGGACTAAACAGGGAGCAAAAGTGGTTCCTGCCCAATTTATTTCTCAGAGACTGGGGAGAGAGCAGCTGTCAGCCTCTAAGTCAAAGAGGAGGGGAAGGCCTCTGAGGAAAGGGGAAAGAACCTTAGACTTGGAGTCAGAAGATCTGGGTTCTACTCCAGCCTCTTCCACCCCTTATCTGGCTTACCTTGGGCAAATTGCTTCCCCTCTCTGGGTCTCAGTTTCTTCCTCTGTCAAATAAGAGGGTGAGTGGCTGATTTCTCTATTTCCTCTCAACTCAAACAAGTCCATGAGCCTGGGTGGGTGGGGCCCATTACAGGACGTGGCAGAGTAGAAGGACCAGCAGAAAAGCAGACTCAGGCAGGAGATCTGGGCTCAGTGAACTGCTCTGTGAACTGGAGAGGATGCTTGTATTCCTTGCCTCCAGCATGTAGCTTCAGGGAGGGAGGGGGACGTTTGTAAGCCGGAAAGTACTGTGGAACCAACTGGGTGTTATGGTTATGGGATTTCACCCTTTTCTCCCCCCAGTCAGGAGCCAGTGGGATCAGCCCTGTGCAGGGTGAATTAAGCAGCTTCAGGTAACCCCAAGCCAGGACCTGGGCTGGGCTTTGGTTTGTTTGTCTTGGGGATTTGGGGCCCTGTTCTCATCATGCCAGCCCCACCAGCCCTGAATGCAAGTATAATGACAGCTGTTGAAAAATGCCTCCCCTGTCAATTATCCAGCTCCAAGACAGCCCCTGGGAGCTGTTCTTGCACGCCCACCTCATCAGATCTGCTTCTTGCTCTTGCAGGCCAGGCCTCACCCTGCCCAAGCCTGGCCCCCTGCCTTCTCCCCACTCACCCCCCACCTCCTTCAGTTGCTTTTAAAGGATTATTCTGGGAGCCACAAGCAAGGAGGATTCAGCTTCAAGGTGGCCTGGGAATAGAGCTCAGTGGCATCCTGTCATTTCTTGGCCTGGTGCAGACTATGAGCCCTGGCTAGAAGTCAGAACACCTGGGGTCAAGTCCTGATTCCGTCATTTCCTTACTGGGAAAGCTTGGGCAAATCATGTTCCCCTCTTGGGGTCTCAGTTTCTTCCTCCGTAAAGTTAATGGGTTGGACTAGGAGATCTAAGTTTCCTCCCAGCCTTGACATTCCCTGTCCCAAGATTTCTTCCAGCCCTGACATTCCTTGTTCTAAGTTCTCCTCACTACTAACATTCCATGTTCTAAGGTCCCTTCCGGCTCTGCCATTTTCAGTTCTAAGCTGCCTCCCAGCATTAACCTTCTCCATTCTAAGGTCCCTCCCAGCTCCACCTAGGGATGATTCAGTGTGTGCTTCCAGTCAGCTCTCCTGGCTAGGTCCCACCTGAAGAGACTCCTAGTCCAGTTAGAGCCAGTAGCTTGCAGTTTTCTGCAGAGCCCAGGAATAAGTGACTTCTCTTCCCTGTGGGATATGGGTGCCCAAGGGTATTCTGTGCTCTGCTTTTCAGGATCCCTCTTGGCATGCTTTGTAACTCCTGATGGGGCTCATCAGCTCTGATTCCCTCAGCTACACACCCCTCTAACTAGGTCACCTGCTGGAACAAGCCCAGAGCCAGCAGCCTGTGGTTAGGCTCTCTGAGAGGTCCTGAGAAGGGGAACTCCTTTGGGCGGTAACCTGCCCACCTAACCTAAGCCTCTCATTCTCCCTCCTCCTTAGAATCTCCCTCCAAAAGAATCCCCATAGAAACGGGCTTGTAGCTAGAAGGGACCTCAGGAGTTCAGACCTCTTGTTTGACAGATTAGCAAACTGAGGCCCAGACAAATGACCAGTTGAAGGAACTGGGGCAAACAAAACCTGGGGGACATGAGCTATATTCAAGTATGTGAAGGCTTATCAGAGAGAAGAGGAATTAGACTTGTTCTGCCTGGGCCCATTAGAGAAAACTAAAATCAGTGGAGGAAAGTGGTAAGGGGCCAGATTTAGGCTTGATATAGAGGATCAGAGCTGTCCAAAGCAGAACAGGTGCCTCGGGGGTAGTGAGCTCTCTGTCACTGGAAATCTTCAAGCAAAGAGGCATGATGACCACTTGTTGGGATGTCATGGAAGAGGTTCTAGTTATAACCATGCGAAGGACTAGATGTAGTCCATTCCACCTAAGAGGTTCTGGAATTCTTCCTGGGCCAAGACTACTAGAATTTGGATCACAGATTGATGGTGAGACCAGCCAGTGAAGATGGTGATGGAGAGAAGGAAATAAACATGTGAGGGGGGCCCAAGGATCAGAAAAACTGACTGCTGAAACTTGTTTTAAGGAAGGTTGGTCCCTGTCTCCTAGCCATTCCATAATGAGACTTGGAACAGAGCAGGAATGTAGCCTTAACTTTCCCTTCTCTTTGCTTTGGGTTCAGATGTTCAGGATGCAGGATCTCAGGTTCCTATTCATCTTCATGAATTACTAGGCCTCATTCTTTCAATCCTTTCCCACTTTCCTCAGAAAAGTTTTCTTCATGAAAGCAGAACCGTCGTTCACCAGCCACCCATAACATCTGACTGATCAAGCCTTCTCCGTAATGAATTAGTATTAACATACAGGGAGGCCATCAGCTTGGTAGGATATATGTCAGACTGGGAATCAGGAACTCTGGTTTCCCATCTTGACTCTATCTGGGACTAGTTTCTTTGCTTTCTGGTGACCTTGGACAAGTCATGTTACTTTCTGGAGTTTGGTGTCCTCATCAGAGATTATATTTTAGCTCCCTTCCAGCTCTGACATTCTATGATTTTTTGACCAGCTGCTCCTAAGTTTTCCCCAAGAAACCCTTCTGAAGTCTGTGAACACCCTGCTGCTGCTCCTTGCCTTCTGATATGTGACAGGAAAAATCAACTGGGCCTTGGTACCATTTACTTGACTTGTTAAGCTTTCTAACATTTAGATTTGGTTTGTCTATAGACTTTAGAAAGCCTCTAGTCATGGAACTACGTGGTGCATTGAGAACATGGCTTAGCATTGATTATGTTTCATGTGTGTGGTCCTTCAGCCCTCAATCAGGAACCTCTTGTTATAATGTTGTTTCTATGGATGCAAGTTTTACCATGTCTGCTTATCATGTAAACCAACGTAAATGCAAGGACTGCCTGTGTTAAGTGTATGTGACTTTTTAACCGATATATTTAGCATCATAAATTCATAAAATGTCAGAAACTGGAGGGACCTTAGAATATGGAATGGCAGAACCTGGAGAGAATCTAGAATGTGAAATGGCAGGGTGGGAAGGGATCCTACAGATCACCTCTGCCAATTTGCTTATTGTACAGATAAGGAAACTGAGGCTCAGAAAAAGAAAGGGTCTTGCCTAGTGACACAATGTGAATTGGTTGGTATAGAAACAGGTGATAGAACCCAGACCTTCTGTCTAGCCCATAATGAATTTCTAAGCTGCTCTTTTCCCTCAGAAACAGAAAGGTCTTTATCAAGGATGCTGGGCTTAAGCCCAGAAAAACAGCCCTGATAAAAGCTTGCGCCCATGCAGGTTGGAATGCAATCCTGCTCCTCATTCTCCCAGAGTCTCTCTATGGTGGCATCTTTATTTTGTCTCTTCTCACAAGGATATAAATGTTTGCAGGGTGGGGGCTTCCCCAACTTTGTTAGATTCACAATCCCAGGCCAGGCCTGGATCTCCATTATCCTCCCATTGCCCCATTTCCCAGGGTCTGTTTGATCTGATGATACAGAGGAGAGTTCAGTACTCGATCAGAGCAGGGCAGGCTGGGGCCACAGGGTACACCATCACTGAGCCATTCCATCACACCCACATGGGAACTCAGCGTCTGCGTCACAGGCCCAGATTTCATCACAGACCCATGGGCCCCAGCACGCCCAGTTGTTGGCATGACTGTCTGCTTCTTGTGGGCCCAGAGTTTGGCTCCAGGTGAGGGTGGAGTGAGGAGGCGAATCAGCAGGAGGGCAAATATGGGCTCTTCTCTACCTTGCTAACTCTGAGGGGCTGAATGCAAGAAACAACTGAGGTGATGAGTAGGCCTGACTGGAAAATATCAGAGACTCATGGTAGGAGTACCTGGTGTTGGGAAGAAAGTACCTTTGAAACCTTTCAGTGCTACAGAAATGAGTTATTCATGAGTTCTCCAAACAGTGGTGAGAATATCATAATCCCCATTTGACAGATTCCCATCTGAAACTCAGAAGGTCAAATGACTTGGCCACAGTCACATGTTGGGTCAGGTTCAGGATTATGACTCCAAGTCCAGGGTCCTGATTCCACAATGATGATGCCTTTCTAGATATCACTAAGCAATCAAAGTGGGCAGTCCCAATGATGCCAATAGCAAGAGTCCACCTTAATCTCACACATGAAGGTATACAGAGTGTTATACCCATTTGTCAGGGGAGATTCAAAGAAGAGGTGACTTGCTCAGGGGACACAGTGAGTCATTGTCAGAGGCAAGATGCAAATCCAGGCCTCCGGCCTCTATACCAGGCTGTTTCTTGGACCCTACTACCCAGCTTGGGTAAGCTGCTCTCAGAATCAGGCATGGCTCCCTTTGGCCTTCTGTCCAGGAGGCCCTGGAAGGAGATTGAGACACCTAAAGTGAAATGCTTCTGCTGATTTTCAGGTGTCCCAAGTGGCAAATAGGAGCAGATGCCCACTGAGTGCTGGCAGGAACAGGAGCAGGATCTCAGCAGTGGGCAGGCCTCCTAAAGGCAAGACTGTGGCCACCAGGTGGGCCTTTATTTGGAGCAGTCATAAAACTCCACTCCTCCCTCATCTGGGTCTGATTGGAAAGATAGGACTTCAACAGCAACTTAAGAGAATCACGATGCCTGCTTTGGGTGCATCCCCTGTGGTAAATGCATGAAAAGAGCCTAGCTTTAGAGTCTAGGGGGCTTTTAGAGACGATTGAGTCCAATCTTCTTATTTTACAGAGAAGAAAACTGAGGCTTAGAGAGAGCATATTACTTGTAGTAAATGACAGGACCGGGATTCGAGCCCAGGTCTTTTTTAATCCAGAACTTTTTTAATGGCACCAGGAGATCATAGGATTTAGGGATCTTTGAACCTGAAATGTCACAGCTAGGAGAGATCCAGAGAAAGCAAACCTGAAGAGAGGGTTTAGAATAGAGAACAAGAAGGGACCTTAGAATACAGAGATTTTCAGAGCCGAGAGGGCTCTTACAACACAGATGGTCAAAGCTTGGAGACCAAGAACATGGAACATCATAATGGAAGGGACCTTCAGAGAACACAGAATACCAGAATTGGAAAAGGCCTTGGAAATCATGAGATCCAACCCTCTCATATTTCTGAGGAAGAAAATGAGATCTGGAGAAGGGAAACAGTTTAGCCAGGTTCACACAGATGCAGGCATTCCTTAGAGAAATTGCAGGTTTGGTTCCAGACCACGTCAATAAAGTGGATATCGCAACAAAGCAAGGCACAAGAATTTTTTGGTTTCCCAGTGAGGATAAAAGTTATATTTACATTATACTGAAGTCTATTAAGTGTGTGATAATATTATATCTCAAAAATGCGCATACCTTTATTAAAAATACTTTATTGCTAAAAAAAAATGCCATCATGTGAGCCTTCAGTGAGTTGTAATCTTTTTGCTGGTGGAGGGTCTTGCCTCCATGCTGATGGCCGCTGACAGCTCAGGGTGGTGATTGCTGAAGGTTGGGGTGACTGTGACAGTTTCTTAAAATAAGACAACAGTGAAGTTTGCCAAGTTGATTGACTCTTAGTTTCTCTCGAACATATAGAGGCCAGTGTAGGGTTGTTCACTGGCCTAATTTCAATACTGTTGTGTCTTGGAGAACAGGAAGAACCAAAGAGGGGAGAGAAATGGGGGAACTGCTGGCAGAACACACACAACATTTATCAATTGAGTTTGCCATCTTGTATGGGCGCAATCCATGGTACCCCAAAACAATTGCAGTAGTAACATCCAAGATCAATGATCACAGATCACCATAACAGATGAAAAAGTTTGAAGTATCATGAGAATTATCAAAATGAGACATAAAGACATGATGTGAGCACATGCTTTTGGGAAAATGATGCCAATGAACTTGCTCAGTGCAGTGCTACCACAGACTTTGAATTTGTAAAAAATGCAGTATCTTGGAAGTGCAATAAAGCAAGGTCTGCCTGTATAGGATAAGAACCTAAGAGATGTGTATAGTCCTGTACTCTTTCCCCAATGCCAGGAGAAGTGACACTAAATAGCCTGCCTACCACTTACAAGTTCCATTGATTGCTATTCTTATGAGTGTTTCAATCTAGTTTCATTGACTTCATCATAACTGCCAACTGGAAAGATCCCTTTCTCAGTACATCCTTCTTGATATTTCCCTTGGCATAATATGATCCACTTTCAGGTAAGAGAAGCACAGGGTTGATTACTCAAATATTTACAGAGGCATAGAATTATATAAAATATTAATCCTGGAGAGGACCTTAGAGGCCATCTAGTCTAGATAGCTTATTTTGCAGGTGAAGAAACTGAGGCACCAAAGGTTACTGGCTTCCTTAAGGTCACATGGCTAAAGCAGGATTAGAACTCGGCTCTTCTGACTCCTGTCTGTGTCCAGTGTTTACCCCACAAGTCTACACCACCTGCTTTCTTTGTTTTAGACTTTGAGAGGACCTCCCATCTTACTTGTAACAAGTTCAAGCCCATAGTGGGTGCTTAGTAAAGACTCCTAGACGAATGAATCTCCTGACTGATTCTCTCCATATTCCACTTCCCCCAGAGCAGCCCATCTAGAAGGTCAAGGTCACCTGGGCCCAGGCTCCAAACTCTCCTGGAGGAAATATGATGGCCCTGTCACATGTCCCTAAGTTCATAGGCATGGGGTTCTCAGGCACAGGGTCAGCCCTACACATGGTTGGAGGACATGAGGGACACCGAAAGGTCCAACTCCCTGCCCCCAATCTCTCTGTTCCCTTCAGTGACAAATCTAAGGTTCATGTGTTATGGGGGAGGGTGACATTAACCCTTCAACGTCTATCATGGCATAAGCACAGACTCCATGATCTGGTTTGATTCCTAAGGAGATGGAGCATAGGCCAGGTACAATGGCAAAGGCAAGAAGAAGAAAAGTGGGGTGTCTAAGTGGAATGTCAAGTAGCCAGGAGGGAAGTGAGCACAGTTTACTACGATACCAAGCAGAAAGTGAGAGGGACAAAAGAGAGGTGTGAGCAAGGTGGGATGGGGGTTCTAAGGAAAAAGGGCTGGATCATTTCAGGCCAAGAGCCAGGCCTCATAGTGTGGTGTGGTCTAACAATAAGAACATTAGACCTCGAGTCAGACTGGCTGAATCTCATGAGACCTGAAGCTAACTCTGAGCCTCAGTTTCCTACAAAATGAGAGGGGTGGTCTGGATGGCTTCTAAGGTTTCCTTCCATCTCTGCCATTTTGCGATTCTGAGTACTGTGATCTAAGACTGGAAAAGTGTGGGAGCGGGGTGTAGATAGTAGAGGACCTTAGGTGCCAAGATAAGAAATATGGACTTTTTTTCCAATGAGCAGTGGGGAACCACCAAGGGATGCTGGGTAGAAGACTACCATGATCGGAGGTGTGTGGTGGAGAAATTACTCCAGTAGCCTGTACGGACTGGATTGGAGGAGAAGGGACCGGAACAGTTTGGGAGGCTCTCATCCAGGCAGCTGCCTGCATCCCCCAGCTGTTTTGCCTGGGATTACTGCTCCCTAGATGGTTGCTTTTCCTCTTCCTGGTTCCTTTCCACCCCTAGGTCACTGATCAGGAATGTAGAGTTGAGTGGAGAATGTAGACAGAATGAGGGAAGCCCCACGTGGTGTAGCTCCCTGCATCCCCCTGACATGGGATCTGAACAGGAAAGTCCCTCCTTTGGGTCACAATGCTCTCTAAGACCCCTGTTCCCATGCAGTGTGCTGCTATGGAAAGACCATTGGACTGGAAATCGTGTTCATCCTGGCTCTACCACTTATTAACTATGTGACCTTGAGGAAGCCTCTTGACCTCTCTAGACCTCAGTTATCTTATCTGGAAAATGGGGATAAACATTATCATCCTACAGTTTAGTCCACAAAGCTCTTTGAAAGTCTGTCATTAGTCTCTCATCGCCTACTAACACATTAGCACAGATTGTTTCTCAGATTAGCCAGCTGTCACCCTGGCAAACAGATCCTCCAGCCCCGAGGGGATAAAAAGCAGGAGGGGTTAGATTTCATCAGTCAATCAATCAACAAATGTTCCTGGCTCCCATACTATGTAGTCAGCTGGGTGCTAGGCTAGGTCTTAGAGGGGGAAGGAGAAGGGAGGCAGTGACCTTGGACAAGTCACTCCCCTTCTGTGTGTCTCTTTTGTCTCCTACTTCTTCCCCCTAAATAGCCTAGGCTAGATGCTCAGGTAAAATCAGGTGGTGTGACCTTATCCCTACACTTCCAGGGCAAGAGGGGTCAGAGATCCTGGCCCTCACTGAGATGCCAGAAGGCTCAGCTTGTAACCATAGCTTTTCATCCCATCCTTCCCTGGGGTCTTGAGCCAGTCTCCCTATATCCCCTCAGTCTGTAAGACAGAAGAGAGTGATTTCAGATGAGAGAATGCAGGTGGGATGTTTGGAGATCCTTGGCATACAACCTTTGATAAAGTCAGTTGGATGTCAAATGATAATTAGTATAATTATGAATGAGAAGGAATACAGAAGCAGCTCTCAAGCAAAGGCTGGCCCCAGAGGGTTCTCCAGTCCTATAAGACCACACACTAGTCTCCCTGAAAAGACAATGGAAAAGGAATTTCTTCACCTTCTGCTCTGGGTCCTGGGCTTAGACCTAAACCCCAAAGGCCCAGGCAGCCTGTTGGAGAGCTCCTGGGGAGCAGTGTTCTCTTGCTCCCTTGGCAGAACAAGCTCAGTATGTACAATGGCCCCAAGAGTCCACCCTATTCTGCCCTCCTCCTGCCCCCAACAGGAGCCTAGAATCTCCACCAGGTCTAGTGTCCGAGCTGGGAGGAATCTTAGAATGCAGAATGGAGAACGTTAGAGTTGAAAGAAACATTAGGATATAACATGTTCCATCTGGATCAAGACCTTTGAACATTGAACCCCAAATGTCAGAGCTGGGAGGATCCTTGGAACAGAGAATAACAGATCTGAAAAGGATCTTAGAACAAGAAATGTCAGGTAACATAGAGCTAGGAATGACCATAGATCACAGAATGTGAAAACTGGGATTTCCAAGATCATCTAGTCCAAGGCCTAGAGAAGGGAGATGTATCCAAAGTCAAGCTACAGAACTCGGGCTTAGCACCTACTGTACCTATCCCCCTCTACCAGACAGTCCATCAATGAATCAATAAGCACATGTTAAGCACCTGCTACATGCCCAGCTTTTTGGCAGTGGGGATACAGATACACAAATGAAATTGTCCCTGACTTCAAGGATGCTACATCCTATCATGGGAGACATGACACACAGACACATGATACATGTACACATAATACTGAGTATTGAGGGGAGTCAACTCATGTCCCACTTTCTGAGTTTGGAAGAGAGAAGGGTTGTTCTAAGTAGTAGAAGTGAGGAGGGTGTTCATTGTAGGCAGTACAGAGGCACAGAGGTGGGTGATGGGGAATGGTACAAGAGGAAGAACAAGAAGACCAGCGTGACTGGACCAATAAGTTCAGGAAGGGAATTTGTGCTTAACGTGGTTGAAAGGTAGTGAAACAGGTGATGAAGAGTTCATATTGGATCCTAAAGGTGATAGGGAGCCATGGCAGTTTCTTGAGTGATAGGCCTTAAGATAGGTCTATAGTTCCCATCTTATCTTTTCCCAAGCTGTTTTGTGGCTCTGTTGGTTCTCATTGCCACCCTTAGCCTAGAGAAGGAAAGCTAGAAAAGAACCTTTACTTCCCATGACTGTAGGTCTCTCCTCAGCTGGCAGGAGGCCAAGGCTCGCAGCTGTCAGGACAGAGAAGGCTCCCCTCTGCACAACCCTCCCCAGACACCTCCCTGGCTCCTAGCCACCCCTATCCTTCCCCCTCAACACACACACACACACACACACACACACACACACACACACACACTTCCCTTTCAACCTGGGTATACATGAGGCAGCAGGGGGTTTCGCAAGTTCTTCTCAGGATTGTGGGCAGTGGGCCTAGGAGTCTGATTCATGAAGTTGCTGCTTCCCTCTCTGAGTCCTGCTACCTCTCAAGCCAATTCCCTTCCTGGCCTCTTTTCAGCTTTTCCTCACCCTACTCCATCCCCTCCAACCACCCTTATCCCATCTTATCTCTGGGCTTAGCTTTTGGCTGCTATAGACTCTTCTTCTTCCTCCTCAAGGCCCCTGAGGAAAGAGTCTCCTTGCACAGAGACTCCCAAGGGTGAGCACAGACATGCCTTGGAACATCTTTTTCATCATCATCGTAATCCTCATGGCTGGCACCAATATACATGTAGTACATTCAGGTTTATATCAGAGCTTTATGTCAACAACCATGTGAGAGATGGGCATGCTAGAGGTCTTCTTATCCCTTCTTTTACAGATGAGGAAATTGAGGTTCAGGGAATTGAAGCAACATATTCATGGTCACCCAGCTAGTATCAGAGGCAGGATTGGAACCCAAGTCTCTCCCAACTCCAGGTGCAGTAGTACTCTTGAGAATGTTCAAGTAGGATGAGCCCTTAAAATGAAGAATGTAGAACATTTGACCTAGAAGGGCCCTTGTAACAGTTAATATTCTAACTTTAAGGAATTTTTCTTTGTTTAATGGACTGGCTACTATGACCAGAGAATTCCTTACAAAGTAGTCACCCTACTGATGATGCACCAACTTAGTGGTGATATACCAACTCTTCCTTCCTCAGCTGGGCCCCAGACAGCAGTCACCACCACTGTTCTGGAAGCCAATGGCTGGGGAGGCCTTCCTGAGCAGGAGGGCACCTCCACCCCACAATGAAACCCTGGAGGAGGGCATTATGGAGGCAATCCAACATTCCAAAATGGTGCAGCTGGATGAGATTGTAGAGCGTAGATGATTATAGATGAGGAAACCAAGGTTCAGACCAAGGAAATGATTTGACCAAGGTTGATGCGGAGAGCAAGAAGTAGACAAGGGATTTGAACCCAGGTCTCCTAAGTCCAAGTCCAGCACTCTTGAGGTGTGATAGTGCCTTTAGGCCTCCCTAGGACATGCAGCATGGGTGGGATGGAGGGCAGAGGGCAGCAGGAGCCCAATATCTTTTCAGCCTGCTGCCTGGTTTCTTCTTGGCCCTGGGTCTGCAGCCAGGTGTTCCTGTGGGAACACGAAACCAGTGATGTGTCTTCCCTTCCCATCAAGTGGTCTCCTGCTGGCCTCCGTTTGTTTGCTGGTATTTTCAGATTTCCGACACCACCCCCTCTTCCACCACCCCCTGCTGCCTCCGCCACCCCAACCCATGAGTCAGCGCCCAAGAATGTGCTTCTTAAGTCTCCTCGACTTGTGCATGTGTGGTTTTTCATGTGAAATCAAAGCTTGAGAAAGCAAGAAGCCTGAGAGGATGTTGTAGAAGGACTCCTTCTGTTGGGGGGAGGAAGCCAGGTTGGGGACCTGGGCCCCTCGGCTCTGTTCTGTTATCTTTCTCCATCTGACCTCCCCTTCCTGGGACTCCTCCATCCGCTGGCCATGTGGGAACCTTCCCTCTCTCCTGGGGAGGGGTTACCCAGAGCTGAGGTCAGCTCTGGAGGGAAAGCCAAGTGTGATGGAAAGGGCCCAGGACTGACCTGAGTCAAAGGATACAGCTTCAGACCTCAGGTTCTGCTACTTCCTAGCCAGGCCTCAGTTTCCTCATCTAGAAAATGAGGCCAGTGGACTAGATGATCTCTGGGATCTTTTCCAGCTCTAAAGCCAACAGCATGTGGTGCTTCCAAGAGGCCAGATGCTGATGACAAAGTGGGTTGGTCTTTTGGGAGAAGTCATCATTCCTCGGGTTAGTTGTTCTTGCCAGTATCTTCCTAAGGAGGGTGAGTCTTTTAGGTACACCCCCCCATAAGCTTTTCCCCCTTTGTTTTAAGCATTAAGGCTTCCTACTGTGATTGTGTCTGGCCCCATCCACACCTCCAGCTATTCGGCTCAATTATAGGATTTTCAGGTACTTGGAGTTTATTGAACCCAATCCCCCATTTTACAGTTGAGGACACTAAAGGACTTGCCCAAGTCACCCAGATAGTAAGAAAGAGAGCTGGAATTTGAAGGCAAGGTTGGACTCCAAATGCAGTGCTCTTCTTACTACCCTCTCCTCTCCCCCTCCCCCCCCTTGTCACCACCCCCCTTCAGCAGGCATATATAGATATAGATGTACAGAGTCCCAGCTATGGGGCAGAAACAAGATGCATTGATGGTGACAGAAACCTGGCCAGCACTCCCCTGGATCCAGCAGCAGGAGGAGGAATGGCAAGACTCTGGGCTGTAGAAGGACAGGACTGGTTGATGATAGGGACCAGAACTACAAGGAGCTGGACAGATATCAGGACAGAAAGAGCAAGTACGTCAAGGCAGGGGCCAGAGGTCTAGAAGTCAAGCAGGCGACTGAGGAGGAAGGCAGACCCAGGGCTGACAGCAGTTAAGGAATGGGATTCTAATGATGGCTCTTAAATACAAATACAGTAACAAAATTTTGTTAGGTTCCTACTGTATACAGAGAGCTGTGCTGGACACTGGCAGAGACAGAAAGCTTCTTGTGGTTTGGTCGTTTTCAGTCATGTCCGACTCTCCATGACCCCATTTGGGGCTTTCTTGGCAAAGATATTGGAGTGGTTGGCCATGTCCTTCTCCAGCTTATTTTTACAGAGGAAACTAAGGCGAACGAGGTTAAGTGACTTGTCCAGAATTACACAGCAAGTCAGCATCTGAGGCCAGATTTGAACTCAGGTCTTCTTGACTCCAGACCTGGCACTCTATCTATTGTGCCACCTAGCTGCCCATAGAAAGCTTAGCTAAACCTCTTTCCCTGCCTTCCTGAAATGCATACATGGTCAGTCCATGAGAGAAGTGTAAGGCAAAGGGTATGTGAGGTTGGAGGGCCAAGTTATTACCAACTAGGGTCTTCCAAAAGGCTTTCTGGAGGAGATGAAAACCAGGTTGGGCTTCAAAGGATAGCCTGGAACTTGAGAGGTGAGGAGGAGGTAGAAGGGCCTTCCAAGCATCCAGAATGCCGTGAGCAGAGGCCAGGAGGCAGGAGTGCACAAGGTTGCCCAGAATGTAAAATGAGATAAGGCTAGAAAGGTAAGGTGGTGCCACATTACACAAGGCCTTGAAGGCTTGGAAGACTTTGAACTTTGCTCAGGCAACAGTAGGAAGCTACTGAAAGTTTTTAAGCCAAGAAGTGTCCTGACCAGATCCAAGCTTGAAAAGCCTCATGTGGCTACAGCATGAGGGATGCTCGGGAGGTGAAAAGGGGAAGGTGTTTGGAATCAGCCTAATGGCTTGACCTCAGCCTTCTGCTTAGATAAGAGACCAGCTGTTTTCTGTCATAGAAAACCCTTGCAAGTCTCCCCAATCCAGTGAGCTGCTCAGTCTTTTCTTCATTGAGAATTGTGTTTTAGAGGGTGGGAAGAAGATTCTCAGAGTTAGAAGAAAATCAGTCCAGCAAATCCATGCCTCACAAGATGGAACCACAGAGTTAGAGCTACAAGGGACCTCACAGGCCAGCTAATCTAATCCCTTCCCTATTTTACAGTTGGGGAAACTGAGGCCTAGCAAAGTAGAACGACTTGCCCAAGGTCACATCGATAGCACATAGCAGAGTCAGGATTTGAACCTGTGTCTTCTACCTCCAACCCCATCCCCCTTTCTGGTAGGGCTGAAAGAGGTCACTGATGCCAGGACAGGCTTGGTGGGCCCTTCACATACAGTGCTAGGCAACGCGCACATGGTGACCTACTTTTGTAAGGAGGTAATTTTCTGATCCCCGGCTCCCTCTTGCCTCTTGCCCAGGCTCAGCTGCCACTGAGGAGCACAAACATCCTGCTGGGGCTTTGGAGTCTTAGGATCTGTATCAAAATAAAGAGATGGAAAAGTTTAATATGATTTCAAAGCCTTGACCCTTGGTGTTCCAGACCACCCTAGGGGCTGGATTCTCCATCTCTTCTGCCTTCTCCCCAGGGGACTTTGGGCAGAAACCCTCCCTCCCAGTGGTATGGAGAGAAGGGATGTTAGCCAAAGGGAAGGGAAGCATGGGCTGGGGGGAAGACATAGCAGGGAACGAGTAGAGGAAAGGACTCCAGGCTGGGAAAAAGGAGAGCTGGATCTTGGTGCCTGGCTCTGCTGTCCCCACCACAATGTGGATCCCTTTGGCCAAGTTCTGCCCCCTCCCTCCCTTTCTTTGGGCTACATCTGGAAAATGAGAGATGTTGGCTAGTCCAATACCTCCATTTTACAATACCTTTACATTTTACCTCCAATACCTTCTGAGGACTTTCTGACACTCTGGGTTCTAGGGTTCCTCCCAGCTCTGACATCCTCTCTTCTGAGGCCCTTCTGACACTCTGGATTCTAGGGTTCCTCCCGGCTATGACATCCTCTCTTCTGAGGACCTTCTGACACTCTGGGTTCTAGGGTTCCTCCTGGCTCTGACATCCTCTCTTCTGAGGACCTTCTGACACTCTGGGTTCTAGGGTTCCTCCCGGCTCTGACATCCTCTCTGCTGAGGACCTTCTGACACTCTGGGTTCTAGGGTTCCTCCTGGCTCTGACATTCTGTGAGCTGGTGAATATACTAGGGAAGGGTGGTGGGTGGGGAATGGATTACAGTACAGTGTGTTCCAGGTTTATTGCACCACCCTTGAGTCAAGGAAGATGGTGTCTGCTTTCAGCCAGCATCTAGCCCACAGTTAACATTAGGTTTGTACTTACAGCAGGAGGCCGGGGTGGAAACAGCTAGCAGAATAGAGGTGCAGTTGATGAAAGGGGGTTGGAAGACCCTGTCTTTCCAAGCCTTCTGAGGGAGACTGAGGAATGGATCCACATGCAGAGACTGGGGCTATTATGAGCATTAGTTTCCTTTCAGGGCTGGGAGTCACCAGTTTGAATGGTGCCACAAAACTGAGTCCTCTGGGTACTGGAAGCTTCATCATCATGGCTAGAGCACTGGGCTAGGAATGAGGGACGATGAGAAAAACCTGAGCTTGCGGGGTTTGAATCCTGCCTCTGGGACTTGCTAGTTATGTAAAGCTTGTGTGTCTTCTCTGGGCCTCAGTTTCCCCATCTGTCAGATGAGACGATTGCAGCTAGATGACCTAAGGCCCTTCCTGCTCTAATTCTTTGATCCTCTAATGAGCTCTTAAGGTCTCTTCTAGACAGGAATGGGGACCTAGGTGGGAGACAGGGGTGGGGAGGCACAGCCTGAGCTGCCTACAAACATCGGAACTTCCCTTCTCCAGGTCCCTCCCAACCCTTTGGGAATGAGAACTAGGAATGGCCGGACATCCTCGTCTGGTTCAGGGGCGCTCTGGCCGACTCTCCCAAAGGGTTAGGGGTGGACCCTTGGGAAGATCAACCACACCCAGGTGGATCTGACTTGAGAGACTGAGGGGCAGAGGAGTCAGACACAACTGAAAACGACTCAGCGACAAAAGTGCCTTGCCATGCCTCTGGGGCAACCGTTGACACTAGTTGGTACTAGTTGGTAGAGGAGTCCCGAGACCCTTTATGGAGGTTCCACAAGGTCATAGTTGCGCTATTTGGAGACCTGGCATCTAATGTCAGCTCTGCTGTGGCCTAGCTGAGTGACCCAACCTGAGACCCTTCACCCTCTCTGGGCCTCAGTTTCCTCCACTGTAAAATGAGAGTTGGACCATGAGTCAATGAATGGGTTCTTTTAAGATTTTGGTACCTATTTCATTTTAATTGGTTTATTTTGGAATCCTATGCACATTTTAGTTTATGCATTTGCAAATGTGATTCTGTGAAGCGGTACCATCGGCTTCCCTAGGCTGCCAAAGAGGTCCAGGACCCAGCAAAGGTTAAGAACCTCTGATCTAGATCGTTTCAAAGATGTCTCCCAGCTCTAACGTTCTCTGATTTCCTTATTCTCCAAAGAGGCCCAAGGTGGAGGGGCCCAGCCTCTGGGCCTGACTATGATACAACCTCCCCTCAACTTCATTCCATAGAGAAGTCATCTTGTTGACCCATGCCCTCTTGAGACCCTGGCACTGAACCAAGTAGCGGCCCCATTTAAACATGGCTGCCAGTACTTTCTGGGAAGGGGTTCCCAGCCTCAGAATTTTCCCCTCACCCACTGCCCAGCTCTAGAGACCCAGATGAAAATCAACACTGGCAAGCTGGAATATTCCCAAGGACAGGATGATGGGGGATTGCTCTGACTGGGATTTGGGTCACTAACCCTGCTCTGATCTGCCTTCATTGTTTTCATATGACCCCCATCAAGTCACTTCCCTGCAGAGCCTTCCTCTAAGGGATGTGATGGGAATCAAATGAGATAATGTATACTGAGCAATGGATGTAAACCCTTACAACTCTCAAAGGTCACACACGTGTCCATCATGTTCATTATTGCACCCCTCTGTGGGTATGTTTCCTTGCCACTTAAAATGAAATGAAGATCTCTAAGCTGAGGCCAATCCCGACTCTGACATTCTCTGTTTAAAGGCCTTTTAAGGCTCCTATCATTCTCCCCCCCCCACCCCCAACCATATACACATTACATATAACCCAGGCTTCGAGGCCTCTGTCCAGCTCTATCCAATACACCAATTCCTCAGGCTTATACCCTTGGAAGGATGGAGGCAGACCGTGGGCAGGCCCTAGTAGTGTGAGAGGTGCTATGGGCCCTCTACTTTACATTATACAGACCTGGGGGAAATAGTTGGAAAGAATGAAATGACAAAACGCTTCAGTCAATGTTTAAGTTCTCTCTAAAGGCAAGGACTTGACTCCATCACCACCCACCAGTTATCATGATGACATGATGATGGATCCAACTGCTGATTACTGGAATGACTGGGCCAATCGTGCACTTTGCAGCAGTAGGGTCAGGCTCTCAGCTGGAGGACTAGTCGACAAGGACCACTCTGGTTTTCAAAAATGCTTTAGAGTTTACAAAAACAGCCCTGTGAGGTAAAACTATTATACCCATTTGACAGATGAGAAATACAAAGGACTTGCCCAGGACCACAGAGCTAATAAGTAGTGGAGTCAAGACCAGAACCTAGGGCTCTTGGTGTTGTCTCTAAATTTCCTTGTCTCTACCTGGGCTATCCTAGTGGCCAGCTCCCCCTAGCCCCCAAAGCTGAGATTGTCATCACCATCTTCATATACAAGCATTTCTTGAACATCTGTTTCCAAGTCATTGTTCCATGGAAGGGGGTAGGGATGATGTACAAGAAAATATAACATATAGGAGTCTACATGGTATATAAAAAGCATCTGAAAGAGCCCTGGGGCCCTAGTGCCATCTCTATACTAGAAAAACTGTGTGACCTTGAGCAAGTCACTTTCTTTTTTCTGTACCTCAGTTTACTCATGTGGAAAATTAAGGTATTAGAATAGGTGATCACCAAGACCTTTTCTTCCTCAAACATCCTATGACCCTGTTCTCAAGGAGCTTGGGGTCAGGTGGAAAGGTAAGAGATAGAAAAGCATTAAAAATCAATCAAAAAGTAATTATTGAATAAACACTCTGTGCTAGGGGATGGAAGACAAAGAAAAGACAAAAACCAGCCTCTGTCCTCAAGGAGCTTATATGCTAATGCAAAGAGACCTGTACATAAAGAGGAACATACAAAATAAATACAGAGTAGATAGAAAGTCACCTCAGCAAGTATTAGGTGACTACTACGTGTCAGACGGTAAAGATACAAAGAAGACACAAAGGAGTTTCTATTATTACAATATCCATAAAAAGATAGCAAATGTGTGATGAATGTCCATGGGGTGTTCGAGTCAACAAATGCTGGGTCAGGGAAGCTAGCATTGGATCTTGAGGGACTTAAGTGCCCAGGAATGAGGCAGAGGTGAATTGGGAACTGTCCTTTGGTCATCCATCCTGTTGCCTACCTATTAGAAATATGATCCTGGGATTTCCAACTTGAAGGAACCACAGAGACTACCTAATCCAACCCCCTTATTTTCCAGAGAAGGCAGGAAAGGTGCCTGCCCATGACCACACAGGTAGTAAGTAGTGGAGCTGGGATGCCAAGCCAAACCTTGTCTGTAGTGCACCACTCCTTGGACCGGGGGCTCCAGGGCACTCACAATTCAATACTACTGACAATACTTCACCAGCAAGTAACAGCTGACTTAGCACCTAGTTGGCAAGAATGATTAAAGATGAAGTGACCTGGTGGCATGCTAGTTTCTTTACCTCACCCTCCCCAACTAGTTGCCCCCCTAAGTTGCCTAGCCTGTCCCACTCCCCTGACTCAATCTCCCCACTCTCTCTTTGTACCAGCTATGCCTCATGCCTGGAATGTTCTCCCACCTGACTTCTCTGTATCTTAGCTTCCCTTGGGTCTCCTTCAAGCCTTAGCTCAAATTCCGCCTTTTCCTGGAGGCCTCATCCCTTCCCTTCCCAAGCTGCCTCCTATTTATTCTTTACATACTTTGCATGCCCATCATTGTTTGCATATCGTCTCCCCCCATAGAACTGTAAGCTCCTCACCAGCCCCCCCAGGCTCAGCACAGAGAGTGCCACCCCTGCTGACCTCCTGAGGCCACAATAGGGGTGGCCACTATCTTCTCCTGCATTTGCCTTACCAAAGTTATCATTCCGTTCGAGCTCTCTGCTTTCTGCCCCAGATACAACTCTCTGCCTTTAGCCACGGCAGGATCATTTCTTTCCCTTTTCAACTGTTCAGGGTAGTCTGTAACCCCTTCTTCTCCCACTTCAGAGTGGCCACCTCCCACTGCCTTGTGGTCTCTAGGCTGCCATTTCATAGGCTCATAGACTCTCAGATTTGGAAGGGCCCAAAGATTGAAGCTGTCCTTAAGAATCCTGGCCCCCAGAGTGATAGATGGAGGAGGATAAAGCTCCTTGAATCCAGCCACCTCGTTTGACATATAGGGAAGTAGTGATTACCTTCTCACTACTCACAATTCAGGGCCTCATTAGCCCTCATCAGATTCTTGCAATAGTCTGCTGGTTGGTATCCCTGCCCCTTGTCTCTCCCCAGATCAATCCTTCTTCTGCTCAGTCACTAATGGGATTTTCCTAAAGGACAGATCTAAACTCATTATCTCCCCCTCAACCCTCCTCTTCTCCCAACTTATCTATTACTAAAGAGTCTTCACACTTCACATGTTCTACCCTTTCTGGTTGGGTAGGCCTTAGACTGTTGAATGGTCGGAAAGGAAGAGCACAACGACTGGCGTTCAAATTCTAGCTGACCTTTACTACCTGTATGACCTTGGACAAGTCACTTGCCTTCTCTGGGTCTACCCTGGCCCCTCCTGGAAGAGGAGAGGCAAGTTGCCTGCTAGGTGAGACCTAAAGATGGATCTACACTTCAAGCATTCCTGGTGGACAGCCCAGCCCACTAGAGTCATCATCTCAGTCAAGATGCCTAGTGAAGGATGAGCCTTGGGTTGTGCCTTCTGGGCTGTGTCCCACTTAGACAGCAGGCTGCCTCAGAACAGACTGTTCGGCTTGTTAATAAAAGGTAAAGCTTCCTGTGGGTCCCCATCCTGACCGAAACAATATGAGGATGTGCTCTCCTGAGATTCGGGGGCCTGGAGAGTGTTTCAAAACAGGAAGTACATTACTGATTCCAAAGTGGAGCACTCCAAGGGGCGGATGTTCAGCCAGGGGACAGTCCCCTCCCTGCCTTGGCTGACCTGGGTCACCATATGTCCCAGTAGCTCCCAGCTGGAAGAAAATGCTGAAGGCTCACCAAGGGATGCTCCATGCATTTCAGCCCTGCCCCCAGCCTCACTC
>CM053775.1:17783967-17795428 GCA_028658325.1 Potorous gilbertii
CATCCCCTGCCCCAGTGCTGAAACCACCCCTTAGAGACCAGCTGCTCATTTCATTGCCAAGTGAGGGGAGGGCCACAGGATGTTGTTCTATTTGCCACATCCCCTCAGAAGCATGGCAGAAGGAGCTGATTTATGAGGAAGGAGGCATGTAAGAAAACATGGCCTTGGAGGTTGTGATGAGATTTGCCTTTTGGCTTTGCCCTTGGTGAGCTCTCCTTTTCATGGTCCATGACTCATAGAAAGTGGCTGTTTTTAGCTCTGCCATTTGATAATGGATGGAAACTGGAGAACATAGCAGACACATTAACCACAAAGCTGTCTTCTCTGCTACAGAGGCCTTGGGATTTTTTAGGAGGGCAGGGCAATGCAGAAATATTCTGGGGGCCAAGGCTAAGTCTTTGCTAGACATCTGCATGGCTTTGCACCTGACTAGGTACTTAGGGAACAAGACCTTTCGTTTCAGTCTCCTTCATATAGCCTATGTTGGTCTGGTGCCTATCCTCCGAAGAGAACATATTGGTTACTGCTTCAAGTTGAAATTGGTATTCTCCTAAAACGTTCCTGAAAATGAAATTAATTATCACACATCCTGGCCAACTCCCAAGGTTTTACTCCATAGCCATCAGGTTGGCAAAATTGACAAAAGACAAAAATGCTATGTTGGAAGGGATGTATGTAGGAAGATAGGTCCACAGCTGCACTGTGGATGGAACTGTGAGGTGGTCTCATTGTTCTGGAAAACAGTTTGGATCTAGACTACAAAAACCACTGAATTTAGCAATTTCTCAACTGGGCATATTCCCAAAGGAGGTAAAAACCAAGGAAATAGTTCCATATATGAAATATGTATATGCGTGCGTGCGTGCGTGCGTGCGTGTGTGTGTGTGTATACATATCAGCATGTTGGGTGGTTGCTAAATGAGTGGCCACATTTGGGCAATGGCTAAACAACTTGGGATATAGGAAGGCCATGTTAAGAAATGTTAACTATAAACAATTAAGAGCAACTTGGGAAGAGCTGGAAGAACTGATGGTAGAGAGCAGAACGAGTGGAATCAGGAGAACAGTCTACAGTATAGATGGTTTAGAATCCTCTTCTGTCACCTAGTTGTGACGCTGTCCAAGTTTTACAGAACAAATCCTTTTATTGAGGGGATTTTTTCTGTGAAGTTTGGATTCAGTCAAAGGGCTGTGCTTGAGGACGAAGAGGATTTTACGGGGAGGGAAATAGACAATATCAACATTTTTATAAAACCAATAAAATATTTATTTGAAATTCTGGCTGAAAATAACAACTGAAAAGCACATTGTTAAGTCAAGAAGACAATACCACTACATTTAGTAAAAGTGAAATAAGTATTGATTCAGGAGAGGCAGTAGGTGTAATAGAACTAAGAAGACCCAGGTTTCAATTGGCCATTTACTACCTGTGTATCCTTGGGCAAGTCACTTATTCTCTTTCTCTGGGCTTCAGATTGCTCTTCCTTAAACCAGGGGTGATTATATTCATGAAGTCTTCCTTATACTGTGGTGGTGCCTCCAGGAGGGGGAGGTGAGGGATGGTGATTAGGAGAGGGATCTGTAGGCCATGAAGTGCTACAATATGATTGGAAAGCAGTGAGAGGGGCTTGTAGAAATCCCAGGAGAAGTCCAGGCTGTTGGGGCAAGTGCATCAAGAGAGCTACCATCAGGAAGTGGGGGAAGACAGAGATGCTCTGCTGTGTTAATCTAATAAAAAAAAGAATGCAGATTTAAGGGGTAGGTAAGTGCTTGAAATAATGGCAACAGTATCTCAGTTTCTTCCCAGTAGTCGAAAAGACATAGGTCACTAGGGGGCGCTGCAATGGATAAAGCACCAGGCTTAGAGTCAGAAACACACTTATTAGGTGTATGACCCTGAGCAAGTCATTTAACCCTGCTTGCCTCAGTTTCCTCATCTGTAAAATGAACTGGAGGAGGAAATGGCGAAATGCTCCAGGATGTTGGCCAAGAAAACCCCAAATTGGGTCACAAAGAGTTGGACACGACTGAAAACCACTGAATAGCAACAGAGCTGGCAGGTGCAGTCTGACAGAACAAGCCCTGGATTGAGTAGCAGAGACCCAAAGGTCAAACAGGATTCTGCCACTCATGCCTTGTGAGTCAGTGGGGCAAGTTCCTCCCTCTTCTTGGGCCTCCATCTCCTGTTCTGTAAAATGGGCTTAGATGTTCCTACACTCAATCTATAGATGTTCCTTTCAGACTTGCAGTTGATATGATTGGGCGTTGTGCTCCCACCTTCCACACACTCTTGATTAAACAGTGTGAGGAAATCAAAGCTGCCTGGAAACAACATCTTTCTCGATGGATGAGGCATCTCAAAGTTGGGAAATGACTGTACTTCATCTCATCATTTTGTAGCCACAACTGCTGCTCCAGTCAGCTAACCAGGAAGGAAAGAAGGATGTGTTCAGTGCCCACCATGTGCCATGCCCTGTGCTAAGCACTTTACAAATATTGCCTCATTGGATGTTCACGACAGCCTTGGTAGGTAGATACCATTATTGTCTCCGTTTTACAGGTGAGAAAGCTGAGGCAGACAGAAATTGGTGACTTGCACAGGGTCACATAGCTAGTAAGTGTCTCAGGCTGAATTTGAACTTATGTATTCCTGAATCCAGGACCAAATATGCAAACAGTTGCAGGACAATCAATTTCTTGCTGATTATTTTTCTTCCATCTGTAGAATAACTGCCTAAAAAAACACCCACTTGTTTATGCTGCTCTTGTGGTATTCATCTTCCTTCACACTATTTTACCCAGAAGTGTAACTTTCGTTCTTTGTAAACAATCAGAATGTAAATTTCATCCAGCTTAGAGTCAAACCACAGCTTAAGTAGGAAGTTGTTGAAGACATGGATAGGATGATTGGGACCCACTGAGCTTTTCCCCTATTCTGGTCCCCTCCTTCACTGTTTTTTTCTGGCTATTCTCTGTGTAAAAGAGCTCTATTGTATAGAATCATACTTAATATGATAGTGTCTTCAAGCTGTCAGGGACTTCAAGCCTCAGTTTCCTCACCTGGAGATAAGAGGTAGTTGGATTAAATGGATCTGCAAGGTCCCTTTCACCAACATTTGATGTGGTATGTTCTAAAACAGAGATGTCAGACACTCAGCCATCCAGCAACATTCCCAAGTACAGCATGAGCCAGATTAAAATGTAACTGGGAAATAGCAAAATAAATAAAAATATAGTAAAACATAGATAATGCTATTATGTGGTTTTCTAAGTCAATATGCACCTGCAGGGCTTCTTAAGTATGGTTTAATGGGCCCTGTTCCTTCTTTGATTTTGACACCACTCTTCTAGAGAGGTCAAGTGATTTACCTTTTTTTGGCCACTTGTTCAAGACCATCCAATGATTTAATGTTAGAAGCAGGCCTACAAATCAAGACTCTTGACTCTCAGGCCCATATTCTTTGTACTGTACCACTTATGTGCTTTTTTATTCTATAAAGGGAAATCTGACACCCAAATCCAAAATGGGCTCTCCTCTCTCTCTTGTTTCTCTATGCTTAACTCTTGATGCCCCTTGGTGTTTCCTTTCTGCTTCCCTCTTGGGAATTGTCATACAATACCAGGTACCTCAGCTTTGAGCCTTCAGGCATGTCTAAAGCCCAGCAACTCTCTTTTAAAACAGTTAATAATTTATTGTAAAGTTGTGAGTTTTTCCCTGCATTGAAATTTTTAAATTTTTTTATTTAATTAATTTGTTTTCAATTTTCAACCATCACTTCCATAAGTTTTAAATTTTCTCCCCCTCCCTTCCCCTTTCCTTCCCCCTCCCTCTCCAAGACAGCATGTAATCTTATATGAGTTCTACACATACATTCTTATTAAACACATTTTCACATTAGTCATGTTGCATAGAGGAATTAAAATGAGTGGGAGAAACCATGAGAAAAACCAAACCAAACCAAAACATAACAAAAGAGAAAATAGTCTACTTCATTATGTGTTCCAACTCTATAGTTCTTTCTCTGGATGTGGACGGCATTTTATATCAAGATTCCTTTGGAAATGTTTTAGGTCCTTCCATTACCGTGAAGGGCTTAATCTATTATAAACAGTCCTCACACCTGTGACTGTCACTGTGTATAACTTTCTTCTGGCTCTGCTCCTTTCACTCAGCATCAGTTCATATAAGTCTTTCCAGTTTTTTCTGAAGTCTGCCTATTTGTCATTTCTTATAACACAATAGTATTCCATTGCGTTTATATACCACAACTTGTTCAGTCATTCCCCAATGGAGGGGCATCCCCTCGATTTCCAGTTCTTGGCCACTACAAAAAGAGCTGCTATAAATATCTTTGTACATGTGGGTCCTTTTCCCATTTTCATGATCTGTTTTGGGATACAGCTCTAGAAGCAGTATTGCTGGGTCAAAGGGCAGGCAAATTTTTATAACCCTTTGGGCATAGTTTCAAATTGCTCTCCAGAATGATTGGATCATCTCACAGCTCCACAAACAATGAATTAGTGTTCAACTCTCCCACATCTTCTCCATTTATCATCTTCCTGTTTTGTCATGTTAGCCAATCTGATAGGTGTGATGTGGTATCTCAGAGTTGTTTTGATCTGCATCTCTCTAATCAATAGTGATTTAGAGCATTTTTTCATATGACTGTATATGGCTTTATTTTTTTCCTCTAAAAACTTCTTTTTCATATCCTTTGACTATTTATCAATTGGGAAATGACTTATATTCTTGTAAATTTGACTCAGTTCTCTCTTTATTTTAGAAATGAAAGCCCAGCAACTCTTAAGGAAGATTCCTCAAAGGGTTACTTTATTTTACTTTCAAACCTCATAACACATTCTTCAGTGAGTGACCTATTCAGGAGTGAGCTCAATCCTCCAACTCAGTCAGTCAGTCAACAAACAACTATTAAATGCATTCTATATGCTAGCTACTATGTGCTAAACTCTGGGAATACAGGTATAAAAATTAAAAAAAAATCCCTGACCTCAAGGGACTTACATTCTCTTGGAGGAGACAAAACCTCTATAGGTGTATAAAAGATACAAATTGGGTAGATAATGTCAGAGGAAAGACACTGGTAACTGGAGTTAACATTTAAGTTGAACCTTGAAAAAAGCTATAGACCTAAGGGGTAGAGGTGAGGAGGGGCTGAGCACTCCAAGTGTGGGAAAGTCAACCTGTACAAAGGCACAGAGGTGGGAGGTGAAAAATCCTATATCATGAGCAGCAAGTATGACAAAGTATGTGGAGGGGAGTAATATGCAAGAATATTGGGAAGATAGAAAGGCTATAGGTTATCAGGGGCTTTAAATGCCAACAGAGGAGGTCATATTTGATCCTAGAAGTGATAGGGAACCACTAGAATATATTGCCCAGTTCGGGAAGGGGCATGCTCCCTATGGTCAGGTCTATGCTTTGGAAAAAAAAACACTTGGAGGAGTGGGGGGAAGGGGGGAGAGACTTGAATTAAGGAAACCAACTAGGAAGCCCATTGTAATAACAGAGAGAAGAGAAAATGAGGGCCTGTACTAGGATGGTAACTATGTGAAGGGAGAGAAGAGGGCGTGTAGGAGAGATGGGGAGATAGAAAGTGGATATTGTGAGGATATCAAGGTAAGATTAGGCAACTGATTGAATTGAGGCAAGAGGTACCTGGAATAATGTAAGCTGCAAAGCTGGGTGACTGGAATGGTTACACCTCTGACAGTGGCAGGGAAAACTGGAAGAGAGGTGGATTTGGGGGAAAGAGAATGAATTCTGATTTGGACATGTTGAATTTGAGCTGCCTACATCCATTTCAAGATGATATGGGACTGGCTTTTAGGCAAGAAATTTGTTCATGTTTCCCTGATCAGGGATGGGTTGTACCACTGTAATCTATAGAAGAGAGTTCTTACAAGGGCCACAGACAATGGGCTACTTTAAGGTCATTTTCTCTTTGTTTTGTCAGGGACTAAGAACACTGAATGCCTCATACCTCTCAGCCTTCCATTGCCACGCTCATTCCAGGCAACCTTTCCTGAAAGATATAGTTGAATTAGCACAATAATCACAGGATATGGATCCCTCCTGTTGAGTGCAAACTAATAAAGTGTTTTGCAGGTGTCTTAATTTCTGTGTAACATTTAGACCAACTGATTCTTTTTTTAAATAAATTTTTACTGATTTTTTACACATCACCAGATTTTCCCTTAGTATTTCTTTCCTTTCTCTTCCTAAAATGTTATTTCTTATAGCAAACAATCTTTAGAAGAGGGAGAAGGAAGAGGAGGAAGAGGAGGAGGAGGAGGAGGAGGAGAAGGAACAGCAATCTGGGAAAACTGATAAAAACATCCAAAAAAACGGACGTTACCCATGTGGATCCCCTCCCCACTTTCTTAAGGACATCTTCTCTTCTCTCTTCCTTGGGGTTAATCTGGTTCTCTTTGATTTTGTAACATTAATTTTTTGTAGTTTTATAGAGGTCGATCTTTCCATCTACACTGATACATTCTGTCTGGCTCTGCTCACTTTGTATCAGTGCATGTATATCTTTCCATATATCTTTGAATTCACTGAGCCCATTGTTGCTTACAGCATACAAATGTTTCATTTTATTGATGCCTCACATCCTGCTTGGCTGTTTCCCAGTCCAGGGACATCTACTTTGTTTCTACTAGAAGTATTTCCTTGGGAATATATTACTACTAGTAGAACCTCTGGCTCAAAGTAGCTGGGCATTTCAGTCCTTTTTTGCATAATTCCATATTATTTTACAAAATAGTTATATGAATTCACAGCCCCATTGAAAATACAGTAGTATGCTTGTCATTCTCTAACTTCTCCAACATTGATTACTCTTAAAATTAGTCACCTTTGCAGATGAGGTGAATGTGAATTGATTTCCCAAGAAAGCCAACCAATTCTGATAACTATTATGAACAAGTAGAGTATCTACTCTTTGTAGCTTGTAGGTAGGTTGCTCAGTTGTAGCAGTCCATGAAAAGTCCCTTCCACTTCTATATGGAATGTACTGTTAGTGACTGAGCCAGGGGAAAATGCATTGTTCCTCCCTGCCATCCTCTTTTAAATGCTACCTCCCCTGTTGGGGACATTAAATTAGTTTTGGTTTTGGTGTAAAGGTGCTTTGGTCTCAGAGGATTTGTCATTTCAGACATCACTGTATGAATCCAGTCCTAAATTCTATGATCCTGAGCATTGGTACTAGAAAGGATCATAAGATCTGGAGCTGGGAAGGACCTTGGAGAGCTCCTCCCAACTTAGCCTTTGACAGATAAGAAAACTGAGACACAGAGAAGGGGTGCTACTTGTCTCTCTTTATACAGGCAGCAATTGTGAGAACCAGAATCCAAATGCAGTTTTGTTTACTCCCAAGTCTATGCTCTTTCCATTATATTACCCTGTGTCTCATGCTAATTTTCAATTCCTTATCCACCACTTGCATTTGCCTCCTTATTCCACAAACACTACAGGAATCTCAGAAAACATAAATACCCATTTAAATTCTTTTGCTTTTGTATTTGTGTTTTACCCTTTTGGCCATTACTTCACCTTTCATGTACTCTGTATACTTCATATTGTATATATTTTATATACTTCAATTTACTCTATTTCTACTCCAGCTTCTTTCTTCAACATCTCCAAAAGACATTCTGACAAGGGCCAATGGAAGTACAAATCATAATAGCACTTATTACCATTTCTCATATGCACCCCCTACTCTCCTCTGACCACCACCATGATGGAAACCCTCATCTCCTCACACCAGGGCTATTGTCATAGCCAGCTGGTTGCTCTTCCCACCTTAAGTCTGTCTTGACCTCTACTTTCCAACTCTATCCCACCATCTCATAGTTTGGCTACTCCTTTTTCCCCTCACAGTAGTAAGAGGTCTTAGAGATCATCTCATTTTACCTATACCAGACCAAGAACCTCTTCTATGACATTATTGATAAATGGTCACTGAGAACAAGTTTTTTCTGACATCAAGCCTAAACCTTTTGTGTGTGTATGTGTGTGTGTGTGTGTGACTTCTACTCCTTGCTTCTAACTCTGTCCTCTGAGGCCATGCAAAGAAAGTCTAATCTCTCAGAAAGTTGTGATGTGTCTCTTCTGCCTTCCCCCAGGCCCTCTCTAGAGGGTCTTTCAACCAAATTCTTTTAACCAGAGCTTTGATGGAATGAATTTGGACTCTTACTATCCATGTTCTTATCTGGGTACTTTCCAGGTTATCAATTTCCTTTCGAAGATGTAATACCAAGAGATGAACTTTGGATGTAATCTGGTCAGGACAGCATTCAGCAGAAAAGTCTTCATTATAATATTAGATAGTATGCCTTCTTGAATACCACCTAACATTGCATTAGCTTTGGGGGCTGCCCTAATATGTTACTGCCTCATTTTGAAGCCCACTGAATCCTTACATGGCCTAATGTAGGGCCTTTCCCCTCTTGTACTGTCTGTATAGTTTATTTTTATCCCAAGTATAATATGTTTATCCCTACTGCTTCTAGGTCTTTGAATGGATTTTATCTTACCATTTTGTCATTTGTAAATTTGATAATTAGAGTAGATTTCTCTTTATCCAAGTCACTAATAAAATTGTTCCGGCATATATCCTTGAGGTACTTCACTAGTGACCTTAAAGTTGGCTTGGAACTCTTCCTGACTACTCTTTGGCTCATCTGTCTCATTAATTGTGCCATCATCTACTCTATATCTCTCTGTTTTGTAAAAAAAATAACATTAGCAACTTTGTCAAATACTTTGCTAAAATCTAAGTGAACTATTCCCATAGCATTCTCCCTGATCTTCTTATCACACTGCCCAAAGTCTGCAATACTACCAGAGCAAAATGTCACGGGGAAATATTAACAAAATATATAAAAATACAATGAAACACAGATAACATTACATTTTCAAATTAAGTCAATCTGAAGCCCCCAGGGATCCTTACATATGGATCATTGGCCCGCCATTTTTGACACCAATGAGCTAGTCTAGTAACTTGCAGTTCTCTTCTTATTTAAACCTTACCAATGTATGTGATCACTATTTCCTTTTCTCAGTGCCCACTGATTATACCTTTAGATGGCATATTTTAAAATTTTTACAGGAGTTGGTCAAGCTCACTGCCCTATGGTTTTGCCACCAGTGCCCCAACTGATGCAACCAAAGGCTCGATATTACTGCTTTGTCCATGAGCAGAACTGATACTCCCCTTCCCCTCCAGTATTGCTGTGCTATTAGGATTGCTCTCTGGAGGGATGCACATATCAGTCCTTGCTTGGTGAGAATTCTTTCCTCAGCTGATGTTTCAAGAAGTATAAAAAGGCCATCAAGTTTGGAGGCAGATGATTGGGGCTCAGGTTCTAGCTGTGTGATCTTGGGCCACTGCCTTTACTCTTCTGAGCTACAACATCCTTCTCTGCCAATCGAGAATACTCATCTCTCCCACCAGGTAGCTTAGGTGAAGACCACATTTTGTAGACCTTAAAATGCTATGTGAGTCATAGAAGAAAAGGACTTGAAGTCGGGAAGACATGAATTCAAATCCTGCCTTTGACATACACTGGTGAGGTGACCTCAGGTGACTTGTGGCTTTAGGCAACAAGTGTCAAACACACACACACACACACACACACACACACACAAACTACCAAGTTGAACTTGAAGCTGATTATAAAGCAATTGGGAGATAATTAACAAATAAAAAATATAGATAACAGAATATTTTAAAATTAAGTTAAAATGTGGCCCTCATGGATCCTTATGATTTAGTGATCTCTACTTCTATTTGAGTTTGATGACACTAGTCTAGGCAACTCTCTAAGATCATAACTTATCTAGCAGGTGCTGATATTTATCAGTGGAGACAGTTTTTCTTCTTTTTAAATATTTTATTTTTTTCCAATTACATGTAACAAATTTTGGCATCTTTCTTTTTTTAAATTTTGAGTTCCATATTCTTTCCTTCCCTCTTCCATTCTCTCTTCTTTGAGAAGGCAAGCAATTTAAAATAAGTTAGACACATGTAGTCATGCAAAACATATTTCTATATTAGTGATATTGTAAAAGAAAACACAGATGAAAAAACAACTCAAGAAAATAAAGTAAAAACAGGTATATTTCTATCAGCATTCAGACACTATCAGTTCTTTCTCTGCAGGCGGATAACACATTTTCATCATGAATCCTTTGTAATTGTCTTGGATCATTGTAATGCTTAGAATTTCTAATTCATTCATAGTAGATCATCATGCAGTATTGCTTTTACTGTATACAATGTTCTCCTGGTTCTGCTTGATTCACTTTGCATCAGTTTATGTCTTTCTAAGTTTTTCTGAAATCATCTTGCTCATCTTTCTTATGGAACAATAGTATTCCTTTACAATCCTATACTACAGCTTGTTCAGCCATTCCTCAATGGATGGGTATCCCCTCATTTTCCAATTTTTTGCTACTTCCAAAGAGCTGTTATCAATATTTTTGTACCCATAGTCCTTTTCCTTTTCCTTTTTTATCTCTTTGGAATACAGACCTAGTAGTGCTATTGCTGGGGGGAATTTTTTTTCATTGACATTTCCTTATACCAATGAAACTACAGTTCTAGACTCTCACTTCCCCTACCACCTCCAAAAGATCATAACCATCATGGGACAGTTATGAGCTCAAGTGAGATAATGTCTACTAAGTACTATACAAATATCAGTTCTTGTCATAAGCTGTAAGCTTCTTGAGGCAGGTACTATTTCATTTTTGTCTTTGTATCCCTAGCATATAGCTCAGTGCCTGATAGATAGTAGGTGCTTAATAAATGTTTACAGATTAATTTATCATTGCTACAGTTGTCAGCACCATAACTAGGATAAGGCAAGCAGAGTTTTTACCTAAGGTGTTGTTAACATTTGAGAAGGTATCTTTCCTTTCCGTATCGGTCTGTGGCCCACTGTCCCCAGGTTAGACAGTAAATCCTAAGCCCTCTCGTGCTATCCCACCTTTGAGGAAATGGAGGAGAACTTGTGTGCTGATGTAGATGCTAAAATAAAACTTCAAAAGTCCCACTGCAGGCTCAGATGGAACAGGAGAAATAGCTTGGAAAACCCCTACGATCATGTTCTGTGGACAGCCAACTTTCTCTCACGGATCGAAGGCTTCCTAACATGGTTTTAAAAGGTTGCTTGTGATATAGTCAGTGTGCAGGTCTGGGTGGGGTAGGGGAGGATGATTTGAAATTTTTAAATGGTAGAGACTGAGGAATCAGAAGAGAATGGGGAACAGGATTCTAGCAAACGGGCATACTCATCCAAGCTTGCCAACAGAGGGAAGTCTCATTCCACCAGGCGTGGTGAGGGTACGAGACTCTAGAAGAGAAGGCCAGGTAGTAAAACAGCACCTCTCCTATGGAAAAGGGCAGAGGAAGGATGGATCTTTTCC